>JAVUPR010000389.1:0-302154 GCA_036785695.1 Gentiana straminea | reverse complement strand
AACAAGAAATTAGTTTTCTTGTGATTAATAAGACATGTGCATAAAATATTTATTGGATAAATATTTATGGAAAGAAATAAAGATAAAGATTATTCTAGATTTGTTCTAGAATATTTTGGGATTATCTTTTATTTAATAGGATTATCATAATTGATTTTGTATTAATTATAAAATCCTTGGAGGCTAAGTTTTACTCTCCTATATAAAGAGAGTTCTCCCAAGCCTTAATAACACACTTTGCATATTTCGACTTCTCCCTCTTGTAGAGAGAAGAAAATATTTCGGCCAAGGGGTAGTGGGAGAAATCTTGGAGATTTTTCCGGTAGCATATCGGAAGGGTTCGAGTCGAGAATTCCTTCCACCGGGAATTGCTTGGATCACACGATCGGAAGATCGTGGTGCTCTTCACATCTTCTTGCAATCTTTCTCTTTGCGGTTCTTCAACTTGGATTTTGAGATCAAGAGGTATGATCTACAACCCCTTGTAGATATAGATCTAGTTGTTTTATTACGTGTATTTATAGATCTAGATCCTTAAATCGCTTCCGTTGCGGATGGTATTACTAAACGGTGGTATCGAGAGACGTCATGGTGATCTATATTTATACGTATAAAATATTAGATCTAGGAGTGGAAAACATGTAGATTTTTTTTTTTCCCAATTTTTTTGGGGGCCGATGCATATGTTTAATTTTTTATGCTTATGAATGTCGTGGTTGAAGAGATGGATTGGGGTTGGCACTGTTTACCCGTTAGATCTATTGTAAACTCATATAAACGATGAAAATTCGTCCATATGAGTATAGGAAATTATGTAATTTTTTTTATTGCAATTTTAATTTCCAGCAAATAGATCTAGTTAGTAGCTGTTTAGTTATTTCGTTTTTTCCCGTTGATCGAACCGTTGAAACGAAGATCCCTCCGGTCAGAATCAAGATTAGAAGATGATGATCAACTCCACAAATTTTGGCGTCGATCAGAGTCCGTTTCGATATCCGTTCGTTGCTGCGAAGAGAAGCTGCTGTAACAGAAAAACGCAGGATTCACAGAAACCCTACCTGTGACTTCCTCGATTTTCTGGGAGAGTTTGGACCGTTGAAACGCAAATCCGACCGTTCAGATTGATAAATTGGAGTTTTGGATGTACCATAAAAATTTCAGGTCGATCGGGATTCATCTCGATTCCCGATCTACCTCGGGAAGTCTTTGATGCGCTGCAGTCAAAGTCAGATTCAGCAGCAAGTTTGGCAGTTTACTGGAGAAAATTGGTAAGTCAAAGCACCGATCCAACCGTCCATATTGAAGTTCAAGGAGTGAAGAACAGATCTGGAAAGTTTCGTCCCGATCCGAGTTCGTTTGTTTGCCGATCGTCGAAGAGTTCGAACAGCTGCAGATTTAGTTAGAAAGTAGTAAACCCTAGTTAGGGTTTTGGTTATTTATTTTTTCCTAAAGATAGATTGTATACGGGGGTACCAACAATCCATCTTGACGTTTAAATTTTCCGCAATTTACTTTTTATGTGTTTGATCATAAAATTGCATATAAAATCGGAATTGCCATGACATGCATCATATCATAAATCCACTCCATTCATACATGTAGAATTTTAATTTTGGTACTTAAAATAGGCTTTGTATATTAAACTCGCGTAATTAGCTGAAATTTAATTAATACGTGGTAATTAATTAATTTAGTAACTAATTAAAGATCCGAGGACGGGTTATGAAATCGTTAAGCCTTTCGGTGTGTGTTCTCGGTGAACCGCTCGTAAAGCCTAAACGAGATCACGTTTCGATTCGTAGGTGTCTACGAGATTGAATCGATGGTAAAAGAACAATAAATCTTGGATAAAAACGGTTCGCTTATAGGTTGGGTGGTCAATCGAGCTTCGCTCGACCGACTTAACCCTCCTAGTGTGATGTATGCGTACGGGGGTCCGGCAAGACTAAGCTACACCGGAGAACGGAGGGGTGATTCCTTCTTATCTCACACGAGGCCGTTTCTTTGACCTCGATTTCGTCCGACCGGTCACATATGTTCCAACGAATAGGACGGGTAGGCTTGCCTACGTTACCGACACCATTCGGAATCCTTGATTTGATGAGCTTTTATGTTAACATCAAAAAAGACGTGGTTGGGCTAACCCACCACCACTCTCCAAATTATTGAGCGGGAGCGGGGAGGCGGGCCACGGTGCCAACCCCACGGCCTCTACTATGATACAAGTAAGTGAGAGAAGGGTGACGCCGAGGCGCTTTGATTTCGTCCCCTACGGACGGTGTTCACCCCTATCAACATTCATGGCTTGGTCTCCGAAAGGATAGGATTTCCTGGGTACTCGTCTGGTCACCGACCTATCCTAAGACGGCATACTCGGGGCGTACCCAAGAGATCCGATATAGTAGGTCACACTCATCACGGGTATTTTGATAATATCTAGGCTAAAAAGCTGGAAGGTAATCAATGAATAAAGGGATGTTCGATTCTCGTGGGATGTTCTGATTCTCACAAGTTATTCATTGACTTAGATTGTCTCGATTTAACCGTCATCTCTTTGACCTACCCTAAGTGCGGCACCGAGATGCGAGGTTAAAACCTTGGAATGGTAGAGTAGACTTAATTTAGTTTACAATTCCTAAAATAAATATAGTAATAGTGTTAAACTTGAATTAATAGTATGTCATTTTATTTACAAAAGCATTATATCCCTTACTAAATTGCTTAAAAATTTATAATTGACTAGTATTGACTTCGTTAAAAAGTGTTGAAAGTAACTAGACGTTGAACTAGTTAATCGATAATGCAATTATTTTTCGAAAGAGATATTTTCTCTTAAGCTCTTTTAAAACCAGAGGAGTGACATATAGGTATGTCACTGGTTGTCATTCGTGTCAAACGGAAGACAAACTTAGTTTGACTCAAAGGTGATTTCGGACTTTGAAATTTTTCTAGTGGAATTTTGAGTGTGTAGTAATTACACGAGTAATTTTCTAATTGGAAAATCGGAAAATCGATGAAGTGTTACTAGTTGGACGATATTTGGAATCGATGAACTATAGGAGCTTTATGATTTGTTGTTTTTCTAGAACATTAGAAAAGTGTAACCGACTACACACGTGAACCGTTCTAATTGAAAACCGGAAAGTCGCGAAATGTCGCTAGTTGGACGATATTTGGAATCGATGAACTAGCGAGTTCATGATTTGTTGTTTTTCCTCGAAACATTGAATCCATGTACGAAAGATTTTCTAATCGAAAAATCGGAAAATCATAAAAATAAAGCATTGCTCGTTAGATGGTATTTGGAACCGATAAACTTAGTGGGAGCTTTTAATGTTATGATTTGTTGTTTTTTCTCGGGTATATTAGGAAAATCCGAGAAGTCCCGACGAGTAACACTCGAAATAGACATCCCACGGTTCAAGAGTAGTGTCTACTCAAACGAACCGCCGGTTCAAGATCAAGCTTCCATTCACGGAAAGTCAAGAAATGGGAGAATATGTCTAAAAGTGTTAGTCATCTAAACTCTCCGAGAAAACTTTAAGGTCCGAATCCGAAAATTAATTAACCGAAAATCATAGGATAAGGAATGTTAGATTTTTGATCACCAACCTATGAATCCTTGGCGATTTTCTCGAGCCAAGTTCTTTGGAAGAACAAGGTAGCGTAGTAGTGGCATTTAACGATTAAAAGAGTAAACAACGGGCAGTTAATTTTAGCTAGAATAAGGGAGTGATATAAGGAAATGAATCTCGGATTCAATCCTTGGATATCGCGGAAAAAATTATTTTCCCGTTTAAGATTCGTTGGAACGAATGGATTTACCTTCTATTCGATAATTTGTTTGTCGTATGTAAAGTGAATATACCATTTGCAAGACGAATCCAAGACTCGGACTTTTGTTTGATAAAGTCAAAACCACTTAGAACGCTGAAATATGTATATAAAACACATCTTAAGAACTATTAAAAGCAATTGGTTTCTATATTTAGATAAACGCTTCTTCATATTCCATAGTTAGTGCATAGTCCCTAAAAGACAAGACCAAGACCGGCTCAGTGGTGATTCCTTTCTCCCAACTACCGTTATATTGTCTCAAAGGTTCAATGACTAAGTTTCCTTTCAATCGGGAAAGGATAATGGATATAAAGAAGTAACATAGCTTGTTCATGACGACCTTCGGGTCCGATGAAAGATACGAGCTAGTAGAGCTTCCGAGTAAGTTGACTTCTTGTCTCGATAACTATTCAAACACTCCGGTAAGTTTATCCAAAATATTTTGAGGTTTCTCTCGTTTTCAACAGAGATGAGTATTCTATACTCGTAAATGGGCCATCACATAGTCCTCAGGGACCGATGCTCGGCCTCGCCTCATGTGAAATGTTTTCACCAAGTGAGAAACCGTTAAATTGCCTTATATAGTTTTTAGATGTGCTACAATACACGTTTAACTCAATAAAGATATTGGAAGCGAAATAACGGTTTACATTGAAATGTAAGACCGAGAAGTCTACCTAGAATATGCTTTGGAATTTACGGATAAGGTGTGGATTCGGTTCACCCCACTTCCATAAATATAAGCATTTAGCACACGGTGCTTGAAGTAGGTCTCGGAATTTCGCGAACACGTTCGGTCGCTGACCAATCGTTATATATCTTGTAGCATTGAGAAAAAAGGTTTGTTATAAGATTCTTGAAATCGGGAAGGGACAAATATATTGCATCCTTTCCGATAAGTAGTCCATGAACAAGAAAACCTTAAACCTTGAAGTACGTTTACTCAAGGTAGTTACTAACCGATTAAAATCGTACCACATCCAACATCGGTTGTTGGTGATAACACTAAATACTACTAAACTAGATCGAAATTTCGATCCACCCGTAATGTAGTGGGAGTATGGTTTATCCATTACCCATTACGGGTTCTCG
The DNA here is from genome assembly GCA_036785695.1 of Gentiana straminea. Taxonomy (NCBI): domain Eukaryota; kingdom Viridiplantae; phylum Streptophyta; class Magnoliopsida; order Gentianales; family Gentianaceae; genus Gentiana; species Gentiana straminea. Next base: position 297,225 of record JAVUPR010000389.1, on the reverse strand, counting down.
GACTTTGTAGTCCGAGGATCGATTGATGACCTATGGCTCTTTTGTGAGCAAGATAGATTCTCCGATAATAGTAGGTTGGTTTAATAGCCATAACCCCGTGAATGGAGTTCGGTACTCCACCTCGTTCATACTCTTGCAGAACCACCCGAGCGTCTCAGCCCAAAGGGGGAGTAATTGGATCTACACGGAAAAGAGTAGAATGAGTTCGGTATTGCATGATTTCGTTCTGTGTGCGTAAAATGTGGGTGATTCCCCGAGACTTTCTTGCCAAACAAACGGAGTCCGGATTCATTCGAAACAAATGGTATTGACTTACGAACTTATGACAGATGACGACCGTCAAGGCTTATGTCCTTTGTGGATAAAAAGCAAACCTCTCGGTCATTGGAAGTCATATATTTCTACAATATGTGGATTTGACCGTAATATTGATAAGTCTTTTGTAGACCGGATATCAATTTTAGTACAAAGAGTTGAATATATAAATATATATAGTGTTTGTGAAGGATAACACCGCACCAAATGGAATCAACACGGGTGTGTTATCTCAAGTCGAATCCGACAATACCACAATTCTCTCAACAACAGATTTGGACAACATTCTTAAGAGTTTGACTCGGTCGAATTCATTAGAATCACCATCGGTTTCCCATCCATCTTATTGGTTAAGATGATGCATCCGTGTATGCAACATTCAACGAGGAAGTTCTACCCTATGCCTCAGAATGACTCTCTAAATCTTCGGATCAAGAGAAATGGGATGATTCTCTTTCTAGTAAGAGATGGTCAAAGTTATTGAACGTCAATTTTGATCGAATCTTAGATTCGGCGGTTAACAAAGCAAGTTTAGTATGTCCTTTAGTATCTTGAAGAGAACGAGGAACAATATGCGGACATATTCATGTGTGAACTTGGATATGTGTGATACACCGATTTTGACTTTAAGTCGATCGAGGATGATCGTTAAGTCGATCTCTGGCTCGTTGTTTACTCGCACCACATGATTTGATGGACCGGTAACGTTTCGATTCTACGGATCGTCTCGAGCCGACAACCCGACTAATCATTAAGACCCATGACATTTAGACGTAGTGTGCTCCCCGAGTCACCGACCTATCCTACGACGGCATACTCGGAGTGTACTTTGAATCTCGAAATGGTTATGATATGCTTAATGGGTACTAGAATACGGGATTTAGTCTCCATTGCTTTGCAGCAAGTGAGATGTAGTTTGTTGTATTTTAAATAATAGGTGTGCTCTAAAACAATTAATCACATGCTTTCGTGCAAGTGGAGAGATTGTTAGGTGTGATGCCCGAAAGACAATTTGTAATTGTTTTATTTAATAAATGAAATGATATTATTATTCATATTTATTATTCTCATAATCACCAGCCATGTATGACAATAGTATTTACACTACGTGAAAAACCCTAAGTATATCGTTTATGTAATCACTAACTCAAAAGGTATGGTATAAGTACACGGGAGGATTGAAAGCTATGGAAGATGTACTTAAAATACAATTAGCCCGTAGTGAAGTTAATCGAGAGTATCGGGTCTCTCCTTTAACGTGCTATTAATGCGCATTTAACACAATAAAAAGGATTGTCTTATCCGGACTTTCGGTTAAGAGAACCCAATCGGGGCATTTATATACGATAGATATACTCATATAATGGCCTGGTACCGATTTGATTGTAGTTCACGATATAATTCAGTAATCGAGAAGTCTTATCGAATCAATGGATGATCATATTTATGGATATATCTTAATCTCGAGGTGATCACAAACTTCAATCGCTTAATCGTATGAAGTTTGACTCTGACGGTTTCGCTAAGCGCATTACACCGAGTCCGTGGGTCTGAATTACCCCATCTTGGCATCAGTACCGGATTGAGTGAGTAGTCCGTGTTATCACAGATTACGAACCATTCCTTCCATTTATGAAAGAGATGTAGTCAGCTCTTTATTTGTTAATCCTAGAAACTGATCGATCCATGAAGTTCATATTACACCGATTAGAAATACCAAAGAGTTGTAATGAATTAATTGATCAACTCAGGGGTTAATGGTAAATACTAAGGATAAGAGGTTCTAAAAAGTGGTTAACGGTAACTTCCGATTTAGGAATTTAACAAATGGCATGAGTGATTAATCCATATGTAATGATTATATCAACTGACGCTTATTATTATTCTCGTATAGAGATAAATATAATCTCATAATCGGAGGAGCTACAAATACCAAGATTATGCGCTGGCATATTCCCGTGATTGATTTATCGAATATAATTATTCTGTTCGTAAGATAATTATTTATTTGATTTATCAGAGCCGTTCGATTATTAAATCCATGGTCCCCGACGTGCTCTCCTAATATAGCATAGCTATTCGTTCGGACGTCGAATCTCAATAATAATATTAATTTAGTTCTTGGTTGACTTTATTAAAACGATATGTGAATTAATTGTTTAGTGGACTATTAAATTAGTTTCGCGCTAAACATCGCCGGAAATTTGTGTTTTCCCTTTATATCGAGTAGAAATTTGTGTTTTATATTTGGTAACGAGTTCGAATTCATGTTTTCTTCATATTAACGAGTTCAAATTCGTGTTTTTCTCTGGTAACGAGTTGTCCTTGAAGAATAAAAGGTTTTTTCTCTAATAACGAGTGGACATCGCCGGAAATTTGTGTTTTCCCTTTATATCGAGTAGAAATTTGTGTTTTATATTTGGTAACGAGTTCGAATTCATGTTTTCTTCATATTAACGAGTTCAAATTCGTGTTTTTCTCTGGTAACGAGTTGTCCTTGAAGAAAAAAAGGTTTTTTCTCTGATAACGAGTGGACATCGCCGGAAATTTGTGTTTTCCCTTTATAACGAGTAGAAATTTGTGTTTTATCTTTGGTAACGAGTTCGAATTCATGTTTTCTTCATATTAACGAGTTCAAATTCATGTTTTTCTCTGGTAACGAGGTGTCCTTGAAGAAAAAAAGATTTTTTCTCTGATAACGAGCGGACATCGCCGGAAATTTGTGTTTTCCCTTTATAACGAGTAGAAATTTGTGTTTTATCTTTGGTAACGAGTTCGAATTCATGTTTTCTTCATATTAACGAGTTCAAATTCGTGTTTTTCTCTGGTAACGAGTTGTCCTTGAAGAAAAAAATGTTTTTCTCTCTAATAACGAGTGGACATCGCCGGAAATTTGTGTTTTCCCTTTATAACGAGTAGAAATTTGTGTTTTATCTTTGTTAACGAGTTCGAATTCATGTTTTCTTCATATTAACGAGTTCAAATTCATGTTTTACTGTGGTAACGAGTTGTCCTTGAAGGAAAAAAGGTTTTTTCTCTGATAACGAGTGGACATCACCGGAAATTTGTGTTTTCCCTTTATAACGAGTAGAAATTTGTGTTTTATCTTTGGTAACGAGTTCGAATTCATGTTTTCTTCATATTAACGAGTTCAAATTCGTGTTTTTCTCTGGGTAACGAGTTGTCCTTGAAGAAAAAAATGTTTTTTCTCTGATAACGAGTGGACATCGCCGGAAATTTGTGTTTTCCCTTTATAACGAGTAGAAATTTGTGTTTTATCTTTGGTAACGAGTTCGAATTCATGTTTTCTTCATATTAACGAGTTCAAATTCTTGTTTTTCTCTGGTAACGAGTTGTCCTTGAAGGAAAAAAAAGGTTTTTTCTCTGATAACGAGTGGACATCGCCGGAAATTTGTGTTTTCCCTTTATAACAAGTAGAAATTTGTGTTTTATCTTTGGTAACGAGTTCGAATTCATGTTTTCTTCATATTAACGAGTTCAAATTCGTGTTTTTCTCTGGTAACGAGTTGTCCTTGAAGAAAAAAATGTTTTTTCTCTCATAACGAGTGGACATCGCCGGAAATTTGTGTTTTCCCTTTATAACGAGTAGAAATTTGTGTTTTATCTTTGGTAACGAGTTCGAATTCATGTTTTCTTCATATTAACGAGTTCAAATTCTTGTTTTTCTCTGGTAACTAGTTGTCCTTGAAGAAAAAAAGGTTTTTTCTCTGATAACGAGTGGACATCGGCGAAAATTTGTGTTTTCCCTTTATAACGAGTAGAAATTTGTGTTTTATCTTTGGTAAGGAGTTCGAATTCATGTTCTCATCATATTAACGAGTTCAAATTCGTGTTTTTCTCTGGAAACGAGTTGTCCTTGAAGAAAAAAAATGTTTTTTCTCTGATAACGAGTGGACATCGCCGGAAATTTGTGTTTTCCCTTTATAACGAGTAGAAATTTGTGTTTTATCTTTGGTAACGAGTTCGAATTCATGTTTTCTTCATATTAACGAGTTCAAATTCGTGTTTTTCTCTGGTAACGAGTTGTCCTTGAAGATTAAAAGGTTTTTTCTCTGATAGCGAGTGGACATCGCCGGAAATTTGTGTTTTCCCTTTATAACGAGTAGAAATTTGTGTTTTATCTTTGGTAACGAGTTCGAATTCATGTTTTCTTCATATTAACGAGTTCAAATTCGTGTTTTCTCTGGTAACGAGTTGTCCTTGAAGAAAAAAGGTTTTTTCTCTAATAACGAGTGGACATCGCCGGAAATTTGTGTTTTCCCTTTATAACGAGTAGAAATTTGTGTTTTATCTTTGGTAACGAGTTCAAATTCATGTTTTCTTCGTATTAACGAGTTCAAATTCGTGTTTTTCTCTGGTAACGAGTTGTCCTTGAAGATAAAAAGGTTTTTTCTCTAATAACGAGTGGACATCACCGGAAATTTATGTTTTCCCGTTATAACGAGTAGAAATTTGTGTTTTATCTTTGGTAACGAGTTCGAATTCATGTTTTCTTCATATTAACGAGTTCAAATTCATGTTTTTCTCTGGTAACGAGTTGTCTTTGAAGAAAAAAAGGTTTTTTCTCTAATAACGAGTGTACATCGCCGGAAATTTGTGTTTTCCCTTTATAACGAGTAGAAATTTGTGTTTTATCTTTGGTAATGAGTTCGAATTCATGTTCTCATCATATTAACGAGTTCAAATTCGTGTTTTTCTCTGGTAACGAGTTGTCCTTGAAGAAAAAAATGTTTTTTCTCTGATAACGAGTGGACATCGCCGGAAATTTGTGTTTTCCCTTTATAACGAGTAGAAATTTGTGTTTTATATTTGGTAACGAGTTCGAATTCATGTTTTCTTCATATTAACGAGTTCAAATTCATGTTTTTCTCTGGTAACGAGGTGTCCTTGAAGAAAAAAAGATTTTTTCTCTGATAACGAGCGGACATCGCCGGAAATTTGTGTTTTCCCTTTATAACGAGTAGAAATTTGTGTTTTATCTTTGGTAACGAGTTCGAATTCATGTTTTCTTCATATTAACGAGTTCAAATTCGTGTTTTTCTCTGGTAACGAGTTGTCCTTGAAGAAAAAAAGGTTTTTTCTCTAATAACGAGTGGACATCGCCGGAAATTTGTGTTTTCCCTTTATATCGAGTAGAAATTTGTGTTTTATATTTGGTAACGAGTTCGAATTCATGTTCTCATCATATTAACGAGTTCAAATTCGTGTTTTTCTCTGGTAACGAGTTGTCCTTGAAGAAAAAAAATGTTTTTTCTCTGATAACGAGTGGACATCGCCGGAAATTTGTGTTTTCCCTTTATAACGAGTAGAAATTTGTGTTTTATCTTTGGTAACGAGTTCGAATTCATGTTTTCTTCATATTAACGAGTTCAAATTCATGTTTTTCTCTCGGTAACGAGGTGTCCTTGAAGAAAAAAAAGATTTTTTTCTCTCCGATAACGAGCGGACATCGCCGGAAATTTGTGTTTTCCCTTTATAACGAGTAGAAATTTGTGTTTTATCTTTGGTAACGAGTTCGAATTCATGTTTTCTTCATATTAACGAGTTCAAATTCGTGTTTTTCTCTGGTAACGAGTTGTCCTTGAAGATTAAAAGGTTTTTTCTCTAATAACGAGTGGACATCGCCGGAAATTTGTGTTTTCCCTTTATAACGAGTAGAAATTTGTGTTTTATCTTTGGTAAGGAGTTCGAATTCATGTTCTCATCATATTAACGAGTTCAAATTCGTGTTTTTCTCTGGAAACGAGTTGTCCTTGAAGAAAAAAAGGTTTTTTCTCTGATAACGAGTGGACATCGCCGGAAATTTGTGTTTTCCCTTTATAACGAGTAGAAATTTGTGTTTTATCTTTGGTAAGGAGTTCAAATTCATGTTTTCTTCATATTAACGAGTTCAAATTCGTGTTTTTCTCTGGTAACGAGTTGTCCTTGAAGATAAAAAGGTTTTTTCTCTAATAACGAGTGGACATCGCCGGAAATTTATGTTTTCCCGTTATAACGAGTAGAAATTTGTGTTTTATCTTTGGTAACGAGTTCGAATTCATGTTTTCTTCATATTAACGAGTTCAAATTCATGTTTTTCTCTGGTAACGAGTTGTCTTTGAAGAAAAAAAGGTTTTTTCTCTAATAACGAGTGTACATCGCCGGAAATTTGTGTTTTCCCTTTATAACGAGTAGAAATTTGTGTTTTATCTTTGGTAATGAGTTCGAATTCATGTTCTCATCATATTAACGAGTTCAAATTCGTGTTTTTCTCTGGTAACGAGTTGTCCTTGAAGAAAAAAAGGTTTTTTCTCTGATAACGAGTGGACATCGCCGGAAATTTGTGTTTTCCCTTTATAACGAGTAGAAATTTGTGTTTTATCTTTGGTAACGAGTTCGAATTCATGTTTTCTTCATATTAACGAGTTCAAATTCATGTTTTTCTCTGGTAACGAGTTGTCCTTGAAGAAAAAAAAAAGGTTTTTTCTCTCGATAACGAGTGGACATCGCCGGAAATTTGTGTTCTCCTTTATAACGAGTAGAAATTTGTGTTTTATCTTTGGTAACGAGTTCGAATTCATGTTTTCTTCATATTAACGAGTTCAAATTCGTGTTTTTCTCTGGTAACGAGTTGTCCTTGAAGAAAAAAAAGGTTTTTTCTCTAATAACGAGTGGACATCGCCGGAAATTTGTGTTTTCCCTTTATAACGAGTAGAAATTTGTGTTTTATCTTTGGTAACGAGTTCGAATTCATGTTTTCTTCATATTAACGAGTTCAAATTCGTGTTTTTCTCTGGTAACGAGTTGTCCTTGAAGATTAAAAGGTTTTTTCTCTAATAACGAGTGGACATCGCCGGAAATTTGTGTTTTCCCTTTATATCGAGTAGAAATTTGTGTTTTATATTTGGTAACGAGTTCGAATTCATGTTTTCTTCATATTAACGAGTTCAAATTCGTGTTTTTCTCTGGTAACGAGTTGTCCTTGAAGAAAAAAAGGTTTTTTCTCTGATAACGAGTGGACATCGCCGGAAATTTGTGTTTTCCCTTTATAACGAGTAGAAATTTGTGTTTTATCTTTGGTAACGAGTTCGAATTCATGTTTTCTTCATATTAACGAGTTCAAATTCATGTTTTTCTCTCGGTAACGAGGTGTCCTTGAAGAAAAAAGATTTTTTCTCTCGATAACGAGCGGACATCGCCGGAAATTTGTGTTTTCCCTTTATAACGAGTAGAAATTTGTGTTTTATCTTTGGTAACGAGTTTGAATTCATGTTTTCTTCATATTAACGAGTTCAAATTCGTGTTTTTCTCTGGTAACGAGTTGTCCTTGAAGAAAAAAAGGATTTTTCTCTAATAACGAGTGGACATCGCCGGAAATTTTTGTTTTCCCTTTATAACGAGTAGAAATTTGTGTTTTATCTTTGGTAACGAGTTCGAATTCATGTTTTCTTCATATTAACGAGTTCAAATTCATGTTTTTCTCTGGTAACGAGTTGTCCTTGAAGAAAAAAAGGTTTTTTCTCTGATAACGAGTGGACATCGCCGGAAATTTGTGTTTTCCCTTTATAACGAGTAGAAATTTGTGTTTTATCTTTGTTAACGAGTTCGAATTCATGTTTTCTTCATATTAACGAGTTCAAATTCATGTTTTACTGTGGTAACGAGTTGTCCTTGAAGGAAAAAAGGTTTTTTCTCTGATAACGAGTGGACATCGCCGGAAATTTGTGTTTTCCCTTTATAACGAGTAGAAATTTGTGTTTTATCTTTGGTAACGAGTTCGAATTCATGTTTTCTTCATATTAACGAGTTCAAATTCGTGTTTTTCTCTGGTAACGAGTTGTCCTTGAAGAAAAAAATGTTTTTTCTCTGATAACGAGTGGACATCGCCGGAAATTTGTGTTTTCCCTTTATAATGAGTAGAAATTTGTGTTTTATCTTTGTTAACGAGTTCGAATTCATGTTTTCTGCATATTAACGAGTTCAAATTCATGTTTTACTGTGGTAACGAGTTGTCCTTGAAGGAAAAAAGGTTTTTTCTCTGATAACGAGTGGACATCGCCGGAAATTTGTGTTTTCCTTTATAACGAGTAGAAATTTGTGTTTTATCTTTGGTAACGAGTTCGAATTCATGTTTTCTTCATATTAACGAGTTCAAATTCGTGTTTTTCTCTCGGTAACGAGTTGTCCTTGAAGAAAAAAATGTTTTTTCTCTCGATAACGAGTGGACATCGCCGGAAATTTGTGTTTTCCCTTTATAACGAGTAGAAATTTGTGTTTTATCTTTGTTAACGAGTTCGAATTCATGTTTTCTTCATATTAACGAGTTCAAATTCATGTTTTACCTGGTAACGAGTTGTCCTTGAAGGAAAAAAGGTTTTTTCTCTGATAACGAGTGGACATCGCCGGAAATTTGTGTTTTCCCTTTATAACGAGTAGAAATTTGTGTTTTATCTTTGGTAACGAGTTCGAATTCATGTTTTCTTCATATTAACGAGTTCAAATTCGTGTTTTTCTCTCGGTAACGAGTTGTCCTTGAAGAAAAAAATGTTTTTTCTCTCGATAACGAGTGGACATCGCCGGAAATTTGTGTTTTCCCTTTATAATGAGTAGAAATTTGTGTTTTATCTTTGGTAACGAGTTCGAATTCATGTTTTCTTCATATTAACGAGTTCAAATTCTTGGTTTCTCTCGGTAACGAGTTGTCCTTGAAGAAAAAAAGGTTTTTTCTCTGATAACGAGTGGACATCGGCGAAAATTTGTGTTTTCCCTTTATAACAAGTAGAAATTTGTGTTTTATCTTTGGTAATGAGTTCGAATTCATGTTTTCTTCATATTAACGAGTTCAAATTCGTGTTTTTCTCTGGTAATGAGTTTTCCTTGAAGACAAAAAGGTTTTTTCTCTGATAACGAGTGGACATCGCCGGAAATTTGTGTTTTCCCTTTATAACGAGTAGAAATTTGTGTTTTATCTTTGGTAACGAGTTCGAATTCATGTTTGCTTCATATTAACGAGTTCAAATTCGTGTTTTTCTCTGTTAACGAGTTGTCCTTGAAGAAAAAAAGGTTTTTTCTCTAATAACGAGTGGACATCGCCGGAAATTTGTGTTTTCCCTTTATAACGAGTAGAAATTTGTGTTTTATCTTTGGTAACGAGTTCGAATTCATGTTCTCATCATATTAACGAGTTGAAATTCGTGTTTTTCTCTGGTAACGAGTTGTCCTTGAAGAAAAAAGGTTTTTTCTCTGATAACGAGTGGACATCGCCGGAAATTTGTGTTTTCCCTTTATAACGAGTAGAAATTTGTGTTTTATCTTTGGTAACGAGTTCGAATTCATGTTTTCTTCATATTAACGAGTTCAAATTCGTGTTTTTCTCTCGGTAACGAGTTGTCCTTGAAGAAAAAAAGGTTTTTTCTCTCGATAACGAGTGGACATCGCCCGAAATTTGTGTTTTCCCTTTATAACGAGTAGAAATTTGTGTTTTGTCTTTGGTAACGAGTTCGAATTCATGTTTTCTTCATATTAACGAGTTCAAATTTGTGTTTTTCTCTGGTAACGAGTTGTCCTTGAAGAAAAAAAGGTTTTTTCTCTAATAACGAGTGGACATCGCCGGAAATTTGTGTTTTCCCTTTATAACTAGTAGAAATTTGTGTTTTATCTTTGGTAACGAGTTCAAATTCATGTTTTCTTCATATTAACGAGTTCAAATTCGTGTTTTTCTCTGGTAACGAGTTGTCTTTGAAGAAAAAAAGGTTTTTTCTCTGATAACGAGTGGACATCCCCGGAAATTTGTGTTTTCCCTTTATAACGAGTAGAAATTTGTGTTTTATCTTTGGTAACGAGTTCGAATTCATGTTTTCTTCATATTAACGAGTTCAAATTCGTGTTTTTCTCTGGTAACGAGTTGTCCTTGAAGAAAAAAAGGTTTTTTTCTCTAATAACGAGTGGACATCGCCGGACATTTGTGTTTTCCCTTTATAACGAGTAGAAATTTGTGTTTTATCTTTGGTAACGAGTTCGAATTCATGTTTTCTTCATATTAACGAGTTCAAATTCGTGTTTTTCTCTGGTAACGAGTTGTCCTTGAAGAAAAAAGGTTTTTTCTCTCGATAACGAGTGGACATCGCCGGAAATTTGTGTTTTCCCTTTATAACGAGTAGAAATTTGTGTTTTATCTTTGGTAACGAGTTCGAATTCATGTTTTCTTCATATTAACGAGTTCAAATTCGTGTTTTTCTCTGGTAACTAGTTGTCTTTGAAGAAAAAAAGGTTTTTTCTCTAATAACGAGTGGACATCGCCGGAAATTTGTGTTTTCCCTTTATAACGAGTAGAAATTTGTGTTGTATCTTTGGTAACGAGTTCGAATGCATGTTTTCTTCATATTAACGAGTTCAAATTCGTGTTTTTCTCTGGTAACGAGTTGTCGTTGAAGAAAAAAAGGTTTTTTCTCTGATAACGAGTGGACATCGCCGGAAATTTGTGTTTTCCCTTTATAACGAGTAGAAATTTGTGTTTTATCTTTGGTAACGAGTTCGAATTCATGTTTTCTTCATATTAACGAGTTCAAATTCATGTTTTTCTCTGGTAACGAGTTGTCCTTCAAGAAAAAAAGGTTTTTTCTCCGATAACGAGTGGACATCGCCGGAAATTTGTGTTTTCCCTTTATAACGAGTAGAAATTTGTGTTTTATCTTTGGTAACGAGTTCGAATTCATGTTTTCTTCATATTAACGAGTTCAAATTCGTGTTTTTCTCTGGTAACGAGTTGTCCTTGAAGAAAAAAAAATGTTTTTTCTCTGATAATGAGTGGACATCGCCGGAAATTTGTGTTTTCCCTTTATAACGAGTAGAAATTTGTGTTTTATCTTTGGTAACGAGTTCGAATTCATGTTTTCTTCATATTAACGAGTTCAAATTCTTGTTTTTCTCTGGTAACGAGTTGTCCTTGAAGAAAAAAAAGGTTTTTCTCTAATAACGAGTGGACATCGCCGGAAATTTGTGTTTTCCCTTTATAACGAGTAGAAATTTGTGTTTTATCTTTGGTAACGAGTTCGAATTCATGTTTTCTTCATATTAACGAGTTCAAATTCGTGTTTTTCTCTGGTAACGAGTTGTCCTTGAAGATTAAAAGGTTTTTTCTCTAATAACGAGTGGACATCGCCGGAAATTTGTGTTTTCCCTTTATAACGAGTAGAAATTTGTGTTTTATCTTTGGTAACGAGTTCGAATTCATGTTTTCTTCATATTAACGAGTTCAAATTCGTGTTTTTCTCTGGTAACGAGTTGTCCTTGAAGAAAAAAAGGTTTTTTCTCTGATAACGAGTGGACATCGCCGGAAATTTGTGTTTTCCCTTTATAACGAGTAGAAATTTGTGTTTTATCTTTGGTAACGAGTTCGAATTCATGTTTTCTTCATATTAACGAGTTCAAATTCATGTTTTTCTCTCGGTAACGAGTTGTCCTTAAAGAAAAAAAGGTTTTTTCTCTGATAACGAGTGGACATCGCCGGAAATTTGTGTTTTCCCTATATAACGAGTATAAATTTGTGTTTTATCTTTGGTAACGAGTTCGAATTCATATTTTCTTAATATTAACGAGTTCAAATTCGTGTTTTTCTCTGGTAACGAGTTGTCCTTGAAGATTAAAAGGTTTTTTTCTCTAATAACGAGTGGACATCGCCGGAAATTTGTGTTTTCCCTTTATAACGAGTAGAAATTTGTGTTTTATCTTTGGTAACGAGTTCGAATTCATGTTTTCTTCATATTAACGAGTTCAAATTCGTGTTTTTCTCTGGTAACGAGTTGTCCTTGAAGAAAAAAAGGTTTTTTCTCTGATAACGAGTGGACATCGCCGGAAATTTGTGTTTTCCCTTTATAACGAGTAGAAATTTGTGTTTTATCTTTGGTAACGAGTTCGAATTCATGTTTTCTTCATATTAACGAGTTCAAATTCATGTTTTTCTCTCGGTAACGAGTCGTCCTTAAAAAAAAAGGTTTTTTCTCTGATAACGAGTGGACATCGCCGGAAATTTGTGTTTTCCCTTTATAACGAGTAGAAATTTGTGTTTTATCTTTGGTAACGAGTTCGAATTCATGTTTGCTTCATATTAACGAGTTCAAATTCGTGTTTTTCTCTGTTAACGAGTTGTCCTTGAAGAAAAAAAGGTTTTTTCTCTAATAACGAGTGGACATCGCCGGAAATTTGTGTTTTCCCTTTATAACGAGTAGAAATTTGTGTTTTATCTTTGGTAACGAGTTCGAATTCATGTTCTCATCATATTAACGAGTTGAAATTCGTGTTTTTCTCTGGTAACGAGTTGTCCTTGAAGAAAAAAGGTTTTTTCTCTGATAACGAGTGGACATCGCCGGAAATTTGTGTTTTCCCTTTATAACGAGTAGAAATTTGTGTTTTATCTTTGGTAACGAGTTCGAATTCATGTTTTCTTCATATTAACGAGTTCAAATTCGTGTTTTTCTCTCGGTAACGAGTTGTCCTTGAAGAAAAAAAGGTTTTTTCTCTGATAACGAGTGGACATCGCCGGAAATTTGTGTTTTCCCTTTATAACGAGTAGAAATTTGTGTTTTGTCTTTGGTAACGAGTTCGAATTCATGTTTTCTTCATATTAACGAGTTCAAATTTGTGTTTTTCTCTGGTAACGAGTTGTCCTTGAAGAAAAAAAGGTTTTTTCTCTAATAACGAGTGGACATCGCCGGAAATTTGTGTTTTCCCTTTATAACGAGTAGAAATTTGTGTTTTATCTTTGGTAACGAGTTCGAATTCATGTTTACTTCATATTAACGAGTTCAAATTCGTGTTTTTCTCTGGTAACGAGTTGTCCTTGAAGAAAAAAAGGTTTTTTCTCTGATAACGAGTGGACAAATTTGTGTTTTCCCTTTATAACGAGTAGAAATTTGTGTTTTATCTTTGGTAACGAGTTCGAATTCATGTTTTCTTCATATTAACGAGTTCAAATTCGTGTTTTTCTCTGGTAACGAGTTGTCATTGAAGAAAAAAAAGGTTTTTTCTCTGATAACGAGTGGACATCGCCGGAAATTTGTGTTTTCCCTTTATAACGAGTAGAAATTTGTGTTTTATCTTTGGTAACGAATTCGAATTCATGTTTTATTCATATTAAAGAGTTCAAATTCGTGTTTTTCTCTGGTAACGAGTTGTCCTTGAAGAAAAAAATGATTTTTCTCTGATAACGAGTGGACAAATTTGTGTTTTCCCTTTATAACGAGTAGAAATTTGTGTTTTATCTTTGGTAACGAGTTCGAATTCATGTTTTCTTCATATTAACGAGTTCAAATTCGTGTTTTTCTCTGGTAACGAGTTGTCCTTGAAGAAAAAAGGTTTTTTCTCTGATAACGAGTGGACATCGCCGGAAATTTGTGTTTTCCCTTTATAACGAGTAGAAATTTGTGTTTTATCTTTGGTAACGAGTTCGAATTCATGTTTTCTTCATATTAACGAGTTCGAATTCGTGTTTTTCTCTGGTAATTAGTTGTCCTTGAAGAAAAAAAGGTTTTTTCTCTGATAACGAGTGGACATCGCCGGAAATTTGTGTTTTCCCTTTATAACGAGTAGAAATTTGTGTTTAATCATTGGTAACGAGTTCGAATTCATGTTTTCTTCATATTAACGAGTTCAAATTCGTGTTTTTCTCTGGTAACGAGTTGTCCTTGAAGAAAAAAAGGTTTTTTCTCTGATAACGAGTGGACATCGCCGGAAATTTGTGTTTTCCCTTTAGAACGAGTAGAAATTTGTGTTTTATCTTTGGTAACGAGTTCGAATTCATGTTTTCATCATATTAACGAGTTCAAATTCATGTTTTTCTCTGGTAACGAGTTGTCCTTGAAGAAAAAAAGGTTTTTTCTCTAATAACGAGTGGACATCGCCGGAAATTTGTGTTTTCCCTTTATAACGAGTCAAAATTTGTGTTTAATCTTTGGTAACGAGTTCGAATTCATGTTTTCTTCATATTAACGAGTTCAAATTCGTGTTTTTCTCTGGTAACGAGTTGTCCTTGAAGAAAAAAAGGTTTTTTCTCTGATAACGAGTTGACATCGCCGGAAATTTGTGTTTTCCCTTTAGAACGAGTAGAAATTTGTGTTTTATCTTTGGTAACGAGTTCGAATTCATGTTTTCTTCATATTAACGAGTTCAAATTCGTGTTTTTCTCTGGTAACGAGTTGTCCTTGAAGAAAAAAAGGTTTTTTCTCTAATAACGAGTGGACATCGCCGGAAATTTGTGTTTTCCCTTTATAACGAGTAGAAATTTGTGTTTTATCTTTGGTAATGAGTTCGAATTCATGTTTTATTCATATTAAAGAGTTCAATTTCGTGTTTTTCTCTGGTAACGAGTTGTCCTTGAAGAAAAAAAGGTTTTTTCTCTGATAACGAGTGGACATCGCCGGAAATTTGTGTTTTCCCTTTATAACGAGTAGAAATTCGTGTTTTATCTGCGGTAACGAGTTCGAATTCTTGTTTTCTTCATATTAACGAGTTCAAATTCGTGTTTTTCTCTGGTAACGAGTTGTCCTTGAAGAAAAAAATGATTTTTCTCTGATAACGAGTGGACAAATTTGTGTTTTCCCTTTATAACGAGTAGAAATTTGTGTTTTATCTTTGGTAACGAGTTCGAATTCATGTTTTCTTCATATTAACGAGTTCAAATTCGTGTTTTTCTCTGGTAACGAGTTGTCCTTGAAGGAAAAAGGTTTTTTCTCTGATAACGAGTGGACATCACCGGAAATTTGTGTTTTCCCTTTATAACGAGTAGAAATTTGTGTTTTATCTTTGGTAACGAGTTCGAATTCATGTTTTCTTCATATTAACGAGTTCAAATTCGTGTTTTTCTCTGGTAATTAGTTATCCTTGAAGAAAAAAAGGTTTTTTCTCTGATAACGAGTGGACATCGCCGGAAATTTGTGTTTTCCCTTTATAACGAGTCGAAATTTGTGTTTAATCTTTGGTAACGAGTTCGAATTCATGTTTTCTTCATATTAACGAGTTCAAATTCGTGTTTTTCTCTCGGTAACGAGTTGTCCTTGAAGAAAAAAAGGTTTTTTCTCTGATAACGAGTGGACATCGCCGGAAATTTGTGTTTTCCCTTTATAACGAGTAGAAATTTGTGTTTTATCTTTGGTAACGAGTTCGAATTCATGTTTTCTTCATATTAACGAGATCAAATTCGTGTTTTTCTCTGGTAACGAGTTGTCCTTGAAGAAAAAAAGGTTTTTTCTCTAATAACGAGTGGACATCGCCGGAAATTTGTGTTTTCCCTTTATAACGAGTAGAAATTTGTGTTTTATCTTTGGTAATGAGTTCAAATTCATGTTCTCATCATATTAACGAGTTCAAATTCGTGTTTTTCTCTGGAAACGAGTTGTCCTTGAAGAAAAAAATGTTTTTTCTCTGATAACGAGTGGACATCGCCGGAAATTTGTGTTTTCCCTTTATAACGAGTAGAAATTTGTGTTTTATCTTTGGTAACGAGTTCGAATTCATGTTTTCTTCATATTAACGAGTTCAAATTCGTGTTTTTCTCTGGTTAACGAGTTGTCATTGAAGAAAAAAAGGTTTTTTCTCTGATAACGAGTGGACATCGCCGGAAATTTGTGTTTTCCCTTTATAACGAGTAGAAATTTGTGTTTTATCTTTGGTAACGAGTTCAAATTCATGTTTTATTCATATTAAAGAGTTCAAATTCGTGTTTTTCTCTGGTAACGAGTTGTCCTTGAAGAAAAAAGGTTTTTTCTCTGATAACGAGTGGACATCGCCGGAAATTTGTGTTTTCCCTTTATAATGAGTAGAAATTTGTGTTTTATCTGCGGTAACGAGTTCGAATTCATGTTTTCTTCATATTAACGAGTTCAAATTCGTGTTTTTCTCTGGTAATTAGTTGTCCTTGAAGAAAAAAAGGTTTTTTCTCTCGATAACGAGTGGACATCGCCGGAAATTTGTGTTTTCCCTTTATAACGAGTAGAAATTTGTGTTTAATCTTTGGTAACGAGTTCGAATTCATGTTTTCTTCATATTAACGAGTTCAAATTCGTGTTTTTCTCTCGGTAACGAGTTGTCCTTGAAGAAAAAAGGTTTTTTCTCTCGATAACGAGTGGACATCGCCGGAAATTTGTGTTTTCCCTTTATAACGAGTAGAAATTTGTGTTTTATCTTTGGTAACGAGTTCGAATTCATGTTTTCTTCATATTAACGAGTTCAAATTCGTGTTTTTCTCTCGGTAACGAGTTGTCCTTGAAGAAAAAAAGGTTTTTTCTCTAATAACGAGTGGACATCGCCGGAAATTTGTGTTTTCCCTTTATAACGAGTAGAAATTTGTGTTTTATCTTTGGTAACGAGTTCAAATTCATGTTTTCTTCATATTAACGAGTTCAAATTCGTGTTTTTCTCTCGGTAACGAGTTGTCCTTGAAGATAAAAAGGTTTTTTCTCTAATAACGAGTGGACATCGCCGGAAATTTATGTTTTCCCGTTATAACGAGTAGAAATTTGTGTTTTATCTTTGGTAACGAGTTCGAATTCATGTTTTCTTCATATTAACGAGTTCAAATTCATGTTTTTCTCTCGGTAACGAGTTGTCTTTGAAGAAAAAAAGGTTTTTTCTCTCGATAACGAGTGGACATCGCCGGAAATTTGTGTTTTCCCTTTATAACGAGTAGAAATTTGTGTTTTATCTTTGGTAACGAGTTTGAATTCATGTTTTCTTCATATTAACGAGTTCAAATTCGTGTTTTTCTCTCGGTAACGAGTTGTCCATGAAGAAAAAAAGGTTTTTTCTCTCGATAACGAGTGGACATCGCCGGAAATTTGTGTTTTCCCTTTATAACGAGTAGAAATTTGTGTTTTATCTTTGGTAACGAGTTCGAATTCATGTTTTCTTCATATTAACGAGTTCAAATTCGTGTTTTTCTCTGGTAACGAGTTGTCCATGAAGAAAAAAAGGTTTTTTCTCTAATAACGAGTGGACATCGCCGGAAATTTGTGTTTTCCCTTTATAACGAGTAGAAATTTGTGTTTTATCTTTGGTAATGAGTTCGAATTCATGTTCTCATCATATTAACGAGTTCAAATTCGTGTTTTTCTCTGGTAACGAGTTGTCTTTGAAGAAAAAAAGGTTTTTTCTCTGATAACGAGTGGACATCGCCGGAAATTTGTGTTTTCCCTTTATAACGAGTAGAAATTTGTGTTTTATCTTTGGTAACGAGTTCGAATTCATGTTTTATTCATATTAAAGAGTTCAAATTCGTGTTTTTCTCTGGTAACGAGTTGTCCTTGAAGAAAAAAAGGTTTTTTCTCTCGATAACGAGTGGACATCGCCGGAAATTTGTGTTTTCCCTTTATAACGAGTAGAAATTTGTGTTTTATCTTTGGTAACGAGTTCGAATTCATGTTTTCTTCATATTAACGAGTTCAAATTCGTGTTTTTCTCTCGGTAACGAGTTGTCCTTGAAGAAAAAAATGATTTTTCTCGATAACGAGTGGACAAATTTGTGTTTTCCCTTTATAACGAGTAGAAATTTGTGTTTTATCTTTGGTAACGAGTTCGAATTCATGTTTTCTTCATATTAACGAGTTCAAATTTGTGTTTTTCTCTCGGTAACGAGTTGTCCTTGAAGAAAAAAAGGTTTTTTCTCTCGATAACGAGTGGACATCGCCGGAAATTTGTGTTTTCCCTTTATAACGAGTAGAAATTTGTGTTTTATCTTTGGTAACGAGTTCGAATTCATGTTTTCTTCATATTAACGAGTTCAAATTCGTGTTTTTCTCTGGTAATTAGTTGTCCTTGAAGAAAAAAAGGTTTTTTCTCTGATAACGAGTGGACATCGCCGGAAATTTGTGTTTTCCCTTTATAACGAGTAGAAATTTGTGTTTAATCTTTGGTAACGAGTTCGAATTCATGTTTTCTTCATATTAACGAGTTCAAATTCGTGTTTTTCTCTGGTAACGAGTTGTCCTTGAAGAAAAAAAGGTTTTTTCTCTCGATAACGAGTGGACATCGCCGGAAATTTGTGTTTTCCCTTTATAACGAGTAGAAATTTGTGTTTTATCTTTGGTAACGAGTTCGAATTCATGTTTTCTTCATATTAACGAGTTCAAATTCGTGTTTTTCTCTCGGTAACGAGTTGTCATTGAAGAAAAAAAGGTTTTTTCTCTCGATAACGAGTGGACATCGCCGGAAATTTGTGTTTTCCCTTTATAACGAGTAGAAATTTGTGTTTTATCTTTGGTAACGAGTTCGAATTCATGTTTTCTTCATATTAACGAGTTCAAATTCGTGTTTTTCTCTCGGTAACGAGTTGTCATTGAAGAAAAAAAGGTTTTTTCTCTGATAACGAGTGGACATCGCCGGAAATTTGTGTTTTCCCTTTATAACGAGTAGAAATTTGTGTTTTATCTTTGGTAACGAGTTCAAATTCATGTTTTATTCATATTAAAGAGTTCAAATTCGTGTTTTTCTCTGGTAACGAGTTGTCCTTGAAGAAAAAAGGTTTTTTCTCTCGATAACGAGTGGACATCGCCGGAAATTTGTGTTTTCCCTTTATAATGAGTAGAAATTTGTGTTTTATCTTTGCGTAACGAGTTCGAATTCATGTTTTCTTCATATTAACGAGTTCAAATTCGTGTTTTTCTCTGGTAATTAGTTGTCCTTGAAGAAAAAAAGGTTTTTTCTCTGATAACGAGTGGACATCGCCGGAAATTTGTGTTTTCCCTTTATAACGAGTAGAAATTTGTGTTTAATCTTTGGTAACGAGTTCGAATTCATGTTTTCTTCATATTAACGAGTTCAAATTCGTGTTTTTCTCTCGGTAACGAGTTGTCCTTGAAGAAAAAAAGGTTTTTTCTCGATAACGAGTGGACATCGCCGGAAATTTGTGTTTTCCCTTTATAACGAGTAGAAATTTGTGTTTTATCTTTGGTAACGAGTTCGAATTCATGTTTTCTTCATATTAACGAGTTCAAATTCGTGTTTTTCTCTCGGTAACGAGTTGTCCTTGAAGAAAAAAAGGTTTTTTCTCTAATAACGAGTGGACATCGCCGGAAATTTGTGTTTTCCCTTTATAACGAGTAGAAATTTGTGTTTTATCTTTGGTAACGAGTTCAAATTCATGTTTTCTTCATATTAACGAGTTCAAATTCGTGTTTTTCTCTCGGTAACGAGTTGTCCTTGAAGATAAAAAGGTTTTTTCTCTAATAACGAGTGGACATCGCCGGAAATTTATGTTTTCCCGTTATAACGAGTAGAAATTTGTGTTTTATCTTTGGTAACGAGTTCGAATTCATGTTTTCTTCATATTAACGAGTTCAAATTCATGTTTTTCTCTGGTAACGAGTTGTCTTTGAAGAAAAAAAGGTTTTTTCTCTCGATAACGAGTGGACATCGCCGGAAATTTGTGTTTTCCCTTTATAACGAGTAGAAATTTGTGTTTTATCTTTGGTAACGAGTTTGAATTCATGTTTTCTTCATATTAACGAGTTCAAATTCGTGTTTTTCTCTCGGTAACGAGTTGTCCATGAAGAAAAAAAGGTTTTTTCTCTCGATAACGAGTGGACATCGCCGGAAATTTGTGTTTTCCCTTTATAACGAGTAGAAATTTGTGTTTTATCTTTGGTAACGAGTTCGAATTCATGTTTTCTTCATATTAACGAGTTCAAATTCGTGTTTTTCTCTGGTAACGAGTTGTCCATGAAGAAAAAAAGGTTTTTTCTCTAATAACGAGTGGACATCGCCGGAAATTTGTGTTTTCCCTTTATAACGAGTAGAAATTTGTGTTTTATCTTTGGTAATGAGTTCGAATTCATGTTCTCATCATATTAACGAGTTCAAATTCGTGTTTTTCTCTGGTAACGAGTTGTCTTTGAAGAAAAAAAGGTTTTTTCTCTCGATAACGAGTGGACATCGCCGGAAATTTGTGTTTTCCCTTTATAACGAGTAGAAATTTGTGTTTTATCTTTGGTAACGAGTTCGAATTCATGTTTTATTCATATTAAAGAGTTCAAATTCGTGTTTTTCTCTGGTAACGAGTTGTCCTTGAAGAAAAAAAGGTTTTTTCTCTGATAACGAGTGGACATCGCCGGAAATTTGTGTTTTCCCTTTATAACGAGTAGAAATTTGTGTTTTATCTTTGGTAACGAGTTCGAATTCATGTTTTCTTCATATTAACGAGTTCAAATTCGTGTTTTTCTCTGGTAACGAGTTGTCCTTGAAGAAAAAAATGATTTTTCTCTGATAACGAGTGGACAAATTTGTGTTTTCCCTTTATAACGAGTAGAAATTTGTGTTTTATCTTTGGTAACGAGTTCGAATTCATGTTTTCTTCATATTAACGAGTTCAAATTTGTGTTTTTCTCTGGTAACGAGTTGTCCTTGAAGAAAAAAAGGTTTTTTCTCTGATAACGAGTGGACATCGCCGGAAATTTGTGTTTTCCCTTTATAACGAGTAGAAATTTGTGTTTTATCTTTGGTAACGAGTTCGAATTCATGTTTTCTTCATATTAACGAGTTCAAATTCGTGTTTTTCTCTCGGTAATTAGTTGTCCTTGAAGAAAAAAAGGTTTTTTCTCTCGATAACGAGTGGACATCGCCGGAAATTTGTGTTTTCCCTTTATAACGAGTAGAAATTTGTGTTTAATCTTTGGTAACGAGTTCGAATTCATGTTTTCTTCATATTAACGAGTTCAAATTCGTGTTTTTCTCTCGGTAACGAGTTGTCCTTGAAGAAAAAAAGGTTTTTTCTCGATAACGAGTGGACATCGCCGGAAATTTGTGTTTTCCCTTTATAACGAGTAGAAATTTGTGTTTTATCTTTGGTAACGAGTTCGAATTCATGTTTTCATCATATTAACGAGTTCAAATTCGTGTTTTTCTCTCGGTAACGAGTTGTCCTTGAAGAAAAAAAGGTTTTTTCTCTCGATAACGAGTGGACATCGCCGGAAATTTGTGTTTTCCCTTTATAACGAGTAGAAATTTCTGTTTTATCTTTGGTAACGAGTTCGAATTCATGTTTTCTTCATATTAACGAGTTCAAATTCGTGTTTTTCTCTGGTAACGAGTTGTCCATGAAGAAAAAAAGGTTTTTTCTCTAATAACGAGTGGACATCGCCGGAAATTTGTGTTTTCCCTTTATAACGAGAAGAAATTTGTGTTTTATCTTTGGTAATGAGTTCGAATTCATGTTCTCATCATATTAACGAGTTCAAATTCGTGTTTTTCTCTCGGAAACGAGTTGTCCTTGAAGAAAAAAATGTTTTTCTCTCGATAACGAGTGGACATCGCCGGAAATTTGTGTTTTCCCTTTATAACGAGTAGAAATTTGTGTTTTATCTTTGGTAACGAGTTCGAATTCATGTTTTCTTCATATTAACGAGTTCAAATTCGTGTTTTTCTCTCGGTAACGAGTTGTCCTTGAATAAAAAAAGGTTTTTTCTCTCGATAACGAGTGGACATCGCCGGAAATTTGTGTTTTCCCTTTATAACGAGTAGAAATTTGTGTTTTATCTTTGGTAACGAGTTCGAATTCATGTTTTCTTCATATTAACGAGTTCAAATTCGTGTTTTTCTCTGGTAACGAGTTGTCCTTGAAGAAAAAAAGGTTTTTTCTCTAATAACGAGTGGACATCGCCGGAAATTTGTGTTTTCCCTTTATAACGAGTAGAAATTTGTGTTTTATCTTTGGTAACGAGTTCCAATTCATGTTTTCTTCATATTAACGAGTTCAAATTCGTGTTTTTCTCTGGTAACGAGTTGTCCTTGAAGATAAAAAGGTTTTTTCTCTAATAACGAGTGGACATCGCCGGAAATTTATGTTTTCCCGTTATAACGAGTAGAAATTTGTGTTTTATCTTTGGTAACGAGTTCGAATTCATGTTTTCTTCATATTAACGAGTTCAAATTCATGTTTTTCTCTGGTAACGAGTTGTCTTTGAAGAAAAAAAGGTTTTTTCTCTGATAACGAGTGGACATCGCCGGAAATTTGTGTTTTCCCTTTATAACGAGTAGAAATTTGTGTTTTATCTTTGGTAACGAGTTTGAATTCATGTTTTCTTCATATTAACGAGTTCAAATTCGTGTTTTTCTCTGGTAACGAGTTGTCCATGAAGAAAAAAAGGTTTTTTCTCTAATAACGAGTGGACATCGCCGGAAATTTGTGTTTTCCCTTTATAACGAGTAGAAATTTGTGTTTTATCTTTGGTAATGAGTTCGAATTCATGTTCTCATCATATTAACGAGTTCAAATTCGTGTTTTTCTCTGGTAACGAGTTGTCCTTGAAGAAAAAAAGGTTTTTTTCTCTGATAACGAGTGGACATCGCCGGAAATTTGTGTTTTCCCTTTATAATGAGTAGAAATTTGTGTTTTATCTTTGGTAACGAGTTCGAATTCATGTTTTCTTCATATTAACAAGTTCAAATTCGTGTTTTTCTCTGGTAACGAGTTTTCCTTGAAGAAAAAAAGGTTTTTTCTCTGATAACGTGTGGACATCGCCGGAAATTTGTGTTTTCCCTTTATAACGAGTAGAAATTTGTGTTTTATCGTTGGTAACGAGTTTGAATTCATGTTTTCTTCATATTAACGAGTTCAAATTCGTGTTTTTCTCTCGGTAACGAGTTGTCCTTGAAGAAAAAAAGGTTTTTTCTCTCTAATAACGAGTGGACATCGCCGGAAATTTGTGTTTTCCCTTTATAACGAGTAGAAATTTGTGTTTTATCTTTGGTAACGAGTTCAAATTCATGTTTTCTTCATATTAACGAGTTCAAATTCGTGTTTTTCTCTCGGTAACGAGTTGTCCTTGAAGAAAAAAAGGTTTTTTCTCGATAACGAGTGGACATCGCCGGAAATTTGTGTTTTCCCTTTATAACGAGTAGAAATTTGTGTTTTATCTTTGGTAACGAGTTCGAATTCATGTTTTCTTCATATTAACGAGTTCAAATTCGTGTTTTTCTCTCGGTAACGAGTTGTCCTTGAAGAAAAAAAGGATTTTTCTCTGATAACGAGTGGACATCGCCGGAAATTTGTGTTTTCCCTTTATAACGATTAGAAATTTGTGTTTTATCTGTGGTAACGAGTTCAAATTCATGTTTTCTTCATATTAACGAGTTCAAATTCGTGTTTTTCTCTGGTAACGAGTTGTCCTTGAAGAAAAAAATGATTTTTCTCTGATAACGAGTGGATAAATTTGTGTTTTCCCTTTATAACGAGTAGAAATTTGTGTTTTATCTTTGGTAACGAGTTCGAATTCATGTTTTCTTCATATTAACGAGTTCAAATTCGTGTTTTTCTCTGGTAACGAGTTGTCCTTGAAGAAAAAAAGGTTTTTTCTCTGATAACGAGTGGACATCGCCGGAAATTTGTGTTTTCCCTTTATAACGAGTAGAAATTTGTGTTTTATCTTTGGTAACGAGTTTGAATTCATGTTTTCTTCATATTAACGAGTTCAAATTCGTGTTTTTCTCTGGTAACGAGTTGTCCTTGAAGAAAAAAAGGTTTTTTCTCTAATAACGAGTGGACATCGCCGGAAATTTGTGTTTTCCCTTTATAACGAGTAGAAATTTGTGTTTTATCTTTGGTAACGAGTTCAAATTCATGTTTTCTTCATATTAACGAGTTCAAATTCGTGTTTTTCTCTCGGTAACGAGTTGTCCTTGAAGAAAAAAAGGTTTTTTCTCGATAACGAGTGGACATCGCCGGAAATTTGTGTTTTCCCTTTATAACGAGTAGAAATTTGTGTTTTATCTTTGGTAACGAGTTCGAATTCATGTTTTCTTCATATTAACGAGTTCAAATTCGTGTTTTTCTCTGGTAACGAGTTGTCCTTGAAGAAAAAAAGGATTTTTCTCTGATAACGAGTGGACATCGCCGGAAATTTGTGTTTTCCCTTTATAACGATTAGAAATTTGTGTTTTATCTTTGGTAACGAGTTCAAATTCATGTTTTCTTCATATTAACGAGTTCAAATTCGTGTTTTTCTCTCGGTAACGAGTTGTCCTTGAAGAAAAAAATGATTTTTCTCTGATAACGAGTGGATAAATTTGTGTTTTCCCTTTATAACGAGTAGAAATTTGTGTTTTATCTTTGGTAACGAGTTCGAATTCATGTTTTCTTCATATTAACGAGTTCAAATTCGTGTTTTTCTCTCGGTAACGAGTTGTCCTTGAAGAAAAAAAGGTTTTTTCTCTCGATAACGAGTGGACATCGCCGGAAATTTGTGTTTTCCCTTTATAACGAGTAGAAATTTGTGTTTTATCTTTGGTAACGAGTTCGAATTCATGTTTTCTTCATATTAACGAGTTCAAATTCGTGTTTTTCTCTGGTAATTAGTTGTCCTTGAAGAAAAAAAGGTTTTTTCTCTGATAATGAGTGGACATCGCCGGAAATTTGTGTTTTCCCTTTATAACGAGTAGAAATTTGTGTTTAATCTTTGGTAACGAGTTCGAATTCATGTTTTCTTCATATTAACGAGTTCAAATTCGTGTTTTTCTCTCGGTAACGAGTTGTCCTTGAAGAAAAAAGGTTTTTTCTCGATAACGAGTGGACATCGCCGGAAATTTGTGTTTTCCCTTTATAACGAGTAGAAATTTGTGTTTTATCTTTGGTAACGAGTTCGAATTCATGTTTTCATCATATTAACGAGTTCAAATTCGTGTTTTTCTCTCGGTAACGAGTTGTCCTTGAAGAAAAAAAGGTTTTTTCTCTGATAACGAGTGGACATCGCCGGAAATTTGTGTTTTCCCTTTAGAACGAGTAGAAATTTGTGTTTTATCTTTGGTAACGAGTTCGAATTCATGTTTTCATCATATTAACGAGTTCAAATTCGTGTTTTTCTCTGGTAACGAGTTGTCCTTGAAGAAAAAAAGGTTTTTTCTCTGATAACGAGTGGACATCGCCGGAAATTTGTGTTTTCCCTTTATAACGAGTAGAAATTTGTTTTTTATCTTTGGTAACGAGTTCGAATTCATGTTTTCTTCATATTAACGAGTTCAAATTCGTGTTTTTCTCTGGTAACGAGTTGTCCATGAAGAAAAAAAGGTTTTTTCTCTAATAACGAGTGGACATCGCCGGAAATTTGTGTTTTCCCTTTATAACGAGAAGAAATTTGTGTTTTATCTTTGGTAATGAGTTCGAATTCATGTTCTCATCATATTAACGAGTTCAAATTCGTGTTTTTCTCTGGAAACGAGTTGTCCTTGAAGAAAAAAATGTTTTTTCTCTGATAACGAGTGGACATCGCCGGAAATTTGTGTTTTCCCTTTATAACGAGTAGAAATTTGTGTTTTATCTTTGGTAACGAGTTCGAATTCATGTTTTCTTCATATTAACGAGTTCAAATTCGTGTTTTTCTCTGGTAACGAGTTGTCCTTGAATAAAAAAATGTTTTTTCTCTGATAACGAGTGGACATCGCCGGAAATTTGTGTTTTCCCTTTATAACGAGTAGAAATTTGTGTTTTATCTTTGGTAACGAGTTCGAATTCATGTTTTCTTCATATTAACGAGTTCAAATTCGTGTTTTTCTCTGGTAACGAGTTGTCCTTGAAGAAAAAAAGGTTTTTTCTCTAATAACGAGTGGACATCGCCGGAAATTTGTGTTTTCCCTTTATAACGAGTAGAAATTTGTGTTTTATCTTTGGTAACGAGTTCCAATTCATGTTTTCTTCATATTAACGAGTTCAAATTCGTGTTTTTCTCTGGTAACGAGTTGTCCTTGAAGATAAAAAGGTTTTTTCTCTAATAACGAGTGGACATCGCCGGAAATTTATGTTTTCCCGTTATAACGAGTAGAAATTTGTGTTTTATCTTTGGTAACGAGTTCGAATTCATGTTTTCTTCATATTAACGAGTTCAAATTCATGTTTTTCTCTGGTAACGAGTTGTCTTTGAAGAAAAAAAGGTTTTTTCTCTGATAACGAGTGGACATCGCCGGAAATTTGTGTTTTCCCTTTATAACGAGTAGAAATTTGTGTTTTATCTTTGGTAACGAGTTTGAATTCATGTTTTCTTCATATTAACGAGTTCAAATTCATGTTTTTCTCTGGTAACGAGTTGTCCATGAAGAAAAAAAGGTTTTTTCTCTAATAACGAGTGGACATCGCCGGAAATTTGTGTTTTCCCTTTATAACGAGTAGAAATTTGTGTTTTATCTTTGGTAATGAGTTCGAATTCATGTTCTCATCATATTAACGAGTTCAAATTCGTGTTTTTCTCTGGTAACGAGTTGTCCTTGAAGAAAAAAAGGTTTTTTCTCTCGATAACGAGTGGACATCGCCGGAAATTTGTGTTTTCCCTTTATAACGAGTAGAAATTTGTGTTTTATCTTTGGTAACGAGTTCGAATTCATGTTTTCTTCATATTAACGAGTTCAAATTCGTGTTTTTCTCTGGTAACGAGTTGTCCTTGAAGAAAAAAAGGTTTTTTCTCTGATAACGAGTGGACATCGCCGGAAATTTGTGTTTTCCCTTTATAACGAGTAGAAATTTGTGTTTTATCGTTGGTAACGAGTTTGAATTCATGTTTTCTTCATATTAACGAGTTCAAATTCGTGTTTTTCTCTGGTAACGAGTTGTCCTTGAAGAAAAAAAGGTTTTTTCTCTAATAACGAGTGGACATCGCCGGAAATTTGTGTTTTCCCTTTATAACGAGTAGAAATTTGTGTTTTATCTTTGGTAACGAGTTCAAATTCATGTTTTCTTCATATTAACGAGTTCAAATTCGTGTTTTTCTCTGGTAACAAGTTGTCCTTGAAGAAAAAAAGGTTTTTTCTCTGATAACGAGTGGACATCGCCGGAAATTTGTGTTTTCCCTTTATAACGAGTAGAAATTTGTGTTTTATCTTTGGTAACGAGTTCGAATTCATGTTTTCTTCATATTAACGAGTTCAAATTCGTGTTTTTCTCTCGGTAACGAGTTGTCCTTGAAGAAAAAAGGATTTTTCTCTGATAACGAGTGGACATCGCCGGAAATTTGTGTTTTCCCTTTATAACGAGTAGAAATTTGTGTTTTATCTTTGGAAACGAGTTCGAATTCAAGTTTTATTCATATTAAAGAGTTCAAATTCGTGTTTTTCTCTGGTAACGAGTTGTCCTTGAAGAAAAAAAGGTTTTTTCTCTGATAACGAGTGGACATCGCCGGAAATTTGTGTTTTCCCTTTATAACGATTAGAAATTTGTGTTTTATCTTTGGTAACGAGTTCAAATTCATGTTTTCTTCATATTAACGAGTTCAAATTCGTGTTTTTCTCTGGTAACGAGTTGTCCTTGAAGAAAAAAAGGTTTTTTCTCTGATAACGAGTGGACATCGCCGGAAATTTGTGTTTTCCCTTTATAACGAGTAGAAATTTGTGTTTTATCGTTGGTAACGAGTTTGAATTCATGTTTTCTTCATATTAACGAGTTCAAATTCGTGTTTTTCTCTGGTAACGAGTTGTCCTTGAAGAAAAAAAGGTTTTTTCTCTAATAACGAGTGGACATCGCCGGAAATTTGTGTTTTCCCTTTATAACGAGTAGAAATTTGTGTTTTATCTTTGGTAACGAGTTCAAATTCATGTTTTCTTCATATTAACGAGTTCAAATTCGTGTTTTTCTCTGGTAACAAGTTGTCCTTGAAGAAAAAAAGGTTTTTTCTCTCGATAACGAGTGGACATCGCCGGAAATTTGTGTTTTCCCTTTATAACGAGTAGAAATTTGTGTTTTATCTTTGGTAACGAGTTCGAATTCATGTTTTCTTCATATTAACGAGTTCAAATTCGTGTTTTTCTCTCGGTAACGAGTTGTCCTTGAAGAAAAAAAGGATTTTTCTCTCGATAACGAGTGGACATCGCCGGAAATTTGTGTTTTCCCTTTATAACGAGTAGAAATTTGTGTTTTATCTTTGGTAACGAGTTCGAATTCAAGTTTTATTCATATTAAAGAGTTCAAATTCGTGTTTTTCTCTCGGTAACGAGTTGTCCTTGAAGAAAAAAAGGTTTTTTCTCTGATAACGAGTGGACATCGCCGGAAATTTGTGTTTTCCCTTTATAACGATTAGAAATTTGTGTTTTATCTTTGGTAACGAGTTCAAATTCATGTTTTCTTCATATTAACGAGTTCAAATTCGTGTTTTTCTCTGGTAACGAGTTGTCCTTGAAGAAAAAAATGATTTTTCTCTGATAACGAGTGGACAAATTTGTGTTTTCCCTTTATAACGAGTAGAAATTTGTGTTTTATCTTTGGTAACGAGTTCGAATTCATGTTTTCTTCATATTAACGAGTTCAAATTCGTGTTTTTCTCTCGGTAACGAGTTGTCCTTGAAGAAAAAAAGGTTTTTTCTCTCGATAACGAGTGGACATCGCCGGAAATTTGTGTTTTCCCTTTATAACGAGTAGAAATTTGTGTTTTATCTTTGGTAACGAGTTCGAATTCTTGTTTTCTTCATATTAACGAGTTCAAATTCGTGTTTTTCTCTGGTAATTAGTTGTCCTTGAAGAAAAAAAGGTTTTTTCTCTGATAATGAGTGGACATCGCCGGAAATTTGTGTTTTCCCTTTATAACGAGTAGAAATTTGTGTTTAATCTTTGGTAACGAGTTCGAATTCATGTTTTCTTCATATTAACGAGTTCAAATTCGTGTTTTTCTCTGGTAACGAGTTGTCCTTGAAGAAAAAAAGGTTTTTTCTCAGATAACGAGTGGACATCGCCGGAAATTTGTGTTTTCCCTTTAGAACGAGTAGAAATTTGTGTTTTATCTTTGGTAACGAGTTCGAATTCATGTTTTCTTCATATTAACGAGTTCAAATTCGTGTTTTTCTCTGGTAACGAGTTGTCCTTGAAGAAAAAAAGGTTTTTTCTCTAATAACGAGTGGACATCGCCGGAAATTTGTGTTTTCCCTTTATAACGAGTAGAAATTTGTGTTTTATCTTTGGTAACGAGTTCCAATTCATGTTTTCTTCATATTAACGAGTTCAAATTCGTGTTTTTCTCTGGTAACGAGTTGTCCTTGAAGATAAAAAGGTTTTTTCCCTAATAACGAGTGGACATCGCCGGAAATTTATGTTTTCCCGTTATAACGAGTAGAAATTTGTGTTTTATCTTTGGTAACGAGTTCGAATTCATGTTTTCTTCATATTAACGAGTTCAAATTCATGTTTTTCTCTGGTAACGAGTTGTCTTTGAAGAAAAAAAGGTTTTTTCTCGATAACGAGTGGACATCGCCGGAAATTTGTGTTTTCCCTTTATAACGAGTAGAAATTTGTGTTTTATCTTTGGTAACGAGTTTGAATTCATGTTTTCTTCATATTAACGAGTTCAAATTCGTGTTTTTCTCTGGTAACGAGTTGTCCATGAAGAAAAAAAGGTTTTTTCTCTAATAACGAGTGGACATCGCCGGAAATTTGTGTTTTCCCTTTATAACGAGTAGAAATTTGTGTTTTATCTTTGGTAACGAGTTCGAATTCATGTTTTCTTCATATTAACGAGTTCAAATTCGTGTTTTTCTCTGGTAACGAGTTGTCCTTGAAGAAAAAAAGGTTTTTTCTCTAATAACGAGTGGACATCGCCGGAAATTTGTGTTTTCCCTTTATAACGAGTAGAAATTTGTGTTTTATCTTTGGTAACGAGTTCCAATTCATGTTTTCTTCATATTAACGAGTTCAAATTCGTGTTTTTCTCTGGTAACGAGTTGTCCTTGAAGATAAAAAGGTTTTTTCTCTAATAACGAGTGGACATCGCCGGAAATTTATGTTTTCCCGTTATAACGAGTAGAAATTTGTGTTTTATCTTTGGTAACGAGTTCGAATTCATGTTTTCTTCATATTAACGAGTTCAAATTCATGTTTTTCTCTGGTAACGAGTTGTCTTTGAAGAAAAAAAGGTTTTTTCTCTGATAACGAGTGGACATCGCCGGAAATTTGTGTTTTCCCTTTATAACGAGTAGAAATTTGTGTTTTATCTTTGATAACGAGTTTGAATTCATGTTTTCTTCATATTAACGAGTTCAAATTCGTGTTTTTCTCTGGTAACGAGTTGTCCTTGAAGAAAAAAAGGTTTTTTCTCTGATAACGAGTGGACATCGCCGGAAATTTGTGTTTTCCCTTTATAACGAGTAGAAATTTGTGTTTTTATCTTTGGTAACGAGTTCGAATTCATGTTTTCTTCATATTAACGAGTTCAAATTCGTGTTTTTCTCTGGTAACGAGTTGTCCTTGAAGAAAAAAAGGTTTTTTCTCTAATAACGAGTGGACATCGCCGGAAATTTGTGTTTTCCCTTTATAACGAGTAGAAATTTGTGTTTTATCTTT
This sequence comes from Gentiana straminea, assembly GCA_036785695.1. NCBI lineage: Eukaryota > Viridiplantae > Streptophyta > Magnoliopsida > Gentianales > Gentianaceae > Gentiana > Gentiana straminea. The sequence goes on along the minus strand of JAVUPR010000389.1, from coordinate 266,624 downwards.
GGTAACGAGTTCCAATTCATGTTTTCTTCATATTAACGAGTTCAAATTCGTGTTTTTCTCTGGTAACGAGTTGTCCTTGAAGATAAAAAGGTTTTTTCTCTAATAACGAGTGGACATCGCCGGAAATTTGTGTTTTCCCTTTATAACGAGTAGAAATTTGTGTTTTATCTTTGGTAATGAGTTCGAATTCATGTTCTCATCATATTAACGAGTTCAAATTCGTGTTTTTCTCTCGGTAACGAGTTGTCCTTGAAGAAAAAAAGGTTTTTTTCTCGATAACGAGTGGACATCGCCGGAAATTTGTGTTTTCCCTTTATAACGAGTAGAAATTTGTGTTTTATCTTTGGTAACGAGTTCGAATTCATGTTTTCTTCATATTAACGAGTTCAAATTCGTGTTTTTCTCTCGGTAACGAGTTGTCCTTGAAGAAAAAAAGGTTTTTTCTCTGATAACGAGTGGACATCGCCGGAAATTTGTGTTTTCCCTTTATAACGAGTAGAAATTTGTGTTTTATCGTTGGTAACGAGTTTGAATTCATGTTTTCTTCATATTAACGAGTTCAAATTCGTGTTTTTCTCTGGTAACGATTTGTCCTTGAAGAAAAAAAGGTTTTTTCTCTAATAACGAGTGGACATCGCCGGAAATTTGTGTTTTCCCTTTATAACGAGTAGAAATTTGTGTTTTATCTTTGGTAACGAGTTCAAATTCATGTTTTCTTCATATTAACGAGTTCAAATTCGTGTTTTTCTCTGGTAACGAGTTGTCCTTGAAGAAAAAAAGGTTTTTTCTCTGATAACGAGTGGACATCGCCGGAAATTTGTGTTTTCCCTTTATAACGAGTAGAAATTTGTGTTTTATCTTTGGTAACGAGTTCGAATTCATGTTTTCTTCATATTAACGAGTTCAAATTCGTGTTTTTCTCTGGTAACGAGTTGTCCTTGAAGAAAAAAAGGATTTTTCTTTGATAACGAGTGGACATCGCCGGAAATTTGTGTTTTCCCTTTATAACGAGTAGAAATTTGTGTTTTATCTTTGGTAACGAGTTCGAATTCAAGTTTTATTCATATTAAAGAGTTCAAATTCGTGTTTTTCTCTGGTAACGAGTTGTCCTTGAAGAAAAAAAGGTTTTTTCTCTGATAACGAGTGGACATCGCCGGAAATTTGTGTTTTCCCTTTATAACGATTAGAAATTTGTGTTTTATCTGCGGTAACGAGTTCAAATTCATGTTTTCTTCATATTAACGAGTTCAAATTCGTGTTTTTCTCTGGTAACGAGTTGTCCTTGAAGAAAAAAATGATTTTTCTCTGATAACGAGTGGACAAATTTGTGTTTTCCCTTTATAACGAGTAGAAATTTGTGTTTTATCTTTGGTAACGAGTTCGAATTCATGTTTTCTTCATATTAACGAGTTCAAATTCGTGTTTTTCTCTCGGTAACGAGTTGTCCTTGAAGAAAAAAAGGTTTTTTCTCGATAACGAGTGGACATCGCCGGAAATTTGTGTTTTCCCTTTATAACGAGTAGAAATTTGTGTTTTATCTTTGGTAACGAGTTCGAATTCTTGTTTTCTTCATATTAACGAGTTCAAATTCGTGTTTTTCTCTGGTAATTAGTTGTCCTTGAAGAAAAAAAGGTTTTTTCTCTGATAATGAGTGGACATCGCCGGAAATTTGTGTTTTTTCCTTTATAACGAGTAGAAATTTGTGTTTAATCTTTGGTAACGAGTTCGAATTCATGTTTTCTTCATATTAACGAGTTCAAATTCGTGTTTTTCTCTGGTAACGAGTTGTCCTTGAAGAAAAAAAGGTTTTTTCTCTCGATAACGAGTGGACATCGCCGGAAATTTGTGTTTTCCCTTTATAACGAGTAGAAATTTGTGTTTTATCTTTGGTAACGAGTTCGAATTCATGTTTTCATCATATTAACGAGTTCAAATTCGTGTTTTTCTCTCGGTAACGAGTTGTCCTTGAAGAAAAAAAGGTTTTTTCTCTGATAACGAGTGGACATCGCCGGAAATTTGTGTTTTCCCTTTATAACGAGTAGAAATTTGTGTTTTATCTTTGGTAACGAGTTCGAATTCATGTTTTATTAATATTAAAGAGTTCAAATTCGTGTTTTTCTCTGGTAACGAGTTGTCCTTGAAGAAAAAAAGGTTTTTTCTCTGATAACGAGTGGACATCGCCGGAAATTTGTGTTTTCCCTTTATAACGAGTAGAAATTTGTGTTTTATCTTTGGTAACGAGTTCGAATTCATGTTTTCTTCATATTAACGAGTTCAAATTCGTGTTTTTCTCTGGTAACGAGTTGTCCTTGAAGAAAAAAATGATTTTTCTCTCGATAACGAGTGGACATCGCCGGAAATTTGTGTTTTCCCTTTATAACGAGTAGAAATTTGTGTTTTATCTTTGGTAACGAGTTCGAATTCATGTTTTCTTCATATTAACGAGTTCAAATTCGTGTTTTTCTCTCGGTAACGAGTTGTCCTTGAAGAAAAAAAAGGTTTTTTCTCTCGATAACGAGTGGACATCGCCGGAAATTTGTGTTTTCCCTTTATAACGAGTAGAAATTTGTGTTTTATCTTTGGTAACGAGTTCGAATTCATGTTTTCTTCATATTAACGAGTTCAAATTCGTGTTTTTCTCTGGTAATTAGTTGTCCTTGAAGAAAAAAAGGTTTTTTCTCTGATAACGAGTGGACATCGCCGGAAATTTATGTTTTCCCTTTATAACGAGTAGAAATTTGTGTTTAATCTTTGGTAACGAGTTCGAATTCATGTTTTCTTCATATTAACGAGTTCAAATTCGTGTTTTTCTCTCGGTAACGAGTTGTCCTTGAAGAAAAAAAGGTTTTTTCTCGATAACGAGTGGACATCGCCGGAAATTTGTGTTTTCCCTTTAGAACGAGTAGAAATTTGTGTTTTATCTTTGGTAACGAGTTCGAATTCATGTTTTCATCATATTAACGAGTTCAAATTCGTGTTTTTCTCTGGGTAACGAGTTGTCCTTGAAGAAAAAAAGGTTTTTTCTCTGATAACGAGTGGACATCGCCGGAAATTTGTGTTTTCCCTTTATAACGAGTAGAAATTTGTGTTTTATCTTTGGTAACGAGTTCAAATTCATGTTTTCTTCATATTAACGAGTTCAAATTCGTGTTTTTCTCTGGTAACGAGTTGTCCATGAAGAAAAAAAGGTTTTTTCTCTAATAACGAGTGGACATCGCCGGAAATTTGTGTTTTCCCTTTATAACGAGTAGAAATTTGTGTTTTATCTTTGGTAATGAGTTCGAATTCATGTTCTCATCATATTAACGAGTTCAAATTCGTGTTTTTCTCTGAAACGAGTTGTCCTTGAAGAAAAAAATGTTTTTCTCGATAACGAGTGGACATCGCCGGAAATTTTTGTTTTCCCTTCATAACGAGTAGAAATTTGTGTTTTATCTTTGGTAACGAGTTCGAATTCATGTTTTCTTCATATTAACGAGTTCAAATTCGTGTTTTTCTCTCGGTAACGAGTTGTCCTTGAAGAAAAAAAGGTTTTTTCTCTGATAACGAGTGGACATCGCCGGAAATTGGTGTTTTCCCTTTATAACGAGTAGAAATTTGTGTTTTATCTTTGGTAACGAGTTCGAATTCATGTTTTCTTCATATTAACGAGTTCAAATTCGTGTTTTTCTCTGGTAACGAGTTGTCCTTGAAGAAAAAAATGATTTTTCTCTGATAACGAGTGGACAAATTTGTGTTTTCCCTTTATAACGAGTAGAAATTTGTGTTTTATCTTTGGTAACGAGTTCGAATTCATGTTTTCTTCATATTAACGAGTTCAAATTCGTTTTTTCTCTCGGTAACGAGTTGTCCTTGAAGAAAAAAAGGTTTTTTCTCGATAACGAGTGGACATCGCCGGAAATTTGTGTTTTCCCTTTATAACGAGTAGAAATTTGTGTTTTATCTTTGGTAACGAGTTCGAATTCATGTTTTCTTCATATTAACGAGTTCAAATTCGTGTTTTTCTCTCGGTAATTAGTTGTCCTTGAAGAAAAAAAGGTTTTTTCTCTCGATAACGAGTGGACATCGCCGGAAATTTGTGTTTTCCCTTTATAACGAGTAGAAATTTGTGTTTAATCTTTGGTAACGAGTTCGAATTCATGTTTTCTTCATATTAACGAGTTCAAATTCGTGTTTTTCTCTCGGTAACGAGTTGTCCTTGAAGAAAAAAAGGTTTTTTCTCTGATAACGAGTGGACATCGCCGGAAATTTGTGTTTTCCCTTTAGAACGAGTAGAAATTTGTGTTTTATCTTTGGTAACGAGTTCGAATTCATGTTTTCATCATATTAACGAGTTCAAATTCGTGTTTTTCTCTGGTAACGAGTTGTCCTTGAAGAAAAAAAGGTTTTTTCTCTGATAACGAGTGGACATCGCCGGAAATTTGTGTTTTCCCTTTATAACGAGTAGAAATTTGTGTTTTATCTTTGGTAACGAGTTCGAATTCATGTTTTATTCATATTAAAGAGTTCAAATTCGTGTTTTTCTCTGGTAACGAGTTGTCCTTGAAGAAAAAAAGGTTTTTTCTCTGATAACGAGTGGACATCGCCGGAAATTTGTGTTTTCCCTTTATAACGAGTAGAAATTTGTGTTTTATCTTTGGTAACGAGTTCGAATTCATGTTTTCTTCATATTAACGAGTTCAAATTCGTGTTTTTCTCTGGTAACGAGTTGTCCTTGAAGAAAAAAATGATTTTTCTCTGATAACGAGTGGACAAATTTGTGTTTTCCCTTTATAACGAGTAGAAATTTGTGTTTTATCTTTGGTAACGAGTTCGAATTCATGTTTTCTTCATATTAACGAGTTCAAATTCGTGTTTTTCTCTGGTAACGAGTTGTCCTTGAAGAAAAAAAGGTTTTTTCTCTGATAACGAGTGGACATCTCCGGAAATTTGTGTTTTCCCTTTATAACGAGTAGAAATTTGTGTTTTATCTTTGGTAACGAGTTCGAATTCATGTTTTCTTCATATTAACGAGTTCAAATTCGTGTTTTTCTCTGGTAATTAGTTGTCCTTGAAGAAAAAAAGCTTTTTCTCTCGATAACGAGTGGACATCGCCGGAAATTTGTGTTTTCCCTTTATAACGAGTAGAAATTTGTGTTTAATCTTTGGTAACGAGTTCGAATTCATGTTTTCTTCATATTAACGAGTTCAAATTCGTGTTTTTCTCTCGGTAACAAGTTGTCCTTGAAGAAAAAAAGGTTTTTTCTCTGATAACGAGTGGACATCGCCGGAAATTTGTGTTTTCCCTTTATAACGAGTAGAAATTTGTGTTTTATCTTTGGTAACGAGTTCGAATTCATGTTTTCATCATATTAACGAGTTCAAATTCGTGTTTTTCTCTGGTAACGAGTTGTCCTTGAAGAAAAAAAGGTTTTTTCTCTAATAACGAGTGGACATCGCCGGAAATTTGTGTTTTCCCTTTATAACGAGTAGAAATTTGTGTTTTATCTTTGGTAACGAGTTCGAATTCATGTTTTCTTCATATTAACGAGTTCAAATTCGTGTTTTTCTCTGGTAACGAGTTGTCCATGAAGAAAAAAAGGTTTTTTCTCTAATAACGAGTGGACATCGCCGGAAATTTGTGTTTTCCCTTTATAACGAGTAGAAATTTGTGTTTTATCTTTGGTAACGAGTTCGAATTCATGTTCTCTTCATATTAACGAGTTCAAATTCGTGTTTTTCTCTGGTAACGAGTTGTCCTTGAAGAAAAAAAGGTTTTTTCTCTCGATAACGAGTGGACATCGCCGGAAATTTGTGTTTTCCCTTTATAACGAGTAGAAATTTGTGTTTTATCTTTGGTAACGAGTTCGAATTCATGTTTTCTTCATATTAACGAGTTCAAATTCGTGTTTTTCTCTCGGTAACGAGTTGTCCTTGAAGAAAAAAAGGTTTTTTCTCGATAACGAGTGGACGATAACGAGTGGACATCGCCGAGTTCAAATTTGTGTTTTCCCTTTATAACGAGTAGAAATTTGTGTTTTATCTTTGGTAACGAGTTCAATTCATGTTTTCTTCATATTAACGAGTTCAAATTCGTGTTTTTCTCTTGAAGATATAAAGTAACGAGTTGTCCTTGAAGAAAAATTTATGTTTTATTTTTTCTCTTCATGATAACGAGTGGACATCGCCGGAAATTTGTGTTTTCCCTTTATAACGAGTAGAAATTTGTGTTTTATCTTTGGTAACGAGTTCAAATTCATGTTTTCTTCATATTAACGAGTTCAAATTCTTTGGTAACGTGTTTTTTTTCTTCATATTAACGGTAACGAGTTGTCCTTGAAGAAAAAAAGGTTTTTTCTCTAACGATAACGAGTGGACATCGCCGGAAATTTGTGTTTTCCCTTTATAACGAGTAGAAATTTGTGTTTTATCTTTGGTAACGAGTTCGAATTCATGTTTTCTTCATATTAACGAGTTCAAATTCGTGTTTTTCTCTCGGTAACGAGTTGTCCTTGAAGAAAAAAATGTTTTTTCTCTGATAACGAGTGGACATCACCGGAAATTTGTGTTTTCCCTTTATAACGAGTAGAAATTTGTGTTTTATCTTTGGTAACGAGTTCGAATTCATGTTTTCTTCATATTAACGAGTTCAAATTCTTGTTTTTCTCTGGTAACGAGTTGTCCTTGAAGAAAAAAGGTTTTTTCTCTAATAACGAGTGGACATCGCCGGAAATTTGTGTTTTCCCTTTATAACGAGTAGAAATTTGTGTTTTATCTTTGGTAACGAGTTCGAATTCATGTTTTCTTCATATTAAAGAGTTCAAATTCGTGTTTTTCTCTGGTAACGAGTTGCCTTTGAAGAAAAAAAAGGTTTTTTCTCTGATAACGAGTGGACATCGCCGGAAATTTGTGTTTTCCCTTTATAACGAGTAGAAATTTATGTTTTATCTTTGGTAACGAGTTCGAATTCATGTTTTCTTCATATTAACGAGTTCTAATTCGTGTTTTTCTCTGGTAACGAGTTGTCCATGAAGAAAAAAAAGGTTTTTTCTCTAATAACGAGTGGACATCGCCGGAAATTTGTGTTTTCCCTTTATAACGAGTAGAAATTTGTGTTTTATCTTTGGTAATGAGTTCGAATTCATGTTCTCATCATATTAACGTGTTCAAATTCGTGTTTTTCTCTGGTAACGAGTTGTCCTTGAAGAAAAAAAGTTTTTTCTCTGATAACGAGTGGACATCGCCGGAAATTTGTGTTTTCCCTTTATAACGAGTAGAAATTTGTGTTTTATCTTTGGTAACGAGTTCGAATTCATGTTTTCTTCATATTAACGAGTTCAAATTCATGTTTTTCTCTCGGTAACGAGTTGTGCTTGAAGAAAAAAAGGTTTTTTCTCTCGATAACGAGTGGACATCGCCGGAAATTTGTGTTTTCCCTTTATAACGAGTAGAAATTTGTGTTTTATCTTTGGTAACGAGTTCGAATTCATGTTTTCTTCATATTAACGAGTTCAAATTCGTGTTTTTCTCTCGGTAACGAGTTGTCCTTGAAGAAAAAAAGGTTTTTTCTCTCGATAACGAGTGGACATCGCCGGAAATTTGTGTTTTCCCTTTATAACGAGTAGAAATTTATGTTTTATCTTTGGTAACGAGTTCGAATTCATGTTTTCTTCATATTAACGAGTTCAAATTCGTGTTTTTCTCTGGTAACGAGTTGTCCTTGAATAAAAAAATGTTTTTTCTCTGATAACGAGTCGACATCGCCGGAAATTTGTGTTTTCCCTTTATAACGAGTAGAAATTTGTGTTTTATCTTTGGTAACGAGTTCGAATTCATGTTTTCTTCATATTAACGAGTTCAAATTCTTGTTTTTCTCTGGTAACGAGTTGTCCTTGAAGAAAAAAAGGTTTTTTCTCTGATAACGAGTGGACATCGCCGGAAATTTGTGTTTTCCCTTTATAACGAGTAGAAATTTGTGTTTTATCTTTGGTAACGAGTTCGAATTCATGTTTTCTTCATATTAACGAGTTCAAATTCGTGTTTTTCTCTGTTAACGAGTTGTCTTTGAAGAAAAAAATGTTTTTTCTCTGATAACGAGTGGACATCGCCGGAAATTTGTGTTTTCCCTTTATAACGAGTAGAAATTTGTGTTTTATCTTTGGTAACGAGTTCGAATTCATGTTTTCTTCATATTAACGAGTTCAAATTCTTGTTTTTCTCTGGTAACAAGTTGTCCTTGAAGATAAAAAGGTTTTTTCTCTAATAACGAGTGGACATCGCCGGAAATTTGTGTTTTCCCTTTATAACGAGTAGAAATTTGTGTTTTATCTTTGGTAACGAGTTCGAATTCATGTTTTCTTCATATTAACGAGTTCAAATTCGTGTTTTTCTCTGGGTAACGAGTTGTCCTTGAAGAAAAAAAGGTTTTTTCTCTGATAACGAGTGGACATCGCCGGAAATTTGTGTTTTCCCTTTATAACGAGTAGAAATTTGTGTTTTATCTTTGGTAACGAGTTCGAATTCATGTTTTCTTCATATTAACAAGTTCAAATTCGTGTTTTTCTCTGGTAACGAGTTGTCCTTGAAGAAAAAAAAGGTTTTTTCTCTGATAACGAGTGGACATCGCCGGAAATTTGTGTTTTCCCTTTATAACGAGTAGAAATTTGTGTTTTATCTTTGGTAACGAGTTCGAATTCATGTTTTCTTCATATTAACGAGTTCAAATTCGTGTTTTTCTCTGGTAACGAGTTGTCCTTGAAGAAAAAAAGGTTTTTTCTCTGATAACGAGTGGACATCGCCGGAAATTTGTTTTTTCCCTTTATAACGAGTAGAAATTTGTGTTTTATCTTTGGTAACGAGTTCGAATTCATGTTTTCTTCATATTAACGAGTTCAAATTCGTGTTTTTCTCTGGTAACGAGTTGTCCTTGAAGAAAAAAAGGTTTTTTCTCGATAACGAGTGGACATCGCCGGAAATTTGTGTTTTCCCTTTATAACGAGTAGAAATTTGTGTTTTATCTTTGGTAACGAGTTCGTATTCATGTTTTCTTCATATTAACGAGTTCAAATTCGTGTTTTTCTCTGGTAACGAGTTGTCCTTGAAGAAAAAAAGGTTTTTTCTCTGATAACGAGTGGACAAATTTGTGTTTTCCCTTTATAACGAGTAGAAATTTGTGTTTTATCTTTGGTAACGAGTTCGAATTCATGTTTTATTCATATTAAAGAGTTCAAATTCGTGTTTTTCTCTGGTAACGAGTTGTCCTTGAAGAAAAAAAGGTTTTTTCTCTGATAACGAGTGGACATCGCCGGAAATTTGTGTTTTCCCTTTATAACGAGTAGAAATTTGTGTTTTATCTGCGGTAACGAGTTCGAATTCATGTTTTCTTCATATTAACGAGTTCAAATTCGTGTTTTTCTCTGGTAATGAGTTGTCCTTGAAGAAAAAAAGGTTTTTTCTTTGATAACGAGTGGACATCGCCGGAAATTTGTGTTTTCCCTTTATAACGAGTAGAAATTTGTGTTTTATCTTTGGTAACGAGTTCGAATTCATGTTTTCTTCATATTAACGAGTTCAAATTCGTGGTTTTCTCTGGTAATGAGTTTTCCTTGAAGAAAAAAAGGTTTTTTCTCTGATAACGAGTGGACATCGCCGGAAATTTGTGTTTTCCCTTTATAACGAGTAGAAATTTGTGTTTTATCTTTGGTAACGAGTTCGAATTCATGTTTTCTTCATATTAACGAGTTCAAATTCGTGTTTTTCTCTGGTAACGAGTTGTCCTTGAAGATAAAAAGGTTTTTTCTCTAATAACGAGTGGACATCGCCGGAAATTTGTGTTTTCCTTTTATAACGAGTAGAAATTTGTGTTTTATCTTTGGTAACGAGTTCGAATTCATGTTTTAATCATATTAACGAGTTCAAATTCATGTTTTTCTCTGGTAACGAGTTGTCCTTGAAGAAAAAAAGGTTTTTCCTCTGATAACGAGTGGACATCGCCGGAAATTTGTGTTTTCCCTTTATAATGAGTAGAAATTTGTGTTTTTTCTTTGGTAACGAGTTCGAATTCATGTTTTATTCATATTAACGAGTTCAAATTCGTGTTTTTCTCTGGTAACGAGTTGTCCTTGAAGAAAAAAAGGTTTTTTCCCTGATAACGAGTGGACATCGCCGGAAATTTGTGTTTTCCCTTTATAACGAGTAGAAATTTGTGTTTTATCTTTGGTAACGAGTTCGAATTCATGTTTTCTTCATATTAACGAGTTCAAATTCATGTTTTTCTCTGGTAACGAGTTGTCCTTGAAGAAAAAAAGGTTTTTTTCTCTAATAACGAGTGGACATCGCCGGAAATTTGTGTTTTCCCTTTATAACGAGTAGAAATTTGTGTTTTATCTTTGGTAATGAGTTCAAATTCATGTTTTCTTCATATTAACGAGTTCAAATTCGTGTTTTTCTCGGTAACGAGTTGTCCTTGAAGAAAAAAATGTTTTTTCTCTGATAACGAGTGGACATCGCCGGAAATTTGTGTTTTCCCTTTATAACGAGTAGAAATTTGTGTTTTATCTTTGGTAACGAGTTCGAATTCATGTTTTCTTCATATTAACGAGTTCAAATTCATGTTTTTCTCTGGTAACGAGTTGTCCTTGAAGAAAAAAAGGTTTTTTTCTCTAATAACGAGTGGACATCGCCGGAAATTTGTGTTTTCCCTTTATAACGAGTAGAAATTTGTGTTTTATCTTTGGTAATGAGTTCAAATTCATGTTTTCTTCATATTAACGAGTTCAAATTCGTGTTTTTCTCTGGTAACGAGTTGTCCTTGAAGAAAAAAATGTTTTTTCTCTGATAACGAGTGGACATCGCCGGAAATTTGTGTTTTCCCTTTATAACGAGTAGAAATTTGTGTTTTATCTTTGGTAACGAGTTCGAATTCATGTTTTCTTCATATTAACGAGTTCAAATTCGTGTTTTTCTCTGGTAACGAGTTGTCCTTGAAGAAAAAAAGGTTTTTTTCTCTGATAACGAGTGGACATCGCCGGAAATTGGTGTTTTCCCTTTATAACGAGTAGAAATTTGTGTTTTATCTTTGGTAACGAGTTCGAATTCATGTTTTCTTCATATTAACGAGTTCAAATTCGTGTTTTTCTCTGGTAACGAGTTGTCCTTGAAGAAAAAAAAGGTTTTTTCTCTGATAACGAGTGGACATCGCCGAAAATTTGTGTTTTCCCTTTATAACGAGTAGAAATTTGTGTTTTATCTTTGGTAACGAGTTCGAATTCTTGTTTTCTTCATATTAACGAGTTCAAATTCGTGTTTTTCTCTAGTAACGAGTTGTCCTTGAAGAAAAAAAATGTTTTTTCTCTGATAACGAGTGGACATCGCCGGAAATTTGTGTTTTCCCTTTATTACGAGTAGAAATTTATGTTTTATCTTTGGTAACGAGTTCGAATTCATGTTTTCTTCATATTAACGAGTTCAAATTCTTGTTTTTCTGTGGTAACGAGTTGTCCTTGAAGAAAAAAAAGGTTTTTTCTCTGATAACGAGTGGACATCGCGGGAAATTTGTGTTTTCCCTTTATAACGAGTAGAAATTTGTGTTTTATCTTTGGTAACGAGTTCGAATTCATGTTTTCTTCATATTAACGAGTTCAAATTCGTGTTTTTCTCTCGGTAACGAGTTGTCCTTGAAGAAAAAAATGTTTTTTCTCTGATAACGAGTGGACATCACCGGAAATTTGTGTTTTCCCTTTATAACGAGTAGAAATTTGTGTTTTATCTTTGGTAACGAGTTCGAATTCATGTTTTCTTCATATTAACGAGTTCAAATTCTTGTTTTTCTCTGGTAACGAGTTGTCCTTGAAGATAAAAGGTTTTTTCTCTAATAACGAGTGGACATCGCCGGAAATTTGTGTTTTCCCTTTATAACGAGTAGAAATTTGTGTTTTATCTTTGGTAACGAGTTCGAATTCATGTTTTCTTCATATTAAAGAGTTCAAATTCGTGTTTTTCTCTGGTAACGAGTTGCCTTTGAAGAAAAAAAGGTTTTTTCTCTGATAACGAGTGGACATCGCCGGAAATTTGTGTTTTCCCTTTATAACGAGTAGAAATTTGTGTTTTATCTTTGGTAACGAGTTTGAATTCATGTTTTCTTCATATTAACGAGTTCAAATTCGTGTTTTTCTCTGGTAACGAGTTGTCCATGAAGAAAAATAGGTTTTTTCTCTAATAACGAGTGGACATCGCCGGAAATTTGTGTTTTCCCTTTATAACGAGTAGAAATTTGTGATTTATCTTTGGTAACGAGTTCGAATTCATGTTCTCATCATATTAACGAGTTCAAATTGGTGTTTTTCTCTGGTAACGAGTTGTCCTTGAAGAAAAAAAGGTTTTTTCTCTGATAACTGTTAGGTGTGATGCCCGAAAGACAATTTTTGTAATTGTTTTATTTAATAAATGAATTGACGTCATTATTCATATTTATTATTCTCATAATCACCGATGTGACAATAGTATTTACACTACAGAAAACCCTAAGTATATCGTTTATGTAATCACTTAACTCAGTGTATGGTATATACACGGGAGGATTGAGTTAGTGAAGATGTACTTAAAATACAATTAGCCCGTAGTGAAGTTAATCGAGAGTATCGGGTCTCTCCTTTAACGTGCTATTAATGCGCCCAGAACAGTGGTATCAGTCGCCATGGTGATCTATATTTATACGTATAAAATATTAGATCTAGGAGTGGTAAAACATGTAGATTTTTGTCCCAATTTTTAAATGGGGCGCATGCATGATTATTTTTTATGCTTATGAATGTCGTGGTTGAAGAGATGGATTGGGGTTGGCACTGTTTACCCGTTAGATCTATTGTAAACTCATATAAACGATGAAAATTCGTCCATATGAGTATAGGAAATTATGTAATTCTTTTTTTTTTATTGCAATTTTAATTTCCAGAAAATAGATCTGTTTAGTAGCTGTTTAGTTATTTCGTGTTTCCCGTTGATCGAACCGTTGAAACGAAGATCCCTCCGGTCAGAATCAAGATTAGAAGATGATGATCAACTCCAAAAATTTTGGCGTCGATCAGAGTCCGTTTCGATATCCGTTTGATGCTGCGAAGAGGCTGCTGTAACAGAAAAACGCAGGATTCACAGAAACACTATCTGTGACTTCCTCGATTTTCTGGGAGAGTTTGGACCGTTGAAAATCAAATCCGACCGTTCAGATTGCTCAACTTGGAGTTTTGGACGTACCATAAAAATTTTAGGTCGATCGGGATTCATCTCGATTCCCGATCTGCCTCAGGAAGTCCTTGATGCAGTGCAGTCAAAGTCAGATTCAGCAGCTAGTTTGGCGGTTATTGGAGAAAATTGGTAAGTCAAACCACCGATCCAACCGTCCATATTGAAGTTCAAGGAGTGAAGATAAGATCTGGAAGGTTTCGTCCCGATCCGAGTTCGTTTAGTATGCCGATCGTCAAAGAGTTCGAACAGCTGCAGATTTAGTTAGAAAGTAGTAAACCCTAGTTAGGGTTTTGGTTTTTATTTTCTAATAGATTAGATACGGGGGTGCCAACGATCCATCTCGGTGTTTAAATTTTCCGCAATTTATTTTTTATGTGTTTGATCATAAAATAGATATAAAATCGGAATTGCCATGACATGCATCATATCATAAATCCACTCCATGCATACATGTAGAATTTTAATTTTGGTAATTAAAATAGGCATGTATACAAACTCGTGTAATTAGTTGAAATTTAATTAATACGTGGTAATTAATTAATTTAGTAACTAATTAAAGATCCGAGGACGGGTTATGAAATCGTTAGCCTTTCGGTGTGTGTTCTCGGTGAACCGCCTTAAAGCTCAAACGAGATCACGTTTTCAATTCGTAGTGTCTACGAGATTGAATGATGGTAAAAGAACAATAAATCTTGGATAAAAACGGTTCGCCTTTAGGTTGGGTGGTCAACTGAGCTTCGCTCAAACGACTTAACCCTCCTAGTGTGATGTATGCACGGGGGTCCGGCAAGACTAAGCCAAACCGAGAGCGGAGGGGTGATTCCTTCTAATCTCAATAGGGCTCTCTTGACCCGATTTCGTCCGACTGTCACATATGTTCCAACGAATAGGACGGGTAGGCTTGCCTACGTTACCGACACCATTCGGAATCCTTGATTTGATGTGCTTTTATGTTAACATCAAAAAGACGTGGTTAGTTAACCTACCACCACTTCCAAAATTATTGAGTGGGAGCGGGGGAGGCGACAGGCCAACCCCACGGCCTCTACTATAGATACAAGTAAGTGAGAGAAGGGTGACGCCTCGAGGCGCTTTGATTTCGTCCCCCAAGGATGGTGTTCGCCCCTATCAACATTCATGGCTTGGTCTCCGAAAGGATAGGATTTACGGGTACTCGTCGGGTCACCGACCTATCCTAAGACGGCATACTCGGGGCGTACCTAAGAGATCCGATATAGTAGGTCACACTCATCATGGGTATTTTTTTGATAATATCTAGGCTAAAAAAAGGAAGGTAGTCAATGAATAAAGGGATGTTCGATTCTCGTGGGATGTTCGATTCTCACAGGTTATTCATTGATGAGATTGTCTCGATTTAACCGTCATCTCTTTGACCTACCCTAAGGCGGCACTGAGATGCGAGGTTAAAACCTTGGAATGGTAGAGTAGACTTATTTTTTAGTTTACAATTCCTAAAATTAATATAGTAGTGTTAAACTTGAATTAATTTATGTCATTTTATTTACAGCATTATCCCTTACTAAATTGCTTAAAAATTTATAATTGACTAGTATTGACTTCGTTAAAAAGTGGAAAGTAACTAGCACGTTGAACTAGTTAATCGATAATGCAATTATTTTTCGAAAGAGATATTTTCTCTTAAGCCTTTTAAAAACCAGAGTGACATATAGGTATGTCACTAGTGTCATTCATGTCAAACGGAAGACAAACTTAGTTTGACCAAAGGTGATCTCGGACTTTGAAATTCTTCTAGTGAATTTTGAGTATGTAGTAATTACACGAGTAATTTTCTAATTGAAAAATTGGAAAATCATGAAGTGTTACTAGTTGGACGATATTTGGAATCGATGAACTAGTGGGAGCTTTATGATTTGTTGTTTTTCTAGAACATTAGAAAAGTGTAATCGACTACACACGTAACCGTTCTAATTGAAAAACCGGAAAGTCATGAAATGTTGCTAGTTAGACGATATTTGGAATCGATGAACTAGTGGGAGTTTCTATGATTTGTTGTTTTTCTGGAAACAATAGAACTATGTACGAAAGATTTTCTAATCGAAAAAATCGGAAATTCATAAAAATAAAGCATTGCTCGTTAGACGGTATTTGGAACCGATAAACTAGTGGGAGCTTTAATGTTATGATTTGTTATTTTTCTAGTATATTAGAAAATCCGAGAAGTCCCGACAAGTAACACTCGAAATAGACATCCCACGGTTCAAGAGTAGTGTCTACTCACACGAACTGCTAGTTCAAAACTGTTTCCATTTACGGAAAGTCAAGAATGGGAGAGTATGTCTAAGAGTGTTAGTCATCTAAAACTGAGTTGATTTTAAGGCTAAACCGAAAATTAATAAACTGAAAATCATAGGATAAGGATAGTGATTTCGGATCACCAACCTATGAATCCTTGGCGATTTTCTTGAGCTAAGTTCTTTGGAAGAACAAGGCAAAGCGGTGCATTTAATGATTAAAAGAGTAAACAACGGCGCTAATTTTAGCTAGAATAGTGGGAGTGATAT
The DNA here is from genome assembly GCA_036785695.1 of Gentiana straminea. NCBI lineage: Eukaryota > Viridiplantae > Streptophyta > Magnoliopsida > Gentianales > Gentianaceae > Gentiana > Gentiana straminea. Next base: position 250,860 of record JAVUPR010000389.1, on the reverse strand, counting down.
GAGGAAATGAATCTCGGATTCAATCCTTGGATATCGCGAAAGATTTATTTTTCTCGTTTAAGATTCGTTGGAACGAATGGATTTACCTTCTATTCGATAATTTGTTTGTCGTATAGAAAGTGAATATACCATTTGTAGTACGAATCCTAGACTCGGACTTTTGTTTGATAAAGTCAAAACCACTTACCACTGCTGAAATATGTATATAAAACACATCTTAAAGAACCATTAAAAGCAATTGGTTTCTATATTTAGATAAACGCTTCTTCATATTCCATAGTTAGTGCATAGTCCCTAAAAGACAAGACTCGAAGACCGGCTCGGGGTGATTCCTTTCTCCCAGTCTGGTTATATTGTCTCAAAGGTTCAATGACTAAAGTTTCCTTTCAATCGGGAAAGGATAATGGTTATAAAGAAGTAACATAGCTTATTTATGACGACCTTCGGGGTCTGATGAAAGATACAAGCTAGTAGGAGCTTCCGAGTAGTGACTTCTTGTCTGATAACTATTCAAAAACTCCGGCAAGTTTATCCAAAATATTTTGAGGTTTTCTCTATTTTCAACAGAGATGGAGTATTCTATACTCATAAATGGACCATCACATAGTCCTAGGGACTAATGCTCGGTCTGCCTCATAGTGAAATGTTTTCACTAAGGAAGAAACCATTGAATTGCCTTTACATAGTTGTAGATGTGCCACAATACACTGCTTAACTCAATAAAGATATTGGAAGTGAAATAACGGTTTACATTGAAGTGTAGAACCGAGAAGTCTACCTAGAATATGCTTTGGAATTAACGGATAATGAGTGGATTCGGTTCACCCTAATTCCGTCAATATAAGCATTTAGCACATGATGCTTGATGGTTTGACTGGGAATTTCGCGAACACGTTCGGTCGGTGACCAATCGTTCTATATCTTGTAGCATTGAGAAAAAGGTTTGTTATAAGATTCTTGAAATCGGGAAGGGACGCTTATCTTTGTTGCGTCCTTTCGATAGAGTCTATGAACAAGTAAAACCTTAAACCTTGAAGTACGTTTACTCAAGGTAGTTACTAACGATTAAAATCGGACCACATCCAACATCGGTTGTTGGTGATAACACTAAATACTACTAAACTAGATCGAATTTCGATCCACCCGTAATGTAGTGGGAGTATGGTTTATCCATTACCCGTTACGGGTTCTGGCGGACTTTGTAGTCTAAGGATCGATCGATGACCTATGGCTCTTTTGTGAGCGAGATAGGATTCGATAATAGAGGTTGGTTTACAAGCCATAACCACAATGTGAATGGAGTTTGGTACTCCAGTCTGTTCATACTCTTGTAGAACCACCGAGTGTCTCGGGCCCGTGGGAGTAATTGGATCTACATGGAAAAGAGTAGAATGAGTTCGGTATTGCATGATTTCGTTCAAAAGCGAGAAAATAGGGGTGATTCCCCGAGACTTTCTTGCCAAACAAACGGAGTCCGGATTCATTCGAAACGAAGGGTATTGACTTATGAACTTCGACGGGATGACTGACGTCAAGGCTTATGTCCTTTTGTGGATAAAAAGCAAACCTCTCGGTCATTGGAAGTCATATATTTCTACAATATGTGGATTTGACCGAATATTGATAAGTCTTTTGTAGACCGGATATCAATTTTAGTACGATAGTGAATATATAAATTAGTGTTTGTGAAGGCTAACACCGCACCGCTTGGAATCAACATGGGTGTGTTATCGAAGTCGAATCGACAATACCACAATTCTCTCGCAACGAGTTTTGGACAACATTCTTTAGAGTTTGACTCGGTCGAATTCATTAGAATCGATCCAACGTTTCCCATCCATCTTATTGGTTAAGATGATGCATCTGTGTATGCAACATTCAACGAGGAAGTTCTACCCTATGCCTCAGGAATGACTCTCTAAATCTTCGGATCAAGAGAAATGGGATAGATTTTCTTTCTAGTAAGAGATGGTCAGGTTATTGAACGTCAACTTTGATCGAATCTTAGATTCGGCGGTTAACAAAGCAAGTTTAGTATGTCCTTTAGTATCTTGAGAGAAAGAGGAACAATATGCGGACATATTCATGTGTGAACCTGGATATGTGTGATACACTGATTTTGACTTTAAGTCAGATTGAGGATGATCGTTAAATCGATCTCGGGCTCAGTGTTTACTCAGTACCACATGATTTGATGGACCGGTAACGTTTCGATTCTACGGATCGTCTCGAGCCGACAACCTGACTAATCATTAAGACCCATGACATTTAGATGTAGGTACTCACCGAGTCACTGACCTATCCTACGACGGCATACTCGGAGTGTACTTTGGAATCTGAAATGGTTATGATATGCTTAATGGGTACTAGAATACGGGATGAGTCTCCATTGCTTTAGAGCAAGTGGGAGATGTAGTTTGTTGTAGTTTAAATAATAGGGTGTGCTCTAAAACAATTAATCACATGCTTTCGTGCAAGTGGGAGATTGTTAGGTGTGATGCCCGAAAGACAATTTTTGTAATTGTTTTATTTAATAAATGAATTGACGTCATTATTCATATTTATTATTCTCATAATCACCGATGTGACAATAGTATTTACACTACAGAAAACCCTAAGTATATCGTTTATGTAATCACTTAACTCGGTGTATGGTATATACACGGGAGGATTGAGTTAGTGAAGATGTACTTAAAATACAATTAGCCCGTAGTGAAGTTAATCGAGAGTATCGGGTCTCTCCTTTAACGTGCTATTAATGCGCCCGAACACGGTTGGTGTGATTGTCTTATCCGGACTTTCGGTTAAGAGAACCTAATGGGGCATTTATATATGATAGATATATCGTATGAAATTTGGACCGATTTGATTAGAGTTCACGATATAATTCCGTAATCGAGAAGTCTTATCAAATCAATGGATGATCATATTTATGGATATATCTTAATCCCGAGGAGATCACGAGTCAACCGCTTGAATCGGTATGAAGTTTGACTTGACGGTTAAGGATTACACCGAGTCCGTGGTCCGAATTACCCCATCTTGGCATTGTACTTGGATTGAGTGAGTAGTCCGTGTTATCACGGATACGGAATCCATTCCTTCCATTTATGGAAGTAGATAGACGCTTCCCTTATTTGTTAATCCTAGAAACCGATCGATCCATGGAGTTCATATCACACCGATTGATCACCGGTGAGTTGTATGAATTAATTGATCACTAGGGGGTTAATGGTAAATAAGGATAAGAGGTTCTAAAAAGGGTTAACGGTAACTTCCCGATTTAGAATGAACGATCTATGGAGGATTAATCCATATGTAATGATTATATCAATGGACGCTTATTATTATTCTCGTGAGGAGATAAATATAATCTCATAATCGGAGGAGTGCGATCACGGGATTATGGTGGCATATTCCCGTGATTGATTTATCGAATATAATTATTCTATAATTATTTATTTGATTTATCGGAGCCGCCGATTATTAGTCCATGGTCCCCGACGTGCCTCCAATATAGCATAGCTATTCTCGGACGTCGAATCCTAATAATATTAATTTAGTTCTTGTTGGACTTTATTAAAACGATATGTGAATTAATTGTTTAGTGGACTATTAAATTAGTTGGGCTAAATAATTAAATACACGGAAAAGACATTTTTCGTGGACTTGGCCCAAATTAGTGTGTTGACAATTTTGACCCAATTGGTCAAATATTGGAAATAGCGTGTGAACCTTTCTTAATAAAAAGGTGGCGCCTTTTTTTGACAAATAATTAGGAAGAAATTGTTTTTTCTTGGATAATTATTTAATGTGTGATTTATCTTTTATTTGTTAAATGATAATTCATGAAATATTAGATAATAATATGATTTATCCTAATTTGTTTGGGATAATTATTTTATTTATCTTTTATTTGGAAAAAGGATTAATGTAATAATTATCTCTTAATTATTTAATCCTTGGAGGACAAGGGTTACTCTCCTATATAAAGAGAGTTCTCCCAAGCCTTAACACACACATAAATTTCGACTTCACCTCTTAGAGAGGAGAAGGAAAATTTCGGCCAAGGGGAGTCAAGGGGAAAATCTTGGAGATTTTTCCGGGTAGCATATCGGAAGGGTTCGAGTCGAGAATTTCCTTCCACCGGGAGTTGCTTGGATCACACGTACGGAAGATCGTGGTGCTCTTCACGCTTTCCTTCGTTCATCCTATTGCGGTTCTTCAACTTGGATTTTGAGATCCAAGAGGTATGATCTACAACCCCCTCGTAGATAAAGATCTAGTTATTTTATTACGTGTAGTTTATAGATCTAGATCCATAAATCGTTTCCTCTGCGGATGGTATTACTAACAATAACGAGTGGACATCGCTGGAAATTTGTGTTTTCCCTTTATAACGAGTAGAAATTTGTGTTTTATCTTTGGTAACGAGTTCGAATTCATGTTTTCTTCATATTAACGAGTTCAAATTCGTGTTTTTCTCTCGGTAACTAGTTGTCCTTGAAGAAAAAAAGGTTTTTCCCTGATAACGAGTGGACATCGCCGGAAATTTGTGTTTTCCCTTTATAACGAGTAGAAATTTGTGTTTTATCTTTGGTAACGAGTTCGAATTCATGTTTTCTTCATATTAACGAGTTCGAATTCGTGTTTTTCTCTGGTAACGAGTTTTCCTTGAAGAAAAAAAGGTTTTTTCTCTAATAACGAGTGGACATCGCCGGAAATTTGTGTTTTCCCTTTATAACGAGTAGAAATTTGTGTTTTATCTTTGGTAACGAGTTCAAATTCATGTTTTCTTCATATTAACGAGTTCAAATTAATGTTTTTCTTTGGTAACGAGTTGTCCTTGATGAAAAAAAGGTTTTTTCTCTGATAATGAGTGGACATCGCCGAAAATTTGCGTTTTCCCTTTATAACGAGTAGAAATTTGTGTTTTATCTTTGGTAACGAGTTCGAATTCATGTTTTCTTCATATTAACGAGTTCAAATTCGTGTTTTTCTCTGGTAACGAGTTGTCATTGAAGAAAAAAAGGTTTTTTCTCTGATAACGAGTGGACATCGCCGGAAATTTGTGTTTTCCCTTATAACGAGTAGAAATTTGTGTTTTAACTTTGGTAACGAGTTCGAATTCATGTTTTCTTCATATTAACGAGTTCAAATTCATGTTTTTCTCTGGTAACGAGTTGTCCTTGAAGAAAAAAAGGTTTTTTCTCTGATAACGAGTGGACATCACCGAAAATTTGTGTTTTCCCTTTATAACGAGTAGAAATTTGTGTTTTATCTTTGGTAACGAGTTCGAATTCATGTTTTCTTCATATTAACGAGTTCAAATTAATGTTTTTCTTTGGTAACGAGTTGTCCTTGATGAAAAAAAGGTTTTTTCTCTGATAATGAGTGGACATCGCCGAAAATTTGCGTTTTCCCTTTATAACGAGTAGAAATTTGTGTTTTATCTTTGGTAACGAGTTCAAATTCATGTTTTCTTCATATTAACGAGTTCAAATTAATGTTTTTCTTTGGTAACGAGTTGTCCATGATGAAAAAAAGGTTTTTTCTCTGATAATGAGTGGACATCGCCGAAAATTTGCGTTTTCCCTTTATAACGAGTAGAAATTTGTGTTTTATCTTTGGTAACGAGTTCGAATTCATGTTTTCTTCATATTAACGAGTTCAAATTCATGTTTTCTCTCTGGTAACGAGTTGTCCTTGAAGAAAAAAAGGTTTTTTCTCTGATAACGAGTGGACATCACCGAAAATTTGTGTTTTCCCTTTATAACGAGTAGAAATTTGTGTTTTATCTTTGGTAACGAGTTCGAATTCATGTTTTCTTCATATTAACAAGTTCAAATTCGTGTTTTTCTCTGGTAACGAGTTGTCTTTGAAGAAAAAAAGGTTTTTTCTCTGATAACGAGTGGACATCGCCGGAAATTTGTGTTTTCCCTTTATAACGAGTAGAAATTTGTGTTTTATCTTTGGTAACGAGTTCGAATTCATGTTTTCTTCATATTTACGAGTTCAAATTTGGGTTTTTCTCTGGTAACGAGTTGTCCATGAAGAAAAAAAGGTTTTTTCTCTAATAACGAGTGGACATCGCCGGAAATTTGTGTTTTCCCTTTATAACGAGTAGAAATTTGTGTTTTATCTTTGGTAACGAGTTCGAATTCATGTTTTCTTCATATTAACGAGTTCAAATTCGTGTTTTTCTCAGTTAACGAGTTGTCCTTGAAGAAAAAAAGGTTTTTTCTCTGATAACGAGTGGACATCGCCGGAAATTTGTGTTTTCCCTTTATAACGAGTAGAAATTTGTGTTTTATCTTTGGTAACGAGTTCGAATTCATGTTTTCTTCATATTAACGAGTTCAAATTCGTGTTTTTCTCTGGTAACGAGTTGTCCTTGAAGAAAAAAAGGTTTTTTCTCTGATAACGAGTGGACATCGCCGGAAATTTGTGTTTTCCCTTTATAACGAGTAGAAATTTATGTTTTATCTTTGGTAACGAGTTCGAATTCATGTTTTCTTCATATTAACGAGTTCAAATTCGTGTTTTTCTCTGGAAACAAGTTGTCCTTGAAGAAAAAAAGGTTTTTTCTCTAATAACGAGTGGACATCGCCGGAAATTTGTGTTTTCCCTTTATAACGAGTAGAAATTTGTGTTTTATCTTTGGTAACGAGTTCGAATTCATGTTTTCTTCATATTAACGAGTTCAAATTCGTGTTTTTCTCTGGTAACGAGTTGTCCTTGAAGAAAAAAAGGTTTTTTCTCGATAACGAGTCGACATCGCCGGAAATTTGTGTTTTCCCTTTATAACGAGTAGAAATTTGTGTTTTATCTTTGGTAACGAGTTCGAATTCATGTTTTCTTCATATTAACGAGTTCAAATTCGTGTTTTTCTCTGGTAACGAGTTGTCCTTGAAGAAAAAAGGTTTTTTCTCTAATAACGAGTGGACATCGCCGGAAATTTGTGTTTTCCCTTTATAACGAGTAGAAATTTGTGTTTTATCTTTGGTAACGAGTTCGAATTCATGTTTTCATCATATTAACGAGTTCAAATTCGTGTTTTTCTCTGGTAACGAGTTGTCCTTGAAGAAAAAAAGGTTTTTTCTCTGATAACGAGTGGACATCGCCGGAAATTTGTGTTTTCCCTTTATAACGAGTAGAAATTTGTGTTTTATCTTTGGTAACGAGTTCGAATTCATGTTTTCTTCATATTAACGAGTTCAAATTCGTGTTTTTCTCTGGTAACAAGTTGTCCTTGAAGAAAAAAAGGTTTTTTCTCTAATAACGAGTGGACATCGCCGGAAATTTGTGTTTTCCCTTTATAACGAGTAGAAATTTGTGTTTTATCTTTGGTAACGAGTTCAATTCATGTTTTCTTCATATTAACGAGTTCAAATTCGTGCTTTTCTCTGTAACGAGTTGTCCTTGAAGAAAAAAGGTTTTTTCTCTAATAACGAGTGCATCGCCGGAAATTTGTGTTTTCCCTTTATAACGAGTAGAAATTTGTGTTTTATCTTTGGTAACGAGTTCGAATTCCTGTTTTCTTCATATTAACGAGTTCAAATTCGTGTTTTTCTCTCGGTAACGAGTTGTCCTTGAAGAAAAAAAGGTTTTTTCTCTGATAACGAGTGGACATCGCCGGAAATTTGTGTTTTCCCTTTATAACGAGTAGAAATTTGTGTTTTATCTTTGGTAACGAGTTCAAATTCATGTTTTCTTCATATTAACGAGTTCAAATTCATGTTTTCTCTGGTAACGAGTTGTCCTTGAAGAAAAAAAGGTTTTTTCTCTGATAACGAGTGGACATCGCCGAAAATTTGTGTTTTCCCATTATAACGAGTAGAAATTTGTGTTTTATCTTTGGTAACGAGTTCGAATTCATGTTTTCTTCATATTAACGAGTTCAAATTCGTGTTTTTCTCTGGTAACGAGTTGTCATTGATAAAAAAAAAGTTTTTTCTTTGATAACGAGGGGACATCGCCGGAAATTTGTGTTTTCCCTTTATAACGAGTAGAAATTTGTGTTTTATCTTTGGTAACGAGTTCGAATTCATGTTTTCTTCATATTAACGAGTTCAAATTCGTGTTTTTCTCTCGGTAACGAGTTGTCCTTGAAGAAAAAAAGGTTTTTCTCGATAACGAGTGGACATCGCCGGAAATTTGTGTTTTCCCTTTATAACGAGTAGAAATTTGTGTTTTATCTTTGGTAACGAGTTCGAATTCATGTTTTCTTCATATTAACGAGTTCAAATTCGTGTTTTTCTCTCGGTAACTAGTTGTCCTTGAAGAAAAAAAGGTTTTTTCTCTGATAACGAGTGGACATCGCCGGAAATTTGTGTTTTCCCTTTATAACGAGTAGAAATTTGTGTTTTATCTTTGGTAACGAGTTCGAATTCATGTTTTCTTCATATTAACGAGTTCAAATTCGTGTTTTTCTCTGGTAACGAGTTGTCCTTGAAGAAAAAAATGTTTTTTCTCTAATAACGAGTGGACATCGCCGGAAATTTGTGTTTTCCCTTTATAACGAGTAGAAATTTGTGTTTTATCTTTGGTAACGAGTTCAAATTCATGTTTTCTTCATATTAACGAGTTCAAATTAATGTTTTTCTCTGGTAACGAGTTGTCCTTGATGAAAAAAAGGTTTTTTCTCTGATAACGAGTGAACATCGCCGGAAATTTGTGTTTTCCCTTTATAACGAGTAGAAATTTGTGTTTTATCTTTGGTAACGAGTTCGAATTCATGTTTTCTTCATATTAACGAGTTCAAATTCGTGTTTTTCTCTGGTAACGAGTTGTCCTTGAAGAAAAAAAGGTTTTTTCTCTGATAACGAGTGGACATCGCCGGAAATTTGTGTTTTCCCTTTATAACGAGTAGAAATTTGTGTTTTATCTTTGGTAACGAGTTCGAATTCATGTTTTCTTCATATTAACGAGTTCAAATTCGTGTTTTTCTCTGGTAACGAGTTGTCCTTGAAGATAAAAAGGTTTTTTCTCTAATAACGAGTGGACATCGCCGGAAATTTGTGTTTTCCCTTTATAACGAGTAGAAATTTGTGTTTTATCTTTGGTAACGAGTTCGAATTCATGTTTTCTTCATATTAACGAGTTCAAATTCGTGTTTTTCTCTGGTAACGAGTTGTCCTTGAAGAAAAAAAGGTTTTTTCTCTGATAACGAGTGGACATCGCCGGAAATTTGTGTTTTCCCTTTATAACGAGTAGAAATTTGTGTTTTATCTTTGGTAACGAGTTCGAATTCATGTTTTCTTCATATTAACGAGTTCAAATTCATGTTTTTCTCTGGTAACGAGTTGTCCTTTGTTGGACTTATTTCTCAGTTTTGATGATGAGTGCCATACTAGCTATTATAGTGCAAAGGCAAAAAGATGTCTAGATAATATGTATAGGTTTATTAGAGTTTGATTCATAAATAGGTTTGATCAAACAAGCACTGTAAAAGGCTGCTGACTGTTTATCAGCAGACTGATCTAGGTCAGTAGGGTAGATAGGTCAGTAGACTGGTCTGGAACCTGCTGAAGACCGAAGGCCGAGGGTTCAAACTCGCTGAATGAAGGCTAAGGGATCAAACTTAGTATTTAATGTCAAGGATATGGAATCGAATTTAGGCAAGTCCGTGATGACCTAAACCGATTACATATACCTTGTGTAGAAGGTCTAAGTTCCACAAGTTGGATGATGTTTGGAACTTGGTTATACTTTAAATGATGTAATCTAACTTCACAAACAAAAGTTGGATAAAAAGATTCACCGCATTATATTTTACGTACAAAAATATGATGTTCACAGATCGATTGGTTTTACAACAGACGATGAACCCGCCGATATATACCTCGATTAATTCAAGATTATTGGGAAGTTACATGGATAAGAACGCCCAACTACCTCGACTTATCAAGCAAATCAAAGGCCGAGATTAAAAAGACGTTGGGATGATCCATATTTTTATCCATTGGATACAAGTCAAAGGGGTGGACGACCGCACCGTCAAAAAGTAATCCCGACAAGTGTCGGGCCCCATGAATAGTGACAGAATGCGTGCGAGATGGGACAAATACAAGGAACGGTCACATTTGAATTTCAAATTCAAGTCACATGCATTCCTACCTATAAATAGAGGACTTTCAACTCAAGAAGAAGATGATGAATTTTGGGATAAACTTTAAGTGATAACACTGAGCTGAAAAACACCCTGCTGAACTTACTGAGCTTAAGGCTGCTGATCTAGTTATTTTCTTCAAGTGCATTCTGTGTTCAAGCTGCATCAAGCATACACACTTGAAGACTGCAAGCTGCTGATTATATCATCCTAATCAAGCCGCCGCAACCGAATCATTTACTTGATTCATTCTTTATTTTATAAAGAACCCGCCGAAGACAAGAAGCATCCGTTAGGTGTGAAAGACTCGTTGGTTTGTGGTGAAGCTGGTGAAGAGGCAATTCTACCCTTCAAGGACCAAGTGGAAGACTCGGAGCAAAGAATCCTACCCGTTCTTAGTTTTCGGTTGTGAAGCCATAGTTATTGGTGAAGGACAAGCAACCTAGGATTCTTTGTAACGTATAACTCAAAGATTACTAGTGAATTTCCTCCAACATCACAGGAGAAGAGTGGACGTACAGATTACATCACCGGAACCACTATAAAAATCTCTCTACTTACTTACCGCATTTATTTTCTCGCACTTAGTCATTATTCTTATCAACCCGCCGAATCTAGCAACCGAAATCACACACATACACTACCGAGTATCTAATACTTAGTAACATATTTAACAACAAGTAACAAGGCTTAATTTTGATATTATTCCGCCGCACAAATTCAGCAAATCGAACCGTCGCAGACTACGTTTATCGCCAGGCTACGAGGTCTCGAAAGCAGACTATCGAAGTATCGACAGGCCGCCGAAATTGCGAATTTGTTAACTCCAAAGTTTTAAGTGTTAAGTTTATTCACCCCCCCCCCCCCTCTAAACTTAACTAAAGCCTTTTCAAGGGACCAACAATTGGTATCGGAGCGAAGGCTTCGTTCAAGGAATCCTACTTGTTGTGCTTGTGAAAATTCTTTAAAACTTTCTTTCAAGTTACCGATTTTCAAGACTTGCATCATGGATAACACACAAGTATGCTAGAACCATGTTGATGTGCTCTCTTGATAGATTTGATGAGTATAAACGTCGAATGCGTGCATATCTTGCTCGCTACTCATGATGAGATGATGGATGTACTAACCGAAGGACCACCGGAGATTACAAAGGCAAGAATAAAGGTGGGTGACAACCGAGTACATTCCTAAACCAAAGAGAGAATGGAATGCAGAAGACAGAAAAGAGCAAACCTCAACAACATTGCTATTGATATCATCTACGTAACCTTGGATAGCAATATGTACATGAAAGTCAAAGATTGCAAGACCGCAAAGGAACTTTGGTATAAGATTCACTTAATCTGTGAAGGCACCGATGCAATAAAGAAGAACAAAATCGTGTGGCGAGAAAAAGGTTTCAAAAGTTCAAAATGCTACCTAATGAAACCATTGAGCAAATGGAGTCCGATTCAATGCAATCTTAGATGAACTTACTCCGCCGAGTGTAAGTTATTCAAAAGAGGAAGTAAACACCAAAATCTTGGAAGCTTTACCCGCAAGAGATGTTTGGAAAATGAAGGTGACCGCAATTGAAGAAATGAGAAAGCCGCATGAGGAAGACACCTTCAAATTGTTCTCTCGATCTTAAGGCCTATGAATTTAGCAAGAAGTTAGTGCCCGAAATCGAAAAGGAAGAGCCAAAGACCACCGCATTGGCTGCTTCACATCATGAAGAAACATCGAGGACAGGATGATATGCTAGATGAAATGCAAGAGCAAATTGCCCTACCGAGCAAGAAGATCGAATGATGAAGACCGGAAAGGCCCCTACAAGAAATTTCACAAAGAGGCCTACCGAGAGAAGGAAAGAAGAACCAAAGAAAGATAATGACTATCTATGCTTTCATTGCAAGAAACCAGACACTTCGACCCGATTGTCCCGAATTGAAACAAGGCAAGGAACCCGATTATCTTTGCTTCAACCGTAAGAAGCTCGGACATTTTAGACCCGATTGTCCGTACCTACGAAGACCAAAAGTCAACAAAGGAGACATGGCAAGAAGGCTATGGTTGCCAAGATGAATCAGATATGAAGTGGGATCCGAAAAAGGAAATGAGTCGATGACACAAAGACCGGTTGCCGATATGGAGGATTATGCTTTGATGGCCAACATGGATGAAACCGAGGAGGTATACAACACCGTATCTATAAACACTCCCGCCGGAAGTGATTGTGAATCAACCCGTGGTTCAAATCCTAGAAATTCGACAACAATGAGACTTTGGATGCCATCCTTAATCAATCGAGGATAATACAATCTGGTTATGAGATTGTGAAGGCCGAAAAAGAGGCTCTTGAGTTAGAAGTTGGAAGATTGAAAGCCGAATTAAGGATTTTCAAAGGTAAGGAAAAAGATGTTGGACGAAATCAAGATAAGTCCGTCGCACATCCAAAGCACCTCGAATCCGCTCGAACCATCTTGTTCCAATACCGCATACAAATCGGAAAGCCTTATGGAGATAGAACTGGGCTTGGATTTGGAAATCAAAGAATCTAACAAGAGTGGATCCAAGTAAGGTTACCGAACCTAGTACCGAATTGGTCCTAAGTTTGTGCCCGCACTAGATCCATCTCCCGCAAAGGCCGCCGAAGCGGTAAAACCAAATGAGAATGCCTCAAAGAAGCAAAATCGAAGTCTCGAAGTCAACAAATGCTCCTAGTAAAAAGAATAAATCCAAAAATAGACGCTGTACCTTCTAAGCTCGCCGATAGCGACACTGCTACCAAGTCCGTCGGACCACGTAGGGAAAGAAACGAAATATTCCAAGAATAAGAATCCTAAATCCAAAAATGTTGATCATTCAAGGGATACTTATCTCGGGGGAAAGGTAGACTCGTTCCCCGCCGATAATGATTGGAATATTCCCGCATCTAATGTTAGAAACAACAAGATAACCATACCGCTAGGGTAAAACCTAGACAATGGAATCAAGCAGAGGACTTACATAAGACCTCAAAGAAACTCCATATTACAAAGGGTCGCTCCTAACAGACAAAGACATCTATGGCTATGCAAATGTTTCTAACAACAAGAATCATTTCAAACAACATTATGTACCAAAAGGCCAGAAAACATATGTGGTTCCTACACAACCTACTGTTAGAACTTATGGATGTGTGGAATACATGTATGAACCAAAGTATGAACCAAAGTATGACACATTTAGGAGAAGACCTTATGGAAACATACCAAGGGTCATGCTTGCCACTGACTACTATGGACCCAAACAGGTTTGGGTACCTAAAAAGCATTAACTTTGTTTTGTAGGGTGTCCGGTACTTTGACAAAGGGATGTTCCGTACACATGACAAAGAATAAGCACTGTCTATCAAACTTTGTGGCAAAAGATGGTCCAAGGGTAAATTTTGGCAACAAAAATACACCCGGCTATACAAGAGGATATGGCACACTTATCGAAATGGACTTACAATCAAGAATGTTGCATATGTGGAAGGACCGGATTACAACTTGCCGAGCACCGGACAATTCGTGATATGGGATACAAGGTCACTTTTGACAAAAACAATTGTATTGTCATTAGTGAAAGAGGTGATCAAGTTGTACTTGCTTTGGTAGAAGGCAACAGAACATGTATGTTGTGGATTGGTCTACTGCAGCCCGTAAACTCGCTTCGATTGTGCATACCAAATCTCGAACTCAATTGGTTATGGCACAAGAAGTTAAATCATCTAAATTTTGATGATATTAATCGCTTAGTGAAGAAGAAGTTAGTGGTTGGTTTACCCGAGATCACATTCAAGAAGGATGCTATCTGTGATGCATGTCAGCAAGGTAAACAGATAAAGTCAAGTTTTAAGTCAAAGACTAAACAATCAACTAACAGAGTGTTGGAGCTTATGCACATGGATCTTTTTGGACCAATAACTCCAACAAGTGTGACAGAAAGAAATACACCTTAGTGGTTGTGGATGATTTTTCTAGATACACTTGGGTGATATTCATGAACAAGAAAAGTGAGACACTCCAAAGCTTACCTAATCTTTTGAAAAGATTACAAAATGAGAAAAGTCTAACAAATCATAAAGATTAGATCGATCGTGGTACCGAATTTCTCAACAAAGTTATAAGAGAATATTGTGAACGTAATGGTGTACTTCATCAACTTGTCGTCGCTGTACACCTCAAAAAATGGGGTTGCCGAAAGAAGAAACAGGACATTAAAGGAAGCAGAAGAACAATGATCCGTGAAGCTTTGCTACCCGAAAGATATTGGGTCAAGCAAGAATACAAGATGCTATACACAAAATAGAACATCAAGAAACAAGAAGCCGCCGAAGACACCTTATGAGATCCGGAATGGAAGGATACCTAATATATCTTATTTTCACCCATTTGGAAGCAAATGTTTTATTCTAAATCATAAAGTTCATTTGAAAACATTCCAACCAAAATCGATGAAGGAATTTTCTTAGGATATTCTTCGGTCACAGAGCATTCGTGGTACCGAACAAAAGAACACCGAAACATGAAGAAACAATCAATGTTGTGTTTGATGAACCTAAGTTTACCGGTATGGAAGATAAAGAGTGTGAACTCGTAAAATCAACAAATCACCGATCCAGATTGTGTTGAAGTTTTGGAAAGATTCAATGACCTAAAAGTTTCGATACATCGCCCCCGCCGAACACCCCGCCGACAATGTTACCGATGCAACAACCGAAGCAATTCAAGGATCCGCCGACCCCCCGTAGAAGAAACTACAAGCAGACCCTACCGAAGATGATTTTCCCGAAAATCAAAATAACCATAATCCACAATGGTTAAGGAATCACCCCGCCGAACAAGTTATTGGCAATGTACAAAGAAGGTGTGAGGACTAGAAGACAACCGGAAGCTATGTTTACTTGTTTTCTATCTCAAATGGAACCTAAAGTTGTTGAAGAAGCAATTTCGCATCCGTATTGGATAATTGCTATGCAAGAAGAATTAAATGAATTTGAAAGAAATCAAGTTTGGACACTAGTTGAAAGGCCAAGTCATGCAAATATCATTGGTACTAAGTGGGTATACGTAAATAAACTTGATGAATCGGTACCATTGTAAGAAATAAGGCCGTACTAGTTGCAAAAGGCTATTCTCAAGCAAAGGAATAGATTTTGATGAAACTTATGCACCCGTTGCAAGATTGGAAGCTATCGATTATTCTTGGCACATGCCGCATATAAGAACTTCAAAGTATATCAAATGGATGTCAAGAGTGCATTTTTGAATGGTATCCTAGAGGAGGAAGTGTATGTTCAAGAACCTCCTGGATTTGAAGTTAAAGATCAAGAAGATAAAGTGTATAGACTCAACAAAGCACTTTATGGATTGAAACAGCACCAAGAGCATGGTATGAGACTCTATCTCAATTCTTGGTGGACAATGGTTTTACAAAAGGGACCATTGACAAGACTCTTTTCGTAATCGTTGAAGGGGACAACACTCGCCGGTACAAATTTATGTTGATGACATAATTTTTGGCTCGAAAATGATTTACTTTGTGAAAAGTTTGCAAATCTAATGAAAAGTAAATTCCAAATGAGTATGATGGGAGAAATGAACTACTTTTTGGGATTGCAAGTCAAACAAATAAAGGATGGAATCTTCATTCATCAAACCAAGTATACCAAAGAGTTGTCAAGAAATTTGGTATGGAAAACAAAGACTAAGAGCTCAACTCCTATGAGTACAAACATCGATTGGATGAAGATAAAGAAGGCAAAGATGTTGATCGACTTTATACGTAAGGATGATAGGCGATCCGTCGTATCTCACCGCGCCAGCAGACTCGATATATCCTTTGCCGTAGGTGTTTGTGCAAGATTTCAATCCAAACCTAAAGAAAGTCATTTAGGTGCGGTTAAGAGAATTCTCAAGTATCTTAAAGAGACTTTGGGAGTAGGGATATGGTATTCCAAGGAAGGAAGCTTCAAGGTAATATCCTACTCGTATTCGATTATGCTTGGATGCAAGATTGATAGAAAAAGCACCTCAGAACCCGTCGCTTAACGGGAAATAGACCGGTCTCCCGGTTTAGCAAGAAACGTAATTCTATTTCAACTTCCACTCGCCGAAGCCGAATACATTGCCGCCGGAAGTCGCCGTGCACAAGTACTATGGTTAAGACAACAATTAAGGGATTATGGAATTGAAGAAAAGGAAATTCCAATCATGTGTGACAACACAAGTGCAATTGCAATCACGTAAAATCCCGTTTTGCATTCAAGAACCAAGCACATTGATGTGAGACATCATTTTATAAGAGATCATGTTGAAAAGAAAGATGTGGTGGTTCTATACATCCCTACCGAAGATCAACTTGCCGATATTTTCACTAAGCCACTTGATAGTGAAAGATTTGCCAAATTAAGGACTCGAACTTGGAATTATAAAGATTGACCGATATTCAAGCAGTTGTACCGGAATTCACCAAGGGGATTAGTCTTTGCTATGTTGGGTGAGCTCACTTAGCAGATTAGTCATTGGTATCAACAATTCCATGTACTTATGTTTGAACAATTGAGCAAATGAGGTTGCCAAGGGGATTGGTCTTTGTCATGTTGGGTGAGCTCACTTGACAGATCAGTCATTGGTATTAAACTTCATCTTGTATTATCAATTGAACAAAACAAGGAGAAAACAAGGATCGCCAGAGTCACCTTGTCGCCAGGCCGCCGAAGCACATTATCGCCAGACCGCCGAGCCCACCCCGCCGAGGGATACCTTGCCGAAGGAACGTTTACTCGCTCAAAGTCATTAAAGTCAAAAAGCATATTGGCGGGATATTTATTTTATCCATTATTACCACGCTTAAACCATCCAACGGTTACAAACGTTATGGAGGAGTAATGGACCACGTGTCAAGACAAGATTTAACCAAATTTAATCGTGGTTACCTCAATGTACGTGCTATGACAGCTTCAACTACCCACCGTCTATATAATCGAAAGCGTTACATAGCAGATTCACCACTTGCATCTTCTCGCTTTATCTCTCGCAAATTCTACTTCGTGTGAACACAGATTTGAGAGGAACTCTTCTTCATCTTTTTCTTATTTCAATGGCGGAAAGAGTTGAAGTTCAAATCGAATCAAGCCAAAGTGTAAGAGGCTATGTTGTTGATGCAAATCAAACAGAAGTTGGCCATTAATATAGGTCGAAGAATAAGAAGATTTGCAGGGCTCGGAGAATAAGCTCAACATCGTATTAGATACGATATCATACACCAATGTTATTGATTTCTCGGAAGAATATGATTATGAAGAAGGAACCGAAGCTTTCAAAACCACCGTGAATGGTGAGGAGCTTGTAATCTCCTCCAATCCGTCGAGACAAGTGTTTGGTTTTGAAGAAGTTGTTGATGGTTCAAGAATCCCGAAGCTATGGGATTGGACAAGATGGCGTTTGTAGATCGATCAAGACAAATCAAACTATTAAATCGGTACTGTGCATCAATTGCAAAAACATTGGTATTGAATATAGTCCGCCGAGCAAGCTCATTGCAAAGAACATACTTGGGCTAACGGCAAGATGGATACTCTATCGGGACCCAAGATAGAGCCGATGATTATCATCTCGCAGGAGCATGAAGTTTGATCTGGCCGGATACTTTATTCATTATATGAAGAAAGTTGCAAAGGAGGACAAACTAGGAAAAAGGAAATCAAAGGCCTTACCCTTAGGTTTGATGATTCAAACCCCGCCGAATCACTTGGAGGTTCCCGACATTGAACCGCTGATATAAATCGGTCCGTATACAAAAAGGAGATTGATTATGCAATCCCCGGACTTGATGATGATGAAGAGATTGCCGGAGAGGCTCGCGATGATAATGATGATGGAGATGATGGTGATATCGGTGGTGAGCAAGTTCAACAAACTAAGAAGATTTCCATCAAACCCGCCGCACCAAAGAAAACTCGCCGGAAAGAGAAAGAGTGCCGATGTTAGGAAGACTTCGAAGTCGTGAAATCAAAGAGAACAAGAAGGAAACAAAGACAGATCGATAGTCCGCCGAGGGTCAAGTGGAGGTTACTGACCCTGCTGTGGCTTCAAGAAAAACTGTTGGTGAAATTCTTAGAGAACAACAGAAGGAAGCAAGTAGAAAAAGAAAATTGACTAGAAAAGATGATGATGATGAACCCCTATCCAAGAGGATGAAGGAAGTTGCCAAAAAGAAGAAATATGGCAAGGGGAAAGAGTTAAAAAAATTTGGAGGCACAGAGGGCCCAAGAAGAAGCATCAGTAGAAGAGGAAGAAGAGGCTGTTGAAGCTGAGCCTCTAACTATCATTCCACCAGTTGTTATCAGTGATTCCTCCAATGAAGAAGTTATCAAGTCCACCGAATGCTGAACAGGTTGTTTTTGAGCAATCAGAGAGGATGTACAAGCGGCCTCACGACCCCGAGCTCGCCGTAGCATCCACCGAAGAACCACAAGAAAACCACCGAACCCGAACCCGCTCGTGGTGGTTGAAGAGGTGATTGGAGACTTGGTTGAAGACCCCGCAAATTTGGCAATAGTTCGGGGGAAGAGCAGTCCGTCGCTAACCCCGCCGATGAGCATGTAAGTCGGGGGAACCAAGTGTGATACGTATGGAAGTAGTAGGTACAAATGCACAATCACAAAGAACCCGCCGACTTTCAAACATCCGTAGAAGATACCATGAATCGCTTGTTGGAACCTTTGGAGGTCAACAAGCTACCGGAGCTCGCTCCCGTAAGATCTTTTATGCCATTTGAAAGGCATGTGAAAAGAGCAAGAAAACCGAAGAGTATGTGGATCCCAAACTTCAAAGAATTGCCGATTATTTCCAATGGAAGTTTGGTTTCTACAAAGACAAAAGCCACCGCTCAACCAATGACAGATTTTGAAGAATGGGCTTTTGACAAGTTGGGAGTGGAAAACTTGGTGGATCTGATTGATACAACCTTGCTGCAATCAAGATTGATGGATTTATTTGATGAGCAACAGAAGGAGGAGGGTATCAAATTTAGAGATCCAAGAGATGGTCCTGATGATTCTTCTTCATCATCAGATAGTAGAGGAGATTTTCCCTCTGGACCAGGAGAATCAAGTGGGGCTGCACTGGCACATGAATCATCCACAACGCACAACTACCGATGTATCGGTAAGTCCGCGAGGGCCGCAGACGGAGAAATGGATGAGGATCTACAAGATCTCACCATGGATGATCTAGAGGCATTGATCAATGAAGGCATTACATTGAGTGACCGGTAGGCCGGGTTGATGAACCAAGTACATTTCATGTTGTAGAGCCTACCGCACAACCCGATGCTTGAACAGAGTGAGGATTTGGATGGAGAAAAGGTTGCCGACTTCAATGAACCAAGTGCTAGTTCCGAGGAATCCATTGAATATCAAGATGGATTTGACATTGAAGGCACTCGACTAAAACTCGCCATCATCCCGCACAAGATTGGTCATGCTTCAAGGTTTCCAAGTGGATAATACCAATATATTCAATCCACAGGAAGTTGAAGAGGAGGTACAGTGTTGCCGGGGGTACAAACAAGACTCGCACAAAGGTTGGAACAGAGGTACAGTGCCGCCGAGTCTCAAACAAAGACTCGGACACAGGTTGGAACAAACTTTGGGTTTGGAGGAAACCCCCGTTGTTGATGAGGCCGCCGTAGTGGAGCCTGCCGGAGCCAAGGCCACCGTAGGAAAAGATAGTCGCCAGACCGCTCGTTAATGAGGATGAGCAAATCTGCCGGACTATAACTACAAAGATGAAGAATTTCAAATTTTTGGAGAAGAAGAAGTTGTTGAAGAACCCGCACAAGATCCTATCATTGAAGATGTTCTTGGTGCAATGGTTGAGGAAGGACCTCCCCCGCGCCGGGAGAGATTTGAGTAGAGCCATGGTCATCGCACAGACAACAGCACAATATAGAGTTGAGGAGCTCACGATGAATCTACCGATAGTAGAATGGCCATGGAGTGCCAATTGAAGTTGTCAATGAGTTAAGAACTGTAAGAAATGACATGCAACAGCTTAAGAACTCAATTGGACAGCAAGAACAAAGATTTGAAGAACTATGAAGATGGTAAATGATAATAGACAATCTACCGACATACAGCTGCTTCAAACTTTGCCTCCACTCAAAATGCTATAAATGATATGATATATGATGTAAGATATATCAAGCAAGGGAACACACTGAAAGACAAGTTTTTGAAAGATCAACTTACATCCATTCATCAAAAACTTGACAAGCTTGCTGAAGCCGCCGAGCTCCGTCGCCGCACAACAACTCGCCGTGCCTGATCCCAAATTTACTGAAAGGATCAACAGACTGGAAGAGACCCTGCAATCAAGGATTACTTCACTTGATACTAGAACTGGAACTATGGCAGGTCAATTACACAGAGTGATAGTATCACAGAAGCTATTCATGGCCTCATCTCACGTTTTGTTGATGATGTCACTAAGGGGGAAGAGGGCCAATCACTGCAAAGAAAGGAGGCTGCCGGACTCTTTGCACGAAAGAGATGGACCGATGATACAAATGCTTTTAGGCAACCCGCACACCGCGAGTGCAACTTACCGATGATCTCCTATCACAAGACAAGAAAGAGTTTCATAACGTAAGAGACCCTATCGTGACATGGGATTTCATGAAGGTCTTAACTCTTTCTTGAGTTTGAAGTTTTGGGAGGCAAGGATTAGAGCTTTAAGAGCAACTACCGTAGGCGAAGGAGTAGCAAGAGGTGAAAAGGTGCCGCCAATTACAAAAGCAAAAGATTCACCGAATGAATTTAAGGAGTCGTATATGAAGTTTGGCTTCGGGGTGAATCGAGATCAATCTTGTCCCGCTCGAAGCATGGAATTGGTGGAAACAAGTCAATTCTTATATTGACTTTACACTTATTGAGAATGAATGGATGGTTGAAATGATAGAAGAGATCGAGCCTATCAAGAGCAAGCCGAGAAGGCTAGACAAGAAAGAGAAAAGAGACAATAGATCGCCTACTTTTCATTGTTTATCTTTGCCGTATCTAGTTGTAATAACCGTGAACAAATATTTATAATGAGAATTGACTAAATTTGTTCTGTTTGTGTTTTTATCTTTTTGCTTTGCCGATTAGGTGAGGGTAGTGGCATCATCACCAAAAAGGGGGAAATTGTTGGACTTATTTCTCGCTTTGATGATGAGTGCCATACTAGTCGTTATAGTGCAAAGGCAAAAAGATGTCTAGATAAAATGTATAGGTTTATTAGAGTTTGATTCATAAATAGGTTTGATCAAACAAGCACCGTAAAAGGCCGCCGATTGTTTATCGCCAGACCGATCTAGGTCGCAGGGTAGATAGGTCGCAGACCGGTCCGGAACCCGCCGAAGACCGAAGACCGAAGGCCGAGGGTTCAAACTCGCTGAATGAAGGCTAAGGGATCAAACTTAGTATTTAATGTCAAGGATATGGAATCGAATTTAGGCAAGTCCGTGATGACCTAAACTCGATTACATATACCTTGTGTAGAAGGTCTAAGTTCCACAAGTTGGATGATGTTTGGAACTTGGTTATACTTTAAATGATGTAATCTAACTTCACAAACAAAAGTTGGATAAAAAGATTCAGTCGCATTATATTTTACGTACAAAAATATGATGTTCAAGATCGATTGGTTTTACAAACAGACCGATGAACCCGCCGATATATACCTCGATTAATTCAAGATTATTGGGAAGTTACATGGATAAGAACAACCAACTACCTCTGACTTATCAAGCAAATCAAAGGCTGAGATTAAAAAGACGTTGGGATGATCCATATTTTTATCCATTGGATACAAGTCAAAGGGGTGGACAGACTGCACTGTCAAAAAGTAATCCTGACAGTGTCAGTCCTATGAATAGTGACAGAATGCGGTGCGCGATGGGACAAATACAAGGAACGGTCACATTTGAATTTCAAATTCAAGTCACATGCATTCCTACCTATAAATAGAGGACTTTCAACTCAAGAAGAAGATGATGAATTTTGGGATAAACTTTAAGTGATAACACTGAGCTGAAAAACACCCTGCTGAACTTACTGAGCTTAAGGCTGCTGATCTAGTTATTTTCTTCAAGTGCATTCTGTGTTCAAGCTGCATCAAGCATACACACTTGAAGACTGCAAGCTGCTGATTATATCATCCTAATCAAGCTGCTGCAACTGAATCATTTACTTGATTCATTCTTTATTTTATAAAGAACCCGCCGAAGACAAGAAGCATCCGTTAGGTGTGAAAGACTCGTTGGTTTGTGGTGAAGCCGGTGAAGAGGCAATTCTACCCTTCAAGGACCAAGTGGAAGACTCAGAGCAAAGAATCCTACCTCGTTCTTAGTTTTCGCTTGTGAAGCCATAGTTATTGGTGAAGGACAAGCAACCTAGGATTCTTTGTAACGTATAACTCAAAGATTACTAGTGAATTTCCTCCAACATCACAGAGAAGAGTGGACGTACAGGATTACATCACCCGGAACCACTATAAAAATCTCTAGAAAAAAAGGTTTTTTCTCTCGATAACGAGTGGACATCGCCGGAAATTTGTGTTTTCCCTTTATAACGAGTAGAAATTTGTGTTTTATCTTTGGTAACGAGTTCGAATTCATGTTTTCTTCATATTAACGAGTTCAAATTCGTGTTTTTCTCTCGGTAACGAGTTGTCCTTGAAGAAAAAAAGGTTTTTTCTCTCGATAACGAGTGGACATCGCCGGAAATTTGTGTTTTCCCTTTATAACGAGTAGAAATTTGTGTTTTATCTTTGGTAACGAGTTCGAATTCATGTTTTCTTCATATTAACGAGTTCAAATTCGTGTTTTTCTCTCGGTAACGAGTTGTCCTTGAAGAAAAAAAAAAGGTTTTTTCTCTCGATAACGAGTGGACATCGCCGGAAATTTGTGTTTTCCCTTTATAACGAGTAGAAATTTGTGTTTTATCTTTGGTAACGAGTTCGAATTCATGTTTTCTTCATATTAACGAGTTCAAATTCGTGTTTTTCTCTCGGTAACGAGTTGTCCTTGAAGAAAAAAAGGGTTTTTTCTCTCGATAACGAGTGGACATCGCCGGAAATTTGTGTTTTCCCTTTATAACGAGTAGAAATTTGTGTTTTATCTTTGGTAACGAGTTCGAATTCATGTTTTCTTCATATTAACGAGTTCAAATTCGTGTTTTTCTCTCGGTAACGAGTTGTCCTTGAAGAAAAAAAGGTTTTTTCTCTCGATAACGAGTGGACATCGCCGGAAATTTGTGTTTTCCCTTTATAACGAGTAGAAATTTGTGTTTTATCTTTGGTAACGAGTTCGAATTCATGTTTTCTTCATATTAACGAGTTCAAATTCGTGTTTTTCTCTCGGTAACGAGTTGTCCTTGAAGAAAAAAAGGTTTTTTCTCTCGATAACGAGTGGACATCGCCGGAAATTTGTGTTTTCCCTTTATAACGAGTAGAAATTTGTGTTTTATCTTTGGTAACGAGTTCGAATTCATGTTTTCTTCATATTAACGAGTTCAAATTCGTGTTTTTCTCTCGGTAACGAGTTGTCCTTGAAGAAAAAAAGGTTTTTTCTCCGATAACGAGTGGACATCGCCGGAAATTTGTGTTTTCCCTTTATAACGAGTAGAAATTTGTGTTTTATCTTTGGTAACGAGTTCGAATTCATGTTTTCTTCATATTAACGAGTTCAAATTCGTGTTTTTCTCTCGGTAACGAGTTGTCCTTGAAGAAAAAAAGGTTTTTTCTCTCGATAACGAGTGGACATCGCCGGAAATTTGTGTTTTCCCTTTATAACGAGTAGAAATTTGTGTTTTATCTTTGGTAACGAGTTCGAATTCATGTTTTCTTCATATTAACGAGTTCAAATTCGTGTTTTTCTCTCGGTAACGAGTTGTCCTTGAAGAAAAAAAGGTTTTTTCTCTCGATAACGAGTGGACATCGCCGGAAATTTGTGTTTTCCCTTTATAACGAGTAGAAATTTGTGTTTTATCTTTGGTAACGAGTTCGAATTCATGTTTTCTTCATATTAACGAGTTCAAATTCGTGTTTTTCTCTCGGTAACGAGTTGTCCTTGAAGAAAAAAAGGTTTTTTCTCCGATAACGAGTGGACATCGCCGGAAATTTGTGTTTTCCCTTTATAACGAGTAGAAATTTGTGTTTTATCTTTGGTAACGAGTTCGAATTCATGTTTTCTTCATATTAACGAGTTCAAATTCGTGTTTTTCTCTCGGTAACGAGTTGTCCTTGAAGAAAAAAAGGTTTTTTCTCTCGATAACGAGTGGACATCGCCGGAAATTTGTGTTTTCCCTTTATAACGAGTAGAAATTTGTGTTTTATCTTTGGTAACGAGTTCGAATTCATGTTTTCTTCATATTAACGAGTTCAAATTCGTGTTTTTCTCTCGGTAACGAGTTGTCCTTGAAGAAAAAAAGGTTTTTTCTCTCGATAACGAGTGGACATCGCCGGAAATTTGTGTTTTCCCTTTATAACGAGTAGAAATTTGTGTTTTATCTTTGGTAACGAGTTCGAATTCATGTTTTCTTCATATTAACGAGTTCAAATTCGTGTTTTTCTCTCGGTAACGAGTTGTCCTTGAAGAAAAAAAGGTTTTTTCTCTCGATAACGAGTGGACATCGCCGGAAATTTGTGTTTTCCCTTTATAACGAGTAGAAATTTGTGTTTTATCTTTGGTAACGAGTTCGAATTCATGTTTTCTTCATATTAACGAGTTCAAATTCGTGTTTTTCTCTCGGTAACGAGTTGTCCTTGAAGAAAAAAAGGTTTTTTCTCTCGATAACGAGTGGACATCGCCGGAAATTTGTGTTTTCCCTTTATAACGAGTAGAAATTTGTGTTTTATCTTTGGTAACGAGTTCGAATTCATGTTTTCTTCATATTAACGAGTTCAAATTCGTGTTTTTCTCTCGGTAACGAGTTGTCCTTGAAGAAAAAAAGGTTTTTTCTCTCGATAACGAGTGGACATCGCCGGAAATTTGTGTTTTCCCTTTATAACGAGTAGAAATTTGTGTTTTATCTTTGGTAACGAGTTCGAATTCATGTTTTCTTCATATTAACGAGTTCAAATTCGTGTTTTTCTCTCGGTAACGAGTTGTCCTTGAAGAAAAAAAGGTTTTTTCTCTCGATAACGAGTGGACATCGCCGGAAATTTGTGTTTTCCCTTTATAACGAGTAGAAATTTGTGTTTTATCTTTGGTAACGAGTTCGAATTCATGTTTTCTTCATATTAACGAGTTCAAATTCGTGTTTTTCTCTCGGTAACGAGTTGTCCTTGAAGAAAAAAAGGTTTTTTCTCTCGATAACGAGTGGACATCGCCGGAAATTTGTGTTTTCCCTTTATAACGAGTAGAAATTTGTGTTTTATCTTTGGTAACGAGTTCGAATTCATGTTTTCTTCATATTAACGAGTTCAAATTCGTGTTTTTCTCTCGGTAACGAGTTGTCCTTGAAGAAAAAAAGGTTTTTTCTCTCGATAACGAGTGGACATCGCCGGAAATTTGTGTTTTCCCTTTATAACGAGTAGAAATTTGTGTTTTATCTTTGGTAACGAGTTCGAATTCATGTTTTCTTCATATTAACGAGTTCAAATTCGTGTTTTTCTCTCGGTAACGAGTTGTCCTTGAAGAAAAAAAGGTTTTTTCTCCGATAACGAGTGGACATCGCCGGAAATTTGTGTTTTCCCTTTATAACGAGTAGAAATTTGTGTTTTATCTTTGGTAACGAGTTCGAATTCATGTTTTCTTCATATTAACGAGTTCAAATTCGTGTTTTTCTCTCGGTAACGAGTTGTCCTTGAAGAAAAAAAGGTTTTTTCTCCGATAACGAGTGGACATCGCCGGAAATTTGTGTTTTCCCTTTATAACGAGTAGAAATTTGTGTTTTATCTTTGGTAACGAGTTCGAATTCATGTTTTCTTCATATTAACGAGTTCAAATTCGTGTTTTTCTCTCGGTAACGAGTTGTCCTTGAAGAAAAAAAGGTTTTTTCTCTCGATAACGAGTGGACATCGCCGGAAATTTGTGTTTTCCCTTTATAACGAGTAGAAATTTGTGTTTTATCTTTGGTAACGAGTTCGAATTCATGTTTTCTTCATATTAACGAGTTCAAATTCGTGTTTTTCTCTCGGTAACGAGTTGTCCTTGAAGAAAAAAAGGTTTTTTCTCTCGATAACGAGTGAGTGGACATCGCCGGAAATTTGTGTTTTCCCTTTATAACGAGTAGAAATTTGTGTTTTATCTTTGGTAACGAGTTCGAATTCATGTTTTCTTCATATTAACGAGTTCAAATTCGTGTTTTTCTCTCGGTAACGAGTTGTCCTTGAAGAAAAAAAGGTTTTTTCTCCGATAACGAGTGGACATCGCCGGAAATTTGTGTTTTCCCTTTATAACGAGTAGAAATTTGTGTTTTATCTTTGGTAACGAGTTCGAATTCATGTTTTCTTCATATTAACGAGTTCAAATTCGTGTTTTTCTCTCGGTAACGAGTTGTCCTTGAAGAAAAAAAGGTTTTTTCTCTCGATAACGAGTGGACATCGCCGGAAATTTGTGTTTTCCCTTTATAACGAGTAGAAATTTGTGTTTTATCTTTGGTAACGAGTTCGAATTCATGTTTTCTTCATATTAACGAGTTCAAATTCGTGTTTTTCTCTCGGTAACGAGTTGTCCTTGAAGAAAAAAAAAGGTTTTTTCTCCGATAACGAGTGGACATCGCCGGAAATTTGTGTTTTCCCTTTATAACGAGTAGAAATTTGTGTTTTATCTTTGGTAACGAGTTCGAATTCATGTTTTCTTCATATTAACGAGTTCAAATTCGTGTTTTTCTCTCGGTAACGAGTTGTCCTTGAAGAAAAAAAGGTTTTTTCTCTCGATAACGAGTGGACATCGCCGGAAATTTGTGTTTTCCCTTTATAACGAGTAGAAATTTGTGTTTTATCTTTGGTAACGAGTTCGAATTCATGTTTTCTTCATATTAACGAGTTCAAATTCGTGTTTTTCTCTCGGTAACGAGTTGTCCTTGAAGAAAAAAAGGTTTTTTCTCTCGATAACGAGTGGACATCGCCGGAAATTTGTGTTTTCCCTTTATAACGAGTAGAAATTTGTGTTTTATCTTTGGTAACGAGTTCGAATTCATGTTTTCTTCATATTAACGAGTTCAAATTCGTGTTTTTCTCTGGTAACGAGTTGTCCTTAAGAAAAAAGGTTTTTTCTCTGATAACGAGTGGACATCGCCGGAAATTTGTGTTTTCCCTTTATAACGAGTAGAAATTTGTGTTTTATCTTTGGTAACGAGTTCGAATTCATGTTTTCTTCATATTAACGAGTTCAAATTCGTGTTTTTCTCTCGGTAACGAGTTGTCCTTGAAGAAAAAAAGGTTTTTTCTCCGATAACGAGTGGACATCGCCGGAAATTTGTGTTTTCCCTTTATAACGAGTAGAAATTTGTGTTTTATCTTTGGTAACGAGTTCGAATTCATGTTTTCTTCATATTAACGAGTTCAAATTCGTGTTTTTCTCTCGGTAACGAGTTGTCCTTGAAGAAAAAAAGGTTTTTTCTCTCGATAACGAGTGGACATCGCCGGAAATTTGTGTTTTCCCTTTATAACGAGTAGAAATTTGTGTTTTATCTTTGGTAACGAGTTCGAATTCATGTTTTCTTCATATTAACGAGTTCAAATTCGTGTTTTTCTCTCGGTAACGAGTTGTCCTTGAAGAAAAAAAGGTTTTTTCTCCGATAACGAGTGGACATCGCCGGAAATTTGTGTTTTCCCTTTATAACGAGTAGAAATTTGTGTTTTATCTTTGGTAACGAGTTCGAATTCATGTTTTCTTCATATTAACGAGTTCAAATTCGTGTTTTTCTCTCGGTAACGAGTTGTCCTTGAAGAAAAAAAGGTTTTTTCTCTCGATAACGAGTGGACATCGCCGGAAATTTGTGTTTTCCCTTTATAACGAGTAGAAATTTGTGTTTTATCTTTGGTAACGAGTTCGAATTCATGTTTTCTTCATATTAACGAGTTCAAATTCGTGTTTTTCTCTCGGTAACGAGTTGTCCTTGAAGAAAAAAAGGTTTTTTCTCTCGATAACGAGTGGACATCGCCGGAAATTTGTGTTTTCCCTTTATAACGAGTAGAAATTTGTGTTTTATCTTTGGTAACGAGTTCGAATTCATGTTTTCTTCATATTAACGAGTTCAAATTCGTGTTTTTCTCTCGGTAACGAGTTGTCCTTGAAGAAAAAAAGGTTTTTTCTCTCGATAACGAGTGGACATCGCCGGAAATTTGTGTTTTCCCTTTATAACGAGTAGAAATTTGTGTTTTATCTTTGGTAACGAGTTCGAATTCATGTTTTCTTCATATTAACGAGTTCAAATTCGTGTTTTTCTCTCGGTAACGAGTTGTCCTTGAAGAAAAAAAGGTTTTTTCTCTCGATAACGAGTGGACATCGCCGGAAATTTGTGTTTTCCCTTTATAACGAGTAGAAATTTGTGTTTTATCTTTGGTAACGAGTTCGAATTCATGTTTTCTTCATATTAACGAGTTCAAATTCGTGTTTTTCTCTCGGTAACGAGTTGTCCTTGAAGAAAAAAAGGTTTTTTCTCTCGATAACGAGTGGACATCGCCGGAAATTTGTGTTTTCCCTTTATAACGAGTAGAAATTTGTGTTTTATCTTTGGTAACGAGTTCGAATTCATGTTTTCTTCATATTAACGAGTTCAAATTCGTGTTTTTCTCTCGGTAACGAGTTGTCCTTGAAGAAAAAAAGGTTTTTTCTCTCGATAACGAGTGGACATCGCCGGAAATTTGTGTTTTCCCTTTATAACGAGTAGAAATTTGTGTTTTATCTTTGGTAACGAGTTCGAATTCATGTTTTCTTCATATTAACGAGTTCAAATTCGTGTTTTTCTCTCGGTAACGAGTTGTCCTTGAAGAAAAAAAGGTTTTTTCTCTCGATAACGAGTGGACATCGCCGGAAATTTGTGTTTTCCCTTTATAACGAGTAGAAATTTGTGTTTTATCTTTGGTAACGAGTTCGAATTCATGTTTTCTTCATATTAACGAGTTCAAATTCGTGTTTTTCTCTCGGTAACGAGTTGTCCTTGAAGAAAAAAAAAGGTTTTTTCTCTCGATAACGAGTGGACATCGCCGGAAATTTGTGTTTTCCCTTTATAACGAGTAGAAATTTGTGTTTTATCTTTGGTAACGAGTTCGAATTCATGTTTTCTTCATATTAACGAGTTCAAATTCGTGTTTTTCTCTCGGTAACGAGTTGTCCTTGAAGAAAAAAAGGTTTTTTCTCTCGATAACGAGTGGACATCGCCGGAAATTTGTGTTTTCCCTTTATAACGAGTAGAAATTTGTGTTTTATCTTTGGTAACGAGTTCGAATTCATGTTTTCTTCATATTAACGAGTTCAAATTCGTGTTTTTCTCTCGGTAACGAGTTGTCCTTGAAGAAAAAAAGGTTTTTTCTCTCGATAACGAGTGGACATCGCCGGAAATTTGTGTTTTCCCTTTATAACGAGTAGAAATTTGTGTTTTATCTTTGGTAACGAGTTCGAATTCATGTTTTCTTCATATTAACGAGTTCAAATTCGTGTTTTTCTCTCGGTAACGAGTTGTCCTTGAAGAAAAAAAGGTTTTTTCTCTCGATAACGAGTGGACATCGCCGGAAATTTGTGTTTTCCCTTTATAACGAGTAGAAATTTGTGTTTTATCTTTGGTAACGAGTTCGAATTCATGTTTTCTTCATATTAACGAGTTCAAATTCGTGTTTTTCTCTCGGTAACGAGTTGTCCTTGAAGAAAAAAAGGTTTTTTCTCGATAACGAGTGGACATCGCCGGAAATTTGTGTTTTCCCTTTATAACGAGTAGAAATTTGTGTTTTATCTTTGGTAACGAGTTCGAATTCATGTTTTCTTCATATTAACGAGTTCAAATTCGTTTTTCTCTCGGTAACGAGTTGTCCTTGAAGAAAAAAAGGTTTTTTCTCTCGATAACGAGTGGACATCGCCGGAAATTTGTGTTTTCCCTTTATAACGAGTAGAAATTTGTGTTTTATCTTTGGTAACGAGTTCGAATTCATGTTTTCTTCATATTAACGAGTTCAAATTCGTGTTTTTCTCTCGGTAACGAGTTGTCCTTGAAGAAAAAAAGGTTTTTTCTCTCGATAACGAGTGGACATCGCCGGAAATTTGTGTTTTCCCTTTATAACGAGTAGAAATTTGTGTTTTATCTTTGGTAACGAGTTCGAATTCATGTTTTCTTCATATTAACGAGTTCAAATTCGTGTTTTTCTCTCGGTAACGAGTTGTCCTTGAAGAAAAAAAGGTTTTTTCTCCGATAACGAGTGGACATCGCCGGAAATTTGTGTTTTCCCTTTATAACGAGTAGAAATTTGTGTTTTATCTTTGGTAACGAGTTCGAATTCATGTTTTCTTCATATTAACGAGTTCAAATTCGTGTTTTTCTCTCGGTAACGAGTTGTCCTTGAAGAAAAAAAGGTTTTTTCTCCGATAACGAGTGGACATCGCCGGAAATTTGTGTTTTCCCTTTATAACGAGTAGAAATTTGTGTTTTATCTTTGGTAACGAGTTCGAATTCATGTTTTCTTCATATTAACGAGTTCAAATTCGTGTTTTTCTCTCGGTAACGAGTTGTCCTTGAAGAAAAAAAGGTTTTTTCTCCGATAACGAGTGGACATCGCCGGAAATTTGTGTTTTCCCTTTATAACGAGTAGAAATTTGTGTTTTATCTTTGGTAACGAGTTCGAATTCATGTTTTCTTCATATTAACGAGTTCAAATTCGTGTTTTTCTCTCGGTAACGAGTTGTCCTTGAAGAAAAAAAGGTTTTTTCTCTCGATAACGAGTGGACATCGCCGGAAATTTGTGTTTTCCCTTTATAACGAGTAGAAATTTGTGTTTTATCTTTGGTAACGAGTTCGAATTCATGTTTTCTTCATATTAACGAGTTCAAATTCGTGTTTTTCTCTCGGTAACGAGTTGTCCTTGAAGAAAAAAAGGTTTTTTCTCTCGATAACGAGTGGACATCGCCGGAAATTTGTGTTTTCCCTTTATAACGAGTAGAAATTTGTGTTTTATCTTTGGTAACGAGTTCGAATTCATGTTTTCTTCATATTAACGAGTTCAAATTCGTGTTTTTCTCTCGGTAACGAGTTGTCCTTGAAGAAAAAAAGGTTTTTTCTCTGATAACGAGTGGACATCGCCGGAAATTTGTTTTTCCCTTTATAACGAGTAGAAATTTGTGTTTTATCTTTGGTAACGAGTTCGAATTCATGTTTTCTTCATATTAACGAGTTCAAATTCGTGTTTTTCTCTGGTAACGAGTTGTCCTTGAAGAAAAAAAGGTTTTTTCTCTCCGATAACGAGTGGACATCGCCGGAAATTTGTGTTTTCCCTTTATAACGAGTAGAAATTTGTGTTTTATCTTTGGTAACGAGTTCGAATTCATGTTTTCTTCATATTAACGAGTTCAAATTCGTGTTTTTCTCTCGGTAACGAGTTGTCCTTGAAGAAAAAAAGGTTTTTTCTCTCGATAACGAGTGGACATCGCCGGAAATTTGTGTTTTCCCTTTATAACGAGTAGAAATTTGTGTTTTATCTTTGGTAACGAGTTCGAATTCATGTTTTCTTCATATTAACGAGTTCAAATTCGTGTTTTTCTCTCGGTAACGAGTTGTCCTTGAAGAAAAAAAGGTTTTTTCTCTCGATAACGAGTTGGACATCGCCGGAAATTTGTGTTTTCCCTTTATAACGAGTAGAAATTTGTGTTTTATCTTTGGTAACGAGTTCGAATTCATGTTTTCTTCATATTAACGAGTTCAAATTCGTGTTTTTCTCTCGGTAACGAGTTGTCCTTGAAGAAAAAAAGGTTTTTTCTCTCGATAACGAGTGGACATCGCCGGAAATTTGTGTTTTCCCTTTATAACGAGTAGAAATTTGTGTTTTATCTTTGGTAACGAGTTCGAATTCATGTTTTCTTCATATTAACGAGTTCAAATTCGTGTTTTTCTCTCGGTAACGAGTTGTCCTTGAAGAAAAAAAGGGTTTTTTCTCTCGATAACGAGTGGACATCGCCGGAAATTTGTGTTTTCCCTTTATAACGAGTAGAAATTTGTGTTTTATCTTTGGTAACGAGTTCGAATTCATGTTTTCTTCATATTAACGAGTTCAAATTCGTGTTTTTCTCTCGGTAACGAGTTGTCCTTGAAGAAAAAAAGGTTTTTCTCTCGATAACGAGTGGACATCGCCGGAAATTTGTGTTTTCCCTTTATAACGAGTAGAAATTTGTGTTTTATCTTTGGTAACGAGTTCGAATTCATGTTTTCTTCATATTAACGAGTTCAAATTCGTGTTTTTCTCTCGGTAACGAGTTGTCCTTGAAGAAAAAAAGGTTTTTTCTCTCGATAACGAGTGGACATCGCCGGAAATTTGTGTTTTCCCTTTATAACGAGTAGAAATTTGTGTTTTATCTTTGGTAACGAGTTCGAATTCATGTTTTCTTCATATTAACGAGTTCAAATTCGTGTTTTTCTCTCGGTAACGAGTTGTCCTTGAAGAAAAAAAGGTTTTTTCTCTCGATAACGAGTGGACATCGCCGGAAATTTGTGTTTTCCCTTTATAACGAGTAGAAATTTGTGTTTTATCTTTGGTAACGAGTTCGAATTCATGTTTTCTTCATATTAACGAGTTCAAATTCGTGTTTTTCTCTCGGTAACGAGTTGTCCTTGAAGAAAAAAAGGTTTTTTCTCTCGATAACGAGTGGACATCGCCGGAAATTTGTGTTTTCCCTTTATAACGAGTAGAAATTTGTGTTTTATCTTTGGTAACGAGTTCGAATTCATGTTTTCTTCATATTAACGAGTTCAAATTCGTGTTTTTCTCTCGGTAACGAGTTGTCCTTGAAGAAAAAAAGGTTTTTTCTCCGATAACGAGTGGACATCGCCGGAAATTTGTGTTTTCCCTTTATAACGAGTAGAAATTTGTGTTTTATCTTTGGTAACGAGTTCGAATTCATGTTTTCTTCATATTAACGAGTTCAAATTCGTGTTTTTCTCTCGGTAACGAGTTGTCCTTGAAGAAAAAAAAGGTTTTTTCTCTCGATAACGAGTGGACATCGCCGGAAATTTGTGTTTTCCCTTTATAACGAGTAGAAATTTGTGTTTTATCTTTGGTAACGAGTTCGAATTCATGTTTTCTTCATATTAACGAGTTCAAATTCGTGTTTTTCTCTGGTAACGAGTTGTCCTTGAAGAAAAAAAGGTTTTTTCTCTCGATAACGAGTGGACATCGCCGGAAATTTGTGTTTTCCCTTTATAACGAGTAGAAATTTGTGTTTTATCTTTGGTAACGAGTTCGAATTCATGTTTTCTTCATATTAACGAGTTCAAATTCGTGTTTTTCTCTCGGTAACGAGTTGTCCTTGAAGAAAAAAAGGTTTTTTCTCTCGATAACGAGTGGACATCGCCGGAAATTTGTGTTTTCCCTTTATAACGAGTAGAAATTTGTGTTTTATCTTTGGTAACGAGTTCGAATTCATGTTTTCTTCATATTAACGAGTTCAAATTCGTGTTTTTCTCTCGGTAACGAGTTGTCCTTGAAGAAAAAAAGGTTTTTTCTCTCGATAACGAGTGGACATCGCCGGAAATTTGTGTTTTCCCTTTATAACGAGTAGAAATTTGTGTTTTATCTTTGGTAACGAGTTCGAATTCATGTTTTCTTCATATTAACGAGTTCAAATTCGTGTTTTTCTCTCGGTAACGAGTTGTCCTTGAAGAAAAAAGGTTTTTTCTCTCGATAACGAGTGGACATCGCCGGAAATTTGTGTTTTCCCTTTATAACGAGTAGAAATTTGTGTTTTATCTTTGGTAACGAGTTCGAATTCATGTTTTCTTCATATTAACGAGTTCAAATTCGTGTTTTTCTCTCGGTAACGAGTTGTCCTTGAAGAAAAAAAAGGTTTTTTCTCCGATAACGAGTGGACATCGCCGGAAATTTGTGTTTTCCCTTTATAACGAGTAGAAATTTGTGTTTTATCTTTGGTAACGAGTTCGAATTCATGTTTTCTTCATATTAACGAGTTCAAATTCGTGTTTTTCTCTCGGTAACGAGTTGTCCTTGAAGAAAAAAAGGTTTTTTCTCTCGATAACGAGTGGACATCGCCGGAAATTTGTGTTTTCCCTTTATAACGAGTAGAAATTTGTGTTTTATCTTTGGTAACGAGTTCGAATTCATGTTTTCTTCATATTAACGAGTTCAAATTCGTGTTTTTCTCTCGGTAACGAGTTGTCCTTGAAGAAAAAAAGGTTTTTTCTCTCGATAACGAGTGGACATCGCCGGAAATTTGTGTTTTCCCTTTATAACGAGTAGAAATTTGTGTTTTATCTTTGGTAACGAGTTCGAATTCATGTTTTCTTCATATTAACGAGTTCAAATTCGTGTTTTTCTCTCGGTAACGAGTTGTCCTTGAAGAAAAAAAGGTTTTTTCTCTCGATAACGAGTGGACATCGCCGGAAATTTGTGTTTTCCCTTTATAACGAGTAGAAATTTGTGTTTTATCTTTGGTAACGAGTTCGAATTCATGTTTTCTTCATATTAACGAGTTCAAATTCGTGTTTTTCTCTCGGTAACGAGTTGTCCTTGAAGAAAAAAAGGTTTTTTCTCTCGATAACGAGTGGACATCGCCGGAAATTTGTGTTTTCCCTTTATAACGAGTAGAAATTTGTGTTTTATCTTTGGTAACGAGTTCGAATTCATGTTTTCTTCATATTAACGAGTTCAAATTCGTGTTTTTCTCTCGGTAACGAGTTGTCCTTGAAGAAAAAAAAGGTTTTTTCTCTCGATAACGAGTGGACATCGCCGGAAATTTGTGTTTTCCCTTTATAACGAGTAGAAATTTGTGTTTTATCTTTGGTAACGAGTTCGAATTCATGTTTTCTTCATATTAACGAGTTCAAATTCGTGTTTTTCTCTCGGTAACGAGTTGTCCTTGAAGAAAAAAAAAAAGGTTTTTTCTCTCGATAACGAGTGGACATCGCCGGAAATTTGTGTTTTCCCTTTATAACGAGTAGAAATTTGTGTTTTATCTTTGGTAACGAGTTCGAATTCATGTTTTCTTCATATTAACGAGTTCAAATTCGTGTTTTTCTCTCGGTAACGAGTTGTCCTTGAAGAAAAAAAGGTTTTTTCTCCGATAACGAGTGGACATCGCCGGAAATTTGTGTTTTCCCTTTATAACGAGTAGAAATTTGTGTTTTATCTTTGGTAACGAGTTCGAATTCATGTTTTCTTCATATTAACGAGTTCAAATTCGTGTTTTTCTCTCGGTAACGAGTTGTCCTTGAAGAAAAAAAGGTTTTTTCTCCGATAACGAGTGGACATCGCCGGAAATTTGTGTTTTCCCTTTATAACGAGTAGAAATTTGTGTTTTATCTTTGGTAACGAGTTCGAATTCATGTTTTCTTCATATTAACGAGTTCAAATTCGTGTTTTTCTCTCGGTAACGAGTTGTCCTTGAAGAAAAAAAGGTTTTTTCTCCGATAACGAGTGGACATCGCCGGAAATTTGTGTTTTCCCTTTATAACGAGTAGAAATTTGTGTTTTATCTTTGGTAACGAGTTCGAATTCATGTTTTCTTCATATTAACGAGTTCAAATTCGTGTTTTTCTCTCGGTAACGAGTTGTCCTTGAAGAAAAAAAGGTTTTTTCTCTCGATAACGAGTGGACATCGCCGGAAATTTGTGTTTTCCCTTTATAACGAGTAGAAATTTGTGTTTTATCTTTGGTAACGAGTTCGAATTCATGTTTTCTTCATATTAACGAGTTCAAATTCGTGTTTTTCTCTCGGTAACGAGTTGTCCTTGAAGAAAAAAAGGTTTTTTCTCTCGATAACGAGTGGACATCGCCGGAAATTTGTGTTTTCCCTTTATAACGAGTAGAAATTTGTGTTTTATCTTTGGTAACGAGTTCGAATTCATGTTTTCTTCATATTAACGAGTTCAAATTCGTGTTTTTCTCTCGGTAACGAGTTGTCCTTGAAGAAAAAAAGGTTTTTTCTCTCGATAACGAGTGGACATCGCCGGAAATTTGTGTTTTCCCTTTATAACGAGTAGAAATTTGTGTTTTATCTTTGGTAACGAGTTCGAATTCATGTTTTCTTCATATTAACGAGTTCAAATTCGTGTTTTTCTCTCGGTAACGAGTTGTCCTTGAAGAAAAAAAGGTTTTTTCTCTCGATAACGAGTGGACATCGCCGGAAATTTGTGTTTTCCCTTTATAACGAGTAGAAATTTGTGTTTTATCTTTGGTAACGAGTTCGAATTCATGTTTTCTTCATATTAACGAGTTCAAATTCGTGTTTTTCTCTCGGTAACGAGTTGTCCTTGAAGAAAAAAAGGTTTTTTCTCTCGATAACGAGTGGACATCGCCGGAAATTTGTGTTTTCCCTTTATAACGAGTAGAAATTTGTGTTTTATCTTTGGTAACGAGTTCGAATTCATGTTTTCTTCATATTAACGAGTTCAAATTCGTGTTTTTCTCTCGGTAACGAGTTGTCCTTGAAGAAAAAAAGGTTTTTTCTCTCGATAACGAGTGGACATCGCCGGAAATTTGTGTTTTCCCTTTATAACGAGTAGAAATTTGTGTTTTATCTTTGGTAACGAGTTCGAATTCATGTTTTCTTCATATTAACGAGTTCAAATTCGTGTTTTTCTCTCGGTAACGAGTTGTCCTTGAAGAAAAAAAGGTTTTTTCTCTCGATAACGAGTGGACACATCGCCGGAAATTTGTGTTTTCCCTTTATAACGAGTAGAAATTTGTGTTTTATCTTTGGTAACGAGTTCGAATTCATGTTTTCTTCATATTAACGAGTTCAAATTCGTGTTTTTCTCTCGGTAACGAGTTGTCCTTGAAGAAAAAAAGGTTTTTTCTCTCGATAACGAGTGGACATCGCCGGAAATTTGTGTTTTCCCTTTATAACGAGTAGAAATTTGTGTTTTATCTTTGGTAACGAGTTCGAATTCATGTTTTCTTCATATTAACGAGTTCAAATTCGTGTTTTTCTCTCGGTAACGAGTTGTCCTTGAAGAAAAAAAGGTTTTTTCTCTCGATAACGAGTGGACATCGCCGGAAATTTGTGTTTTCCCTTTATAACGAGTAGAAATTTGTGTTTTATCTTTGGTAACGAGTTCGAATTCATGTTTTCTTCATATTAACGAGTTCAAATTCGTGTTTTTCTCTCGGTAACGAGTTGTCCTTGAAGAAAAAAAGGTTTTTTCTCCGATAACGAGTGGACATCGCCGGAAATTTGTGTTTTCCCTTTATAACGAGTAGAAATTTGTGTTTTATCTTTGGTAACGAGTTCGAATTCATGTTTTCTTCATATTAACGAGTTCAAATTCGTGTTTTTCTCTCGGTAACGAGTTGTCCTTGAAGAAAAAAAAAAAGGTTTTTTCTCTCGATAACGAGTGGACATCGCCGGAAATTTGTGTTTTCCCTTTATAACGAGTAGAAATTTGTGTTTTATCTTTGGTAACGAGTTCGAATTCATGTTTTCTTCATATTAACGAGTTCAAATTCGTGTTTTTCTCTCGGTAACGAGTTGTCCTTGAAGAAAAAAAGGTTTTTTCTCTCGATAACGAGTGGACATCGCCGGAAATTTGTGTTTTCCCTTTATAACGAGTAGAAATTTGTGTTTTATCTTTGGTAACGAGTTCGAATTCATGTTTTCTTCATATTAACGAGTTCAAATTCGTGTTTTTCTCTCGGTAACGAGTAACGAGTTGTCTGAAGAAAAAAAGGTTTTTTCTCTCGATAACGAGTGGACATCGCCGGAAATTTGTGTTTTCCCTTTATAACGAGTAGAAATTTGTGTTTTATCTTTGGTAACGAGTTCGAATTCATGTTTTCTTCATATTAACGAGTTCAAATTCGTGTTTTTCTCTCGGTAACGAGTTGTCCTTGAAGAAAAAAAGGTTTTTTCTCTCGATAACGAGTGGACATCGCCGGAAATTTGTGTTTTCCCTTTATAACGAGTAGAAATTTGTGTTTTATCTTTGGTAACGAGTTCGAATTCATGTTTTCTTCATATTAACGAGTTCAAATTCGTGTTTTTCTCTCGGTAACGAGTTGTCCTTGAAGAAAAAAAGGTTTTTTCTCCGATAACGAGTGGACATCGCCGGAAATTTGTGTTTTCCCTTTATAACGAGTAGAAATTTGTGTTTTATCTTTGGTAACGAGTTCGAATTCATGTTTTCTTCATATTAACGAGTTCAAATTCGTGTTTTTCTCTCGGTAACGAGTTGTCCTTGAAGAAAAAAAGGTTTTTTCTCTCGATAACGAGTGGACATCGCCGGAAATTTGTGTTTTCCCTTTATAACGAGTAGAAATTTGTGTTTTATCTTTGGTAACGAGTTCGAATTCATGTTTTCTTCATATTAACGAGTTCAAATTCGTGTTTTTCTCTCGGTAACGAGTTGTCCTTGAAGAAAAAAAGGTTTTTTCTCTCGATAACGAGTGGACATCGCCGGAAATTTGTGTTTTCCCTTTATAACGAGTAGAAATTTGTGTTTTATCTTTGGTAACGAGTTCGAATTCATGTTTTCTTCATATTAACGAGTTCAAATTCGTGTTTTTCTCTCGGTAACGAGTTGTCCTTGAAGAAAAAAAGGTTTTTTCTCTCGATAACGAGTGGACATCGCCGGAAATTTGTGTTTTCCCTTTATAACGAGTAGAAATTTGTGTTTTATCTTTGGTAACGAGTTCGAATTCATGTTTTCTTCATATTAACGAGTTCAAATTCGTGTTTTTCTCTCGGTAACGAGTTGTCCTTGAAGAAAAAAAAAAAAAGGTTTTTTCTCCGATAACGAGTGGACATCGCCGGAAATTTGTGTTTTCCCTTTATAACGAGTAGAAATTTGTGTTTTATCTTTGGTAACGAGTTCGAATTCATGTTTTCTTCATATTAACGAGTTCAAATTCGTGTTTTTCTCTCGGTAACGAGTTGTCCTTGAAGAAAAAAAGGTTTTTTCTCTCGATAACGAGTGGACATCGCCGGAAATTTGTGTTTTCCCTTTATAACGAGTAGAAATTTGTGTTTTATCTTTGGTAACGAGTTCGAATTCATGTTTTCTTCATATTAACGAGTTCAAATTCGTGTTTTTCTCTCGGTAACGAGTTGTCCTTGAAGAAAAAAAGGTTTTTTCTCTCGATAACGAGTGGACATCGCCGGAAATTTGTGTTTTCCCTTTATAACGAGTAGAAATTTGTGTTTTATCTTTGGTAACGAGTTCGAATTCATGTTTTCTTCATATTAACGAGTTCAAATTCGTGTTTTTCTCTCGGTAACGAGTTGTCCTTGAAGAAAAAAAGGTTTTTTCTCTCGATAACGAGTGGACATCGCCGGAAATTTGTGTTTTCCCTTTATAACGAGTAGAAATTTGTGTTTTATCTTTGGTAACGAGTTCGAATTCATGTTTTCTTCATATTAACGAGTTCAAATTCGTGTTTTTCTCTCGGTAACGAGTTGTCCTTGAAGAAAAAAAGGTTTTTTCTCTCGATAACGAGTGGACATCGCCGGAAATTTGTGTTTTCCCTTTATAACGAGTAGAAATTTGTGTTTTATCTTTGGTAACGAGTTCGAATTCATGTTTTCTTCATATTAACGAGTTCAAATTCGTGTTTTTCTCTCGGTAACGAGTTGTCCTTGAAGAAAAAAAGGTTTTTTCTCCGATAACGAGTGGACATCGCCGGAAATTTGTGTTTTCCCTTTATAACGAGTAGAAATTTGTGTTTTATCTTTGGTAACGAGTTCGAATTCATGTTTTCTTCATATTAACGAGTTCAAATTCGTGTTTTTCTCTCGGTAACGAGTTGTCCTTGAAGAAAAAAAGGTTTTTTCTCCGATAACGAGTGGACATCGCCGGAAATTTGTGTTTTCCCTTTATAACGAGTAGAAATTTGTGTTTTATCTTTGGTAACGAGTTCGAATTCATGTTTTCTTCATATTAACGAGTTCAAATTCGTGTTTTTCTCTCGGTAACGAGTTGTCCTTGAAGAAAAAAAGGTTTTTTCTCCGATAACGAGTGGACATCGCCGGAAATTTGTGTTTTCCCTTTATAACGAGTAGAAATTTGTGTTTTATCTTTGGTAACGAGTTCGAATTCATGTTTTCTTCATATTAACGAGTTCAAATTCGTGTTTTTCTCTCGGTAACGAGTTGTCCTTGAAGAAAAAAAGGTTTTTTCTCTCGATAACGAGTGGACATCGCCGGAAATTTGTGTTTTCCCTTTATAACGAGTAGAAATTTGTGTTTTATCTTTGGTAACGAGTTCGAATTCATGTTTTCTTCATATTAACGAGTTCAAATTCGTGTTTTTCTCTCGGTAACGAGTTGTCCTTGAAGAAAAAAAAGGTTTTTTCTCTCGATAACGAGTGGACATCGCCGGAAATTTGTGTTTTCCCTTTATAACGAGTAGAAATTTGTGTTTTATCTTTGGTAACGAGTTCGAATTCATGTTTTCTTCATATTAACGAGTTCAAATTCGTGTTTTTCTCTCGGTAACGAGTTGTCCTTGAAGAAAAAAAGGTTTTTTCTCTCGATAACGAGTGGACATCGCCGGAAATTTGTGTTTTCCCTTTATAACGAGTAGAAATTTGTGTTTTATCTTTGGTAACGAGTTCGAATTCATGTTTTCTTCATATTAACGAGTTCAAATTCGTGTTTTTCTCTCGGTAACGAGTTGTCCTTGAAGAAAAAAAGGTTTTTTCTCTCGATAACGAGTGGACATCGCCGGAAATTTGTGTTTTCCCTTTATAACGAGTAGAAATTTGTGTTTTATCTTTGGTAACGAGTTCGAATTCATGTTTTCTTCATATTAACGAGTTCAAATTCGTGTTTTTCTCTCGGTAACGAGTTGTCCTTGAAGAAAAAAAGGTTTTTTCTCCGATAACGAGTGGACATCGCCGGAAATTTGTGTTTTCCCTTTATAACGAGTAGAAATTTGTGTTTTATCTTTGGTAACGAGTTCGAATTCATGTTTTCTTCATATTAACGAGTTCAAATTCGTGTTTTTCTCTCGGTAACGAGTTGTCCTTGAAGAAAAAAAGGTTTTTTCTCTCGATAACGAGTGGACATCGCCGGAAATTTGTGTTTTCCCTTTATAACGAGTAGAAATTTGTGTTTTATCTTTGGTAACGAGTTCGAATTCATGTTTTCTTCATATTAACGAGTTCAAATTCGTGTTTTTCTCTCGGTAACGAGTTGTCCTTGAAGAAAAAAAGGTTTTTTCTCTCGATAACGAGTGGACATCGCCGGAAATTTGTGTTTTCCCTTTATAACGAGTAGAAATTTGTGTTTTATCTTTGGTAACGAGTTCGAATTCATGTTTTCTTCATATTAACGAGTTCAAATTCGTGTTTTTCTCTCGGTAACGAGTTGTCCTTGAAGAAAAAAAGGTTTTTTCTCTCGATAACGAGTGGACATCGCCGGAAATTTGTGTTTTCCCTTTATAACGAGTAGAAATTTGTGTTTTATCTTTGGTAACGAGTTCGAATTCATGTTTTCTTCATATTAACGAGTTCAAATTCGTGTTTTTCTCTCGGTAACGAGTTGTCCTTGAAGAAAAAAAGGTTTTTTCTCCGATAACGAGTGGACATCGCCGGAAATTTGTGTTTTCCCTTTATAACGAGTAGAAATTTGTGTTTTATCTTTGGTAACGAGTTCGAATTCATGTTTTCTTCATATTAACGAGTTCAAATTCGTGTTTTTCTCTCGGTAACGAGTTGTCCTTGAAGAAAAAAAGGTTTTTTCTCCGATAACGAGTGGACATCGCCGGAAATTTGTGTTTTCCCTTTATAACGAGTAGAAATTTGTGTTTTATCTTTGGTAACGAGTTCGAATTCATGTTTTCTTCATATTAACGAGTTCAAATTCGTGTTTTTCTCTCGGTAACGAGTTGTCCTTGAAGAAAAAAAGGTTTTTTCTCTCGATAACGAGTGGACATCGCCGGAAATTTGTGTTTTCCCTTTATAACGAGTAGAAATTTGTGTTTTATCTTTGGTAACGAGTTCGAATTCATGTTTTCTTCATATTAACGAGTTCAAATTCGTGTTTTTCTCTCGGTAACGAGTTGTCCTTGAAGAAAAAAAGGTTTTTTCTCTCGATAACGAGTGGACATCGCCGGAAATTTGTGTTTTCCCTTTATAACGAGTAGAAATTTGTGTTTTATCTTTGGTAACGAGTTCGAATTCATGTTTTCTTCATATTAACGAGTTCAAATTCGTGTTTTTCTCTCGGTAACGAGTTGTCCTTGAAGAAAAAAAGGTTTTTTCTCTCGATAACGAGTGGACATCGCCGGAAATTTGTGTTTTCCCTTTATAACGAGTAGAAATTTGTGTTTTATCTTTGGTAACGAGTTCGAATTCATGTTTTCTTCATATTAACGAGTTCAAATTCGTGTTTTTCTCTCGGTAACGAGTTGTCCTTGAAGAAAAAAAGGTTTTTTCTCTCGATAACGAGTGGACATCGCCGGAAATTTGTGTTTTCCCTTTATAACGAGTAGAAATTTGTGTTTTATCTTTGGTAACGAGTTCGAATTCATGTTTTCTTCATATTAACGAGTTCAAATTCGTGTTTTTCTCTCGGTAACGTTTTTCTCTCGGTAACGAGTTGTCCTTGAAGAAAAAAAGGTTTTTTCTCTCGATAACGAGTGGACATCGCCGGAAATTTGTGTTTTCCCTTTATAACGAGTAGAAATTTGTGTTTTATCTATGGTAACGAGTTCAAATTCATGTTTTCTTCATATTAACGAGTTCAAATTCGTGTTTTCTCCGGTAACGAGTTGTCCTTGAAGAAAAAAAAGTTTTTTCTCTGATAACGAGTGGACATCGCCGGAAATTTGTGTTTTCCCTTTATAACGAGTAGAAATTTGTGTTTTATCTTTGGTAACGAGTTCGAATTCATGTTTTCTTCATATTAACGAGTTCAAATTCGTGTTTTTCTCTCGGTAACGAGTTGTCCTTGAAGAAAAAAAGGTTTTTTCTCTCGATAACGAGTGGACATCGCCGGAAATTTGTGTTTTCCCTTTATAACGAGTAGAAATTTGTGTTTTATCTTTGGTAACGAGTTCGAATTCATGTTTTCTTCATATTAACGAGTTCAAATTCGTGTTTTTCTCTCGGTAACGAGTTGTCCTTGAAGAAAAAAAGGTTTTTTCTCTCGATAACGAGTGGACATCGCCGGAAATTTGTGTTTTCCCTTTATAACGAGTAGAAATTTGTGTTTTATCTTTGGTAACGAGTTCGAATTCATGTTTTCTTCATATTAACGAGTTCAAATTCGTGTTTTTCTCTCGGTAACGAGTTGTCCTTGAAGAAAAAAAGGTTTTTTCTCTCGATAACGAGTGGACATCGCCGGAAATTTGTGTTTTCCCTTTATAACGAGTAGAAATTTGTGTTTTATCTTTGGTAACGAGTTCGAATTCATGTTTTCTTCATATTAACGAGTTCAAATTCGTGTTTTTCTCTCGGTAACGAGTTGTCCTTGAAGAAAAAAAGGTTTTTTCTCTCGATAACGAGTGGACATCGCCGGAAATTTGTGTTTTCCCTTTATAACGAGTAGAAATTTGTGTTTTATCTTTGGTAACGAGTTCGAATTCATGTTTTCTTCATATTAACGAGTTCAAATTCGTGTTTTTCTCTCGGTAACGAGTTGTCCTTGAAGAAAAAAAGGTTTTTTCTCTCGATAACGAGTGGACATCGCCGGAAATTTGTGTTTTCCCTTTATAACGAGTAGAAATTTGTGTTTTATCTTTGGTAACGAGTTCGAATTCATGTTTTCTTCATATTAACGAGTTCAAATTCGTGTTTTTCTCTCGGTAACGAGTTGTCCTTGAAGAAAAAAAGGTTTTTTCTCTCGATAACGAGTGGACATCGCCGGAAATTTGTGTTTTCCCTTTATAACGAGTAGAAATTTGTGTTTTATCTTTGGTAACGAGTTCGAATTCATGTTTTCTTCATATTAACGAGTTCAAATTCGTGTTTTTCTCTCGGTAACGAGTTGTCCTTGAAGAAAAAAAGGTTTTTTCTCTCGATAACGAGTGGACATCGCCGGAAATTTGTGTTTTCCCTTTATAACGAGTAGAAATTTGTGTTTTATCTTTGGTAACGAGTTCGAATTCATGTTTTCTTCATATTAACGAGTTCAAATTCGTGTTTTTCTCTCGGTAACGAGTTGTCCTTGAAGAAAAAAAGGTTTTTTCTCTCGATAACGAGTGGACATCGCCGGAAATTTGTGTTTTCCCTTTATAACGAGTAGAAATTTGTGTTTTATCTTTGGTAACGAGTTCGAATTCATGTTTTCTTCATATTAACGAGTTCAAATTCGTGTTTTTCTCTCGGTAACGAGTTGTCCTTGAAGAAAAAAAGGTTTTTTCTCTCGATAACGAGTGGACATCGCCGGAAATTTGTGTTTTCCCTTTATAACGAGTAGAAATTTGTGTTTTATCTTTGGTAACGAGTTCGAATTCATGTTTTCTTCATATTAACGAGTTCAAATTCGTGTTTTTCTCTCGGTAACGAGTTGTCCTTGAAGAAAAAAAGGTTTTTTCTCTCGATAACGAGTGGACATCGCCGGAAATTTGTG
The DNA here is from genome assembly GCA_036785695.1 of Gentiana straminea. NCBI lineage: Eukaryota > Viridiplantae > Streptophyta > Magnoliopsida > Gentianales > Gentianaceae > Gentiana > Gentiana straminea. Next base: position 206,024 of record JAVUPR010000389.1, on the reverse strand, counting down.
TTTTCCCTTTATAACGAGTAGAAATTTGTGTTTTATCTTTGGTAACGAGTTCGAATTCATGTTTTCTTCATATTAACGAGTTCAAATTCGTGTTTTTCTCTCGGTAACGAGTTGTCCTTGAAGAAAAAAAGGTTTTTTCTCTCGATAACGAGTGGACATCGCCGGAAATTTGTGTTTTCCCTTTATAACGAGTAGAAATTTGTGTTTTATCTTTGGTAACGAGTTCGAATTCATGTTTTCTTCATATTAACGAGTTCAAATTCGTGTTTTTCTCTCGGTAACGAGTTGTCCTTGAAGAAAAAAAGGTTTTTTCTCTCGATAACGAGTGGACATCGCCGGAAATTTGTGTTTTCCCTTTATAACGAGTAGAAATTTGTGTTTTATCTTTGGTAACGAGTTCGAATTCATGTTTTCTTCATATTAACGAGTTCAAATTCGTGTTTTTCTCTCGGTAACGAGTTGTCCTTGAAGAAAAAAAGGTTTTTTCTCTCGATAACGAGTGGACATCGCCGGAAATTTGTGTTTTCCCTTTATAACGAGTAGAAATTTGTGTTTTATCTTTGGTAACGAGTTCGAATTCATGTTTTCTTCATATTAACGAGTTCAAATTCGTGTTTTTCTCTCGGTAACGAGTTGTCCTTGAAGAAAAAAAGGTTTTTTCTCTCGATAACGAGTGGACATCGCCGGAAATTTGTGTTTTCCTTTATAACGAGTAGAAATTTGTGTTTTATCTTTGGTAACGAGTTCGAATTCATGTTTTCTTCATATTAACGAGTTCAAATTCGTGTTTTTCTCTCGGTAACGAGTTGTCCTTGAAGAAAAAAAGGTTTTTTCTCCGATAACGAGTGGACATCGCCGGAAATTTGTGTTTTCCCTTTATAACGAGTAGAAATTTGTGTTTTATCTTTGGTAACGAGTTCGAATTCATGTTTTCTTCATATTAACGAGTTCAAATTCGTGTTTTTCTCTCGGTAACGAGTTGTCCTTGAAGAAAAAAAAAGGTTTTTTCTCTCGATAACGAGTGGACATCGCCGGAAATTTGTGTTTTCCCTTTATAACGAGTAGAAATTTGTGTTTTATCTTTGGTAACGAGTTCGAATTCATGTTTTCTTCATATTAACGAGTTCAAATTCGTGTTTTTCTCTCGGTAACGAGTTGTCCTTGAAGAAAAAAAGGTTTTTTCTCTCGATAACGAGTGGACATCGCCGGAAATTTGTGTTTTCCCTTTATAACGAGTAGAAATTTGTGTTTTATCTTTGGTAACGAGTTCGAATTCATGTTTTCTTCATATTAACGAGTTCAAATTCGTGTTTTTCTCTCGGTAACGAGTTGTCCTTGAAGAAAAAAAGGTTTTTTCTCTGATAACGAGTGGACATCGCCGGAAATTTGTGTTTTCCCTTTATAACGAGTAGAAATTTGTGTTTTATCTTTGGTAACGAGTTCGAATTCATGTTTTCTTCATATTAACGAGTTCAAATTCGTGTTTTTCTCTCGGTAACGAGTTGTCCTTGAAGAAAAAAAGGTTTTTTCTCCGATAACGAGTGGACATCGCCGGAAATTTGTGTTTTCCCTTTATAACGAGTAGAAATTTGTGTTTTATCTTTGGTAACGAGTTCGAATTCATGTTTTCTTCATATTAACGAGTTCAAATTCGTGTTTTTCTCTCGGTAACGAGTTGTCCTTGAAGAAAAAAAGGTTTTTTCTCCGATAACGAGTGGACATCGCCGGAAATTTGTGTTTTCCCTTTATAACGAGTAGAAATTTGTGTTTTATCTTTGGTAACGAGTTCGAATTCATGTTTTCTTCATATTAACGAGTTCAAATTCGTGTTTTTCTCTCGGTAACGAGTTGTCCTTGAAGAAAAAAAGGTTTTTTCTCTCGATAACGAGTGGACATCGCCGGAAATTTGTGTTTTCCCTTTATAACGAGTAGAAATTTGTGTTTTATCTTTGGTAACGAGTTCGAATTCATGTTTTCTTCATATTAACGAGTTCAAATTCGTGTTTTTCTCTCGGTAACGAGTTGTCCTTGAAGAAAAAAAAAGGTTTTTTCTCCGATAACGAGTGGACATCGCCGGAAATTTGTGTTTTCCCTTTATAACGAGTAGAAATTTGTGTTTTATCTTTGGTAACGAGTTCGAATTCATGTTTTCTTCATATTAACGAGTTCAAATTCGTGTTTTTCTCTCGGTAACGAGTTGTTGTCTTGAAGAAAAAAAGTTTTTTCTCTCGATAACGAGTGGACATCGCCGGAAATTTGTGTTTTCCCTTTATAACGAGTAGAAATTTGTGTTTTATCTTTGGTAACGAGTTCGAATTCATGTTTTCTTCATATTAACGAGTTCAAATTCGTGTTTTTCTCTCGGTAACGAGTTGTCCTTGAAGAAAAAAAGGTTTTTTCTCTCGATAACGAGTGGACATCGCCGGAAATTTGTGTTTTCCCTTTATAACGAGTAGAAATTTGTGTTTTATCTTTGGTAACGAGTTCGAATTCATGTTTTCTTCATATTAACGAGTTCAAATTCGTGTTTTTCTCTCGGTAACGAGTTGTCCTTGAAGAAAAAAAGGTTTTTTCTCTCGATAACGAGTGGACATCGCCGGAAATTTGTGTTTTCCCTTTATAACGAGTAGAAATTTGTGTTTTATCTTTGGTAACGAGTTCGAATTCATGTTTTCTTCATATTAACGAGTTCAAATTCGTGTTTTTCTCTCGGTAACGAGTTGTCCTTGAAGAAAAAAAAGGTTTTTTCTCCGATAACGAGTGGACATCGCCGGAAATTTGTGTTTTCCCTTTATAACGAGTAGAAATTTGTGTTTTATCTTTGGTAACGAGTTCGAATTCATGTTTTCTTCATATTAACGAGTTCAAATTCGTGTTTTTCTCTCGGTAACGAGTTGTCCTTGAAGAAAAAAAAGGTTTTTTCTCTCGATAACGAGTGGACATCGCCGGAAATTTGTGTTTTCCCTTTATAACGAGTAGAAATTTGTGTTTTATCTTTGGTAACGAGTTCGAATTCATGTTTTCTTCATATTAACGAGTTCAAATTCGTGTTTTTCTCTCGGTAACGAGTTGTCCTTGAAGAAAAAAAGGTTTTTTCTCCGATAACGAGTGGACATCGCCGGAAATTTGTGTTTTCCCTTTATAACGAGTAGAAATTTGTGTTTTATCTTTGGTAACGAGTTCGAATTCATGTTTTCTTCATATTAACGAGTTCAAATTCGTGTTTTTCTCTCGGTAACGAGTTGTCCTTGAAGAAAAAAAGGTTTTTTCTCTCGATAACGAGTGGACATCGCCGGAAATTTGTGTTTTCCCTTTATAACGAGTAGAAATTTGTGTTTTATCTTTGGTAACGAGTTCGAATTCATGTTTTCTTCATATTAACGAGTTCAAATTCGTGTTTTTCTCTCGGTAACGAGTTGTCCTTGAAGAAAAAAAGGTTTTTTCTCTCGATAACGAGTGGACATCGCCGGAAATTTGTGTTTTCCCTTTATAACGAGTAGAAATTTGTGTTTTATCTTTGGTAACGAGTTCGAATTCATGTTTTCTTCATATTAACGAGTTCAAATTCGTGTTTTTCTCTCGGTAACGAGTTGTCCTTGAAGAAAAAAAGGTTTTTTCTCCGATAACGAGTGGACATCGCCGGAAATTTGTGTTTTCCCTTTATAACGAGTAGAAATTTGTGTTTTATCTTTGGTAACGAGTTCGAATTCATGTTTTCTTCATATTAACGAGTTCAAATTCGTGTTTTTCTCTCGGTAACGAGTTGTCCTTGAAGAAAAAAAGGTTTTTTCTCTCGATAACGAGTGGACATCGCCGGAAATTTGTGTTTTCCCTTTATAACGAGTAGAAATTTGTGTTTTATCTTTGGTAACGAGTTCGAATTCATGTTTTCTTCATATTAACGAGTTCAAATTCGTGTTTTTCTCTCGGTAACGAGTTGTCCTTGAAGAAAAAAAGGTTTTTTCTCTCGATAACGAGTGGACATCGCCGGAAATTTGTGTTTTCCCTTTATAACGAGTAGAAATTTGTGTTTTATCTTTGGTAACGAGTTCGAATTCATGTTTTCTTCATATTAACGAGTTCAAATTCGTGTTTTTCTCTCGGTAACGAGTTGTCCTTGAAGAAAAAAAGGTTTTTTCTCTCGATAACGAGTGGACATCGCCGGAAATTTGTGTTTTCCCTTTATAACGAGTAGAAATTTGTGTTTTATCTTTGGTAACGAGTTCGAATTCATGTTTTCTTCATATTAACGAGTTCAAATTCGTGTTTTTCTCTCGGTAACGAGTTGTCCTTGAAGAAAAAAAGGTTTTTTCTCTCGATAACGAGTGGACATCGCCGGAAATTTGTGTTTTCCCTTTATAACGAGTAGAAATTTGTGTTTTATCTTTGGTAACGAGTTCGAATTCATGTTTTCTTCATATTAACGAGTTCAAATTCGTGTTTTTCTCTCGGTAACGAGTTGTCCTTGAAGAAAAAAAAGGTTTTTTCTCTCGATAACGAGTGGACATCGCCGGAAATTTGTGTTTTCCCTTTATAACGAGTAGAAATTTGTGTTTTATCTTTGGTAACGAGTTCGAATTCATGTTTTCTTCATATTAACGAGTTCAAATTCGTGTTTTTCTCTCGGTAACGAGTTGTCCTTGAAGAAAAAAAGGTTTTTTCTCCGATAACGAGTGGACATCGCCGGAAATTTGTGTTTTCCCTTTATAACGAGTAGAAATTTGTGTTTTATCTTTGGTAACGAGTTCGAATTCATGTTTTCTTCATATTAACGAGTTCAAATTCGTGTTTTTCTCTCGTAACGAGTTGTCCTTGAAGAAAAAAAGGTTTTTTCTCTCGATAACGAGTGGACATCGCCGGAAATTTGTGTTTTCCCTTTATAACGAGTAGAAATTTGTGTTTTATCTTTGGTAACGAGTTCGAATTCATGTTTTCTTCATATTAACGAGTTCAAATTCGTGTTTTTCTCTCGGTAACGAGTTGTCCTTGAAGAAAAAAAGGTTTTTTCTCTCGATAACGAGTGGACATCGCCGGAAATTTGTGTTTTCCCTTTATAACGAGTAGAAATTTGTGTTTTATCTTTGGTAACGAGTTCGAATTCATGTTTTCTTCATATTAACGAGTTCAAATTCGTGTTTTTCTCTCGGTAACGAGTTGTCCTTGAAGAAAAAAAAAAGTTTTTTCTCTCGATAACGAGTGGACATCGCCGGAAATTTGTGTTTTCCCTTTATAACGAGTAGAAATTTGTGTTTTATCTTTGGTAACGAGTTCGAATTCATGTTTTCTTCATATTAACGAGTTCAAATTCGTGTTTTTCTCTCGGTAACGAGTTGTCCTTGAAGAAAAAAAGGTTTTTTCTCTCGATAACGAGTGGACATCGCCGGAAATTTGTGTTTTCCCTTTATAACGAGTAGAAATTTGTGTTTTATCTTTGGTAACGAGTTCGAATTCATGTTTTCTTCATATTAACGAGTTCAAATTCGTGTTTTTCTCTCGGTAACGAGTTGTCCTTGAAGAAAAAAAGGTTTTTTCTCCGATAACGAGTGGACATCGCCGGAAATTTGTGTTTTCCCTTTATAACGAGTAGAAATTTGTGTTTTATCTTTGGTAACGAGTTCGAATTCATGTTTTCTTCATATTAACGAGTTCAAATTCGTGTTTTTCTCTCGGTAACGAGTTGTCCTTGAAGAAAAAAAGGTTTTTTCTCTCGATAACGAGTGGACATCGCCGGAAATTTGTGTTTTCCCTTTATAACGAGTAGAAATTTGTGTTTTATCTTTGGTAACGAGTTCGAATTCATGTTTTCTTCATATTAACGAGTTCAAATTCGTGTTTTTCTCTCGGTAACGAGTTGTCCTTGAAGAAAAAAAAAAGGTTTTTTCTCTCGATAACGAGTGGACATCGCCGGAAATTTGTGTTTTCCCTTTATAACGAGTAGAAATTTGTGTTTTATCTTTGGTAACGAGTTCGAATTCATGTTTTCTTCATATTAACGAGTTCAAATTCGTGTTTTTCTCTCGGTAACGAGTTGTCCTTGAAGAAAAAAAGGTTTTTTCTCCGATAACGAGTGGACATCGCCGGAAATTTGTGTTTTCCCTTTATAACGAGTAGAAATTTGTGTTTTATCTTTGGTAACGAGTTCGAATTCATGTTTTCTTCATATTAACGAGTTCAAATTCGTGTTTTTCTCTCGGTAACGAGTTGTCCTTGAAGAAAAAAAGGTTTTTTCTCGATAACGAGTGGACATCGCCGGAAATTTGTGTTTTCCCTTTATAACGAGTAGAAATTTGTGTTTTATCTTTGGTAACGAGTTCGAATTCATGTTTTCTTCATATTAACGAGTTCAAATTCGTGTTTTTCTCTCGGTAACGAGTTGTCCTTGAAGAAAAAAAAGGTTTTTTCTCCGATAACGAGTGGACATCGCCGGAAATTTGTGTTTTCCCTTTATAACGAGTAGAAATTTGTGTTTTATCTTTGGTAACGAGTTCGAATTCATGTTTTCTTCATATTAACGAGTTCAAATTCGTGTTTTTCTCTCGGTAACGAGTTGTCCTTGAAGAAAAAAAGGTTTTTTCTCTCGATAACGAGTGGACATCGCCGGAAATTTGTGTTTTCCCTTTATAACGAGTAGAAATTTGTGTTTTATCTTTGGTAACGAGTTCGAATTCATGTTTTCTTCATATTAACGAGTTCAAATTCGTGTTTTTCTCTCGGTAACGAGTTGTCCTTGAAGAAAAAAAAGGTTTTTTCTCCGATAACGAGTGGACATCGCCGGAAATTTGTGTTTTCCCTTTATAACGAGTAGAAATTTGTGTTTTATCTTTGGTAACGAGTTCGAATTCATGTTTTCTTCATATTAACGAGTTCAAATTCGTGTTTTTCTCTCGGTAACGAGTTGTCCTTGAAGAAAAAAAAAAAGGTTTTTTCTCTCGATAACGAGTGGACATCGCCGGAAATTTGTGTTTTCCCTTTATAACGAGTAGAAATTTGTGTTTTATCTTTGGTAACGAGTTCGAATTCATGTTTTCTTCATATTAACGAGTTCAAATTCGTGTTTTTCTCTCGGTAACGAGTTGTCCTTGAAGAAAAAAAGGTTTTTTCTCTCGATAACGAGTGGACATCGCCGGAAATTTGTGTTTTCCCTTTATAACGAGTAGAAATTTGTGTTTTATCTTTGGTAACGAGTTCGAATTCATGTTTTCTTCATATTAACGAGTTCAAATTCGTGTTTTTCTCTCGAACGAGTTGTCCTTGAAGAAAAAAAGGTTTTTTCTCTCGATAACGAGTGGACATCGCCGGAAATTTGTGTTTTCCCTTTATAACGAGTAGAAATTTGTGTTTTATCTTTGGTAACGAGTTCGAATTCATGTTTTCTTCATATTAACGAGTTCAAATTCGTGTTTTTCTCTCGGTAACGAGTTGTCCTTGAAGAAAAAAAGGTTTTTTCTCCGATAACGAGTGGACATCGCCGGAAATTTGTGTTTTCCCTTTATAACGAGTAGAAATTTGTGTTTTATCTTTGGTAACGAGTTCGAATTCATGTTTTCTTCATATTAACGAGTTCAAATTCGTGTTTTTCTCTCGGTAACGAGTTGTCCTTGAAGAAAAAAAGGTTTTTTCTCTCGATAACGAGTGGACATCGCCGGAAATTTGTGTTTTCCCTTTATAACGAGTAGAAATTTGTGTTTTATCTTTGGTAACGAGTTCGAATTCATGTTTTCTTCATATTAACGAGTTCAAATTCGTGTTTTTCTCTCGGTAACGAGTTGTCCTTGAAGAAAAAAAGGTTTTTTCTCTCGATAACGAGTGGACATCGCCGGAAATTTGTGTTTTCCCTTTATAACGAGTAGAAATTTGTGTTTTATCTTTGGTAACGAGTTCGAATTCATGTTTTCTTCATATTAACGAGTTCAAATTCGTGTTTTTCTCTCGGTAACGAGTTGTCCTTGAAGAAAAAAAGGTTTTTTCTCTCGATAACGAGTGGACATCGCCGGAAATTTGTGTTTTCCCTTTATAACGAGTAGAAATTTGTGTTTTATCTTTGGTAACGAGTTCGAATTCATGTTTTCTTCATATTAACGAGTTCAAATTCGTGTTTTTCTCTCGGTAACGAGTTGTCCTTGAAGAAAAAAAGGTTTTTTCTCTCGATAACGAGTGGACATCGCCGGAAATTTGTGTTTTCCCTTTATAACGAGTAGAAATTTGTGTTTTATCTTTGGTAACGAGTTCGAATTCATGTTTTCTTCATATTAACGAGTTCAAATTCGTGTTTTTCTCTCGGTAACGAGTTGTCCTTGAAGAAAAAAAGGTTTTTTCTCTCGATAACGAGTGGACATCGCCGGAAATTTGTGTTTTCCCTTTATAACGAGTAGAAATTTGTGTTTTATCTTTGGTAACGAGTTCGAATTCATGTTTTCTTCATATTAACGAGTTCAAATTCGTGTTTTTCTCTCGGTAACGAGTTGTCCTTGAAGAAAAAAAGGTTTTTTCTCCGATAACGAGTGGACATCGCCGGAAATTTGTGTTTTCCCTTTATAACGAGTAGAAATTTGTGTTTTATCTTTGGTAACGAGTTCGAATTCATGTTTTCTTCATATTAACGAGTTCAAATTCGTGTTTTTCTCTCGGTAACGAGTTGTCCTTGAAGAAAAAAAGGTTTTTTCTCTCGATAACGAGTGGACATCGCCGGAAATTTGTGTTTTCCCTTTATAACGAGTAGAAATTTGTGTTTTATCTTTGGTAACGAGTTCGAATTCATGTTTTCTTCATATTAACGAGTTCAAATTCGTGTTTTTCTCTCGGTAACGAGTTGTCCTTGAAGAAAAAAAGGTTTTTTCTCCGATAACGAGTGGACATCGCCGGAAATTTGTGTTTTCCCTTTATAACGAGTAGAAATTTGTGTTTTATCTTTGGTAACGAGTTCGAATTCATGTTTTCTTCATATTAACGAGTTCAAATTCGTGTTTTTCTCTCGGTAACGAGTTGTCCTTGAAGAAAAAAAGGTTTTTTCTCTCGATAACGAGTGGACATCGCCGGAAATTTGTGTTTTCCCTTTATAACGAGTAGAAATTTGTGTTTTATCTTTGGTAACGAGTTCGAATTCATGTTTTCTTCATATTAACGAGTTCAAATTCGTGTTTTTCTCTCGGTAACGAGTTGTCCTTGAAGAAAAAAAGGTTTTTTCTCTCGATAACGAGTGGACATCGCCGGAAATTTGTGTTTTCCCTTTATAACGAGTAGAAATTTGTGTTTTTATCTTTGGTAACGAGTTCGAATTCATGTTTTCTTCATATTAACGAGTTCAAATTCGTGTTTTTCTCTCGGTAACGAGTTGTCCTTGAAGAAAAAAAGGTTTTTTCTCTCGATAACGAGTGGACATCGCCGGAAATTTGTGTTTTCCCTTTATAACGAGTAGAAATTTGTGTTTTATCTTTGGTAACGAGTTCGAATTCATGTTTTCTTCATATTAACGAGTTCAAATTCGTGTTTTTCTCTCGGTAACGAGTTGTCCTTGAAGAAAAAAAGGTTTTTTCTCTCGATAACGAGTGGACATCGCCGGAAATTTGTGTTTTCCCTTTATAACGAGTAGAAATTTGTGTTTTATCTTTGGTAACGAGTTCGAATTCATGTTTTCTTCATATTAACGAGTTCAAATTCGTGTTTTTCTCTCGGTAACGAGTTGTCCTTGAAGAAAAAAAGGTTTTTTCTCTCGATAACGAGTGGACATCGCCGGAAATTTGTGTTTTCCCTTTATAACAGTAGAAATTTGTGTTTTATCTTTGGTAACGAGTTCGAATTCATGTTTTCTTCATATTAACGAGTTCAAATTCGTGTTTTTCTCTCGGTAACGAGTTGTCCTTGAAGAAAAAAAGGTTTTTTCTCTCGATAACGAGTGGACATCGCCGGAAATTTGTGTTTTCCCTTTATAACGAGTAGAAATTTGTGTTTTATCTTTGGTAACGAGTTCGAATTCATGTTTTCTTCATATTAACGAGTTCAAATTCGTGTTTTTCTCTCGGTAACGAGTTGTCCTTGAAGAAAAAAAGGTTTTTTCTCCGATAACGAGTGGACATCGCCGGAAATTTGTGTTTTCCCTTTATAACGAGTAGAAATTTGTGTTTTATCTTTGGTAACGAGTTCGAATTCATGTTTTCTTCATATTAACGAGTTCAAATTCGTGTTTTTCTCTCGGTAACGAGTTGTCCTTGAAGAAAAAAGGTTTTTTCTCCGATAACGAGTGGACATCGCCGGAAATTTGTGTTTTCCCTTTATAACGAGTAGAAATTTGTGTTTTATCTTTGGTAACGAGTTCGAATTCATGTTTTCTTCATATTAACGAGTTCAAATTCGTGTTTTTCTCTCGGTAACGAGTTGTCCTTGAAGAAAAAAAGGTTTTTTCTCCGATAACGAGTGGACATCGCCGGAAATTTGTGTTTTCCCTTTATAACGAGTAGAAATTTGTGTTTTATCTTTGGTAACGAGTTCGAATTCATGTTTTCTTCATATTAACGAGTTCAAATTCGTGTTTTTCTCTCGGTAACGAGTTGTCCTTGAAGAAAAAAAGGTTTTTTCTCTCGATAACGAGTGGACATCGCCGGAAATTTGTGTTTTCCCTTTATAACGAGTAGAAATTTGTGTTTTATCTTTGGTAACGAGTTCGAATTCATGTTTTCTTCATATTAACGAGTTCAAATTCGTGTTTTTCTCTCGGTAACGAGTTGTCCTTGAAGAAAAAAAGGTTTTTTCTCTCGATAACGAGTGGACATCGCCGGAAATTTGTGTTTTCCCTTTATAACGAGTAGAAATTTGTGTTTTATCTTTGGTAACGAGTTCGAATTCATGTTTTCTTCATATTAACGAGTTCAAATTCGTGTTTTTCTCTCGGTAACGAGTTGTCCTTGAAGAAAAAAAGGTTTTTTCTCGATAACGAGTGGACATCGCCGGAAATTTGTGTTTTCCCTTTATAACGAGTAGAAATTTGTGTTTTATCTTTGGTAACGAGTTCGAATTCATGTTTTCTTCATATTAACGAGTTCAAATTCGTGTTTTTCTCTCGGTAACGAGTTGTCCTTGAAGAAAAAAAGGTTTTTTCTCTCGATAACGAGTGGACATCGCCGGAAATTTGTGTTTTCCCTTTATAACGAGTAGAAATTTGTGTTTTATCTTTGGTAACGAGTTCGAATTCATGTTTTCTTCATATTAACGAGTTCAAATTCGTGTTTTTCTCTCGGTAACGAGTTGTCCTTGAAGAAAAAAAAAAGTTTTTTCTCTCGATAACGAGTGGACATCGCCGGAAATTTGTGTTTTCCCTTTATAACGAGTAGAAATTTGTGTTTTATCTTTGGTAACGAGTTCGAATTCATGTTTTCTTCATATTAACGAGTTCAAATTCGTGTTTTTCTCTCGGTAACGAGTTGTCCTTGAAGAAAAAAAGGTTTTTTCTCTCGATAACGAGTGGACATCGCCGGAAATTTGTGTTTTCCCTTTATAACGAGTAGAAATTTGTGTTTTATCTTTGGTAACGAGTTCGAATTCATGTTTTCTTCATATTAACGAGTTCAAATTCGTGTTTTTCTCTCGGTAACGAGTTGTCCTTGAAGAAAAAAAGGTTTTTTCTCTCGATAACGAGTGGACATCGCCGGAAATTTGTGTTTTCCCTTTATAACGAGTAGAAATTTGTGTTTTATCTTTGGTAACGAGTTCGAATTCATGTTTTCTTCATATTAACGAGTTCAAATTCGTGTTTTTCTCTCGGTAACGAGTTGTCCTTGAAGAAAAAAAAGGTTTTTTCTCCGATAACGAGTGGACATCGCCGGAAATTTGTGTTTTCCCTTTATAACGAGTAGAAATTTGTGTTTTATCTTTGGTAACGAGTTCGAATTCATGTTTTCTTCATATTAACGAGTTCAAATTCGTGTTTTTCTCTCGGTAACGAGTTGTCCTTGAAGAAAAAAAGGTTTTTTCTCTCGATAACGAGTGGACATCGCCGGAAATTTGTGTTTTCCCTTTATAACGAGTAGAAATTTGTGTTTTATCTTTGGTAACGAGTTCGAATTCATGTTTTCTTCATATTAACGAGTTCAAATTCGTGTTTTTCTCTCGGTAACGAGTTGTCCTTGAAGAAAAAAAGGTTTTTTCTCTCGATAACGAGTGGACATCGCCGGAAATTTGTGTTTTCCCTTTATAACGAGTAGAAATTTGTGTTTTATCTTTGGTAACGAGTTCGAATTCATGTTTTCTTCATATTAACGAGTTCAAATTCGTGTTTTTCTCTCGGTAACGAGTTGTCCTTGAAGAAAAAAAGGTTTTTTCTCTCGATAACGAGTGGACATCGCCGGAAATTTGTGTTTTCCCTTTATAACGAGTAGAAATTTGTGTTTTATCTTTGGTAACGAGTTCGAATTCATGTTTTCTTCATATTAACGAGTTCAAATTCGTGTTTTTCTCTCGGTAACGAGTTGTCCTTGAAGAAAAAAAGGTTTTTTCTCTCGATAACGAGTGGACATCGCCGGAAATTTGTGTTTTCCCTTTATAACGAGTAGAAATTTGTGTTTTATCTTTGGTAACGAGTTCGAATTCATGTTTTCTTCATATTAACGAGTTCAAATTCGTGTTTTTCTCTCGGTAACGAGTTGTCCTTGAAGAAAAAAAGGTTTTTTCTCTCGATAACGAGTGGACATCGCCGGAAATTTGTGTTTTCCCTTTATAACGAGTAGAAATTTGTGTTTTATCTTTGGTAACGAGTTCGAATTCATGTTTTCTTCATATTAACGAGTTTCAAATTCGTGTTTTTCTCTCGGTAACGAGTTGTCCTTGAAGAAAAAAAGGTTTTTTCTCTATAACGAGTGGACATCGCCGGAAATTTGTGTTTTCCCTTTATAACGAGTAGAAATTTGTGTTTTATCTTTGGTAACGAGTTCGAATTCATGTTTTCTTCATATTAACGAGTTCAAATTCGTGTTTTTCTCTCGGTAACGAGTTGTCCTTGAAGAAAAAAAGGTTTTTTCTCGATAACGAGTGGACATCGCCGGAAATTTGTGTTTTCCCTTTATAACGAGTAGAAATTTGTGTTTTATCTTTGGTAACGAGTTCGAATTCATGTTTTCTTCATATTAACGAGTTCAAATTCGTGTTTTTCTCTCGGTAACGAGTTGTCCTTGAAGAAAAAAAGGTTTTTTCTCCGATAACGAGTGGACATCGCCGGAAATTTGTGTTTTCCCTTTATAACGAGTAGAAATTTGTGTTTTATCTTTGGTAACGAGTTCGAATTCATGTTTTCTTCATATTAACGAGTTCAAATTCGTGTTTTTCTCTCGGTAACGAGTTGTCCTTGAAGAAAAAAAGGTTTTTTCTCCGATAACGAGTGGACATCGCCGGAAATTTGTGTTTTCCCTTTATAACGAGTAGAAATTTGTGTTTTATCTTTGGTAACGAGTTCGAATTCATGTTTTCTTCATATTAACGAGTTCAAATTCGTGTTTTTCTCTCGGTAACGAGTTGTCCTTGAAGAAAAAAAGGTTTTTTCTCTCGATAACGAGTGGACATCGCCGGAAATTTGTGTTTTCCCTTTATAACGAGTAGAAATTTGTGTTTTATCTTTGGTAACGAGTTCGAATTCATGTTTTCTTCATATTAACGAGTTCAAATTCGTGTTTTTCTCTCGGTAACGAGTTGTCCTTGAAGAAAAAAAGGTTTTTTCTCCGATAACGAGTGGACATCGCCGGAAATTTGTGTTTTCCCTTTATAACGAGTAGAAATTTGTGTTTTATCTTTGGTAACGAGTTCGAATTCATGTTTTCTTCATATTAACGAGTTCAAATTCGTGTTTTTCTCTCGTAACGAGTTGTCCTTGAAGAAAAAAAGGTTTTTTCTCTCGATAACGAGTGGACATCGCCGGAAATTTGTGTTTTCCCTTTATAACGAGTAGAAATTTGTGTTTTATCTTTGGTAACGAGTTCGAATTCATGTTTTCTTCATATTAACGAGTTCAAATTCGTGTTTTTCTCTCGGTAACGAGTTGTCCTTGAAGAAAAAAAGGTTTTTTCTCCGATAACGAGTGGACATCGCCGGAAATTTGTGTTTTCCCTTTATAACGAGTAGAAATTTGTGTTTTATCTTTGGTAACGAGTTCGAATTCATGTTTTCTTCATATTAACGAGTTCAAATTCGTGTTTTTCTCTCGGTAACGAGTTGTCCTTGAAGAAAAAAAGGTTTTTTCTCCGATAACGAGTGGACATCGCCGGAAATTTGTGTTTTCCCTTTATAACGAGTAGAAATTTGTGTTTTATCTTTGGTAACGAGTTCGAATTCATGTTTTCTTCATATTAACGAGTTCAAATTCGTGTTTTTCTCTCGGTAACGAGTTGTCCTTGAAGAAAAAAAAGGTTTTTTCTCTCGATAACGAGTGGACATCGCCGGAAATTTGTGTTTTCCCTTTATAACGAGTAGAAATTTGTGTTTTATCTTTGGTAACGAGTTCGAATTCATGTTTTCTTCATATTAACGAGTTCAAATTCGTGTTTTTCTCTCGGTAACGAGTTGTCCTTGAAGAAAAAAAGGTTTTTTCTCCGATAACGAGTGGACATCGCCGGAAATTTGTGTTTTCCCTTTATAACGAGTAGAAATTTGTGTTTTATCTTTGGTAACGAGTTCGAATTCATGTTTTCTTCATATTAACGAGTTCAAATTCGTGTTTTTCTCTCGGTAACGAGTTGTCCTTGAAGAAAAAAAGGTTTTTTCTCCGATAACGAGTGGACATCGCCGGAAATTTGTGTTTTCCCTTTATAACGAGTAGAAATTTGTGTTTTATCTTTGGTAACGAGTTCGAATTCATGTTTTCTTCATATTAACGAGTTCAAATTCGTGTTTTTCTCTCGGTAACGAGTTGTCCTTGAAGAAAAAAAGGTTTTTTCTCTCGATAACGAGTGGACATCGCCGGAAATTTGTGTTTTCCCTTTATAACGAGTAGAAATTTGTGTTTTATCTTTGGTAACGAGTTCGAATTCATGTTTTCTTCATATTAACGAGTTCAAATTCGTGTTTTTCTCTCGGTAACGAGTTGTCCTTGAAGAAAAAAAGGTTTTTTCTCTCTCGATAACGAGTGGACATCGCCGGAAATTTGTGTTTTCCCTTTATAACGAGTAGAAATTTGTGTTTTATCTTTGGTAACGAGTTCGAATTCATGTTTTCTTCATATTAACGAGTTCAAATTCGTGTTTTTCTCTCGGTAACGAGTTGTCCTTGAAGAAAAAAAGGTTTTTTCTCTCGATAACGAGTGGACATCGCCGGAAATTTGTGTTTTCCCTTTATAACGAGTAGAAATTTGTGTTTTATCTTTGGTAACGAGTTCGAATTCATGTTTTCTTCATATTAACGAGTTCAAATTCGTGTTTTTCTCTCGGTAACGAGTTGTCCTTGAAGAAAAAAAGGTTTTTTCTCTCGATAACGAGTGGACATCGCCGGAAATTTGTGTTTTCCCTTTAACGAGTAGAAATTTGTGTTTTATCTTTGGTAACGAGTTCGAATTCATGTTTTCTTCATATTAACGAGTTCAAATTCGTGTTTTTCTCTCGGTAACGAGTTGTCCTTGAAGAAAAAAAGGTTTTTTCTCTCGATAACGAGTGGACATCGCCGGAAATTTGTGTTTTCCCTTTATAACGAGTAGAAATTTGTGTTTTATCTTTGGTAACGAGTTCGAATTCATGTTTTCTTCATATTAACGAGTTCAAATTCGTGTTTTTCTCTCGGTAACGAGTTGTCCTTGAAGAAAAAAAGGTTTTTTCTCTGATAACGAGTGGACATCGCCGGAAATTTGTGTTTTCCCTTTATAACGAGTAGAAATTTGTGTTTTATCTTTGGTAACGAGTTCGAATTCATGTTTTCTTCATATTAACGAGTTCAAATTCGTGTTTTTCTCTCGGTAACGAGTTGTCCTTGAAGAAAAAAGGTTTTTTCTCTAATAACGAGTGGACATCGCCGGAAATTTGTGTTTTCCCTTTATAACGAGTAGAAATTTGTGTTTTATCTTTGGTAACGAGTTCGAATTCATGTTTTCTTCATATTAACGAGTTCAAATTCGTGTTTTTCTCTCGGTAACGAGTTGTCCTTGAAGAAAAAAAGGTTTTTTCTCTCGATAACGAGTGGACATCGCCGGAAATTTGTGTTTTCCCTTTATAACGAGTAGAAATTTGTGTTTTATCTTTGGTAACGAGTTCGAATTCATGTTTTCTTCATATTAACGAGTTCAAATTCGTGTTTTTCTCTCGGTAACGAGTTGTCCTTGAAGAAAAAAAGGTTTTTTCTCTCGATAACGAGTGGACATCGCCGGAAATTTGTGTTTTCCCTTTATAACGAGTAGAAATTTGTGTTTTATCTTTGGTAACGAGTTCGAATTCATGTTTTCTTCATATTAACGAGTTCAAATTCGTGTTTTTCTCTCGGTAACGAGTTGTCCTTGAAGAAAAAAAGGTTTTTTCTCTCGATAACGAGTGGACATCGCCGGAAATTTGTGTTTTCCCTTTATAACGAGTAGAAATTTGTGTTTTATCTTTGGTAACGAGTTCGAATTCATGTTTTCTTCATATTAACGAGTTCAAATTCGTGTTTTTCTCTCGGTAACGAGTTGTCCTTGAAGAAAAAAAGGTTTTTTCTCTCGATAACGAGTGGACATCGCCGGAAATTTGTGTTTTCCCTTTATAACGAGTAGAAATTTGTGTTTTATCTTTGGTAACGAGTTCGAATTCATGTTTTCTTCATATTAACGAGTTCAAATTCGTGTTTTTCTCTCGGTAACGAGTTGTCCTTGAAGAAAAAAAGGTTTTTTCTCTCGATAACGAGTGGACATCGCCGGAAATTTGTGTTTTCCCTTTATAACGAGTAGAAATTTGTGTTTTATCTTTGGTAACGAGTTCGAATTCATGTTTTCTTCATATTAACGAGTTCAAATTCGTGTTTTTCTCTCGGTAACGAGTTGTCCTTGAAGAAAAAAAGGTTTTTTCTCTCGATAACGAGTGGACATCGCCGGAAATTTGTGTTTTCCCTTTATAACGAGTAGAAATTTGTGTTTTATCTTTGGTAACGAGTTCGAATTCATGTTTTCTTCATATTAACGAGTTCAAATTCGTGTTTTTCTCTCGGTAACGAGTTGTCCTTGAAGAAAAAAAGGTTTTTTCTCTCGATAACGAGTGGACATCGCCGGAAATTTGTGTTTTCCCTTTATAACGAGTAGAAATTTGTGTTTTATCTTTGGTAACGAGTTCGAATTCATGTTTTCTTCATATTAACGAGTTCAAATTCGTGTTTTTCTCTCGGTAACGAGTTGTCCTTGAAGAAAAAAAGGTTTTTTCTCTCGATAACGAGTGGACATCGCCGGAAATTTGTGTTTTCCCTTTATAACGAGTAGAAATTTGTGTTTTATCTTTGGTAACGAGTTCGAATTCATGTTTTCTTCATATTAACGAGTTCAAATTCGTGTTTTTCTCTCGGTAACGAGTTGTCCTTGAAGAAAAAAAGGTTTTTTCTCTCGATAACGAGTGGACATCGCCGGAAATTTGTGTTTTCCCTTTATAACGAGTAGAAATTTGTGTTTTATCTTTGGTAACGAGTTCGAATTCATGTTTTCTTCATATTAACGAGTTCAAATTCGTGTTTTTCTCTCGGTAACGAGTTGTCCTTGAAGAAAAAAAGGTTTTTTCTCTCGATAACGAGTGGACATCGCCGGAAATTTGTGTTTTCCCTTTATAACGAGTAGAAATTTGTGTTTTATCTTTGGTAACGAGTTCGAATTCATGTTTTCTTCATATTAACGAGTTCAAATTCGTGTTTTTCTCTCGGTAACGAGTTGTCCTTGAAGAAAAAAGGTTTTTTCTCTCGATAACGAGTGGACATCGCCGGAAATTTGTGTTTTCCCTTTATAACGAGTAGAAATTTGTGTTTTATCTTTGGTAACGAGTTCGAATTCATGTTTTCTTCATATTAACGAGTTCAAATTCGTGTTTTTCTCTCGGTAACGAGTTGTCCTTGAAGAAAAAAAGGTTTTTTCTCTCGATAACGAGTGGACATCGCCGGAAATTTGTGTTTTCCCTTTATAACGAGTAGAAATTTGTGTTTTATCTTTGGTAACGAGTTCGAATTCATGTTTTCTTCATATTAACGAGTTCAAATTCGTGTTTTTCTCTCGGTAACGAGTTGTCCTTGAAGAAAAAAAGGTTTTTTCTCGATAACGAGTGGACATCGCCGGAAATTTGTGTTTTCCCTTTATAACGAGTAGAAATTTGTGTTTTATCTTTGGTAACGAGTTCGAATTCATGTTTTCTTCATATTAACGAGTTCAAATTCGTGTTTTTCTCTCGGTAACGAGTTGTCCTTGAAGAAAAAAAGGTTTTTTCTCCGATAACGAGTGGACATCGCCGGAAATTTGTGTTTTCCCTTTATAACGAGTAGAAATTTGTGTTTTATCTTTGGTAACGAGTTCGAATTCATGTTTTCTTCATATTAACGAGTTCAAATTCGTGTTTTTCTCTCGGTAACGAGTTGTCCTTGAAGAAAAAAAGGTTTTTTCTCTCGATAACGAGTGGACATCGCCGGAAATTTGTGTTTTCCCTTTATAACGAGTAGAAATTTGTGTTTTATCTTTGGTAACGAGTTCGAATTCATGTTTTCTTCATATTAACGAGTTCAAATTCGTGTTTTTCTCTCGGTAACGAGTTGTCCTTGAAGAAAAAAAGGTTTTTTCTCCGATAACGAGTGGACATCGCCGGAAATTTGTGTTTTCCCTTTATAACGAGTAGAAATTTGTGTTTTATCTTTGGTAACGAGTTCGAATTCATGTTTTCTTCATATTAACGAGTTCAAATTCGTGTTTTTCTCTCGGTAACGAGTTGTCCTTGAAGAAAAAAAGGTTTTTTCTCTCGATAACGAGTGGACATCGCCGGAAATTTGTGTTTTCCCTTTATAACGAGTAGAAATTTGTGTTTTATCTTTGGTAACGAGTTCGAATTCATGTTTTCTTCATATTAACGAGTTCAAATTCGTGTTTTTCTCTCGGTAACGAGTTGTCCTTGAAGAAAAAAAGGTTTTTTCTCTCGATAACGAGTGGACATCGCCGGAAATTTGTGTTTTCCCTTTATAACGAGTAGAAATTTGTGTTTTATCTTTGGTAACGAGTTCGAATTCATGTTTTCTTCATATTAACGAGTTCAAATTCGTGTTTTTCTCTCGGTAACGAGTTGTCCTTGAAGAAAAAAAGGTTTTTTCTCTCGATAACGAGTGGACATCGCCGGAAATTTGTGTTTTCCTTTATAACGAGTAGAAATTTGTGTTTTATCTTTGGTAACGAGTTCGAATTCATGTTTTCTTCATATTAACGAGTTCAAATTCGTGTTTTTCTCTCGGTAACGAGTTGTCCTTGAAGAAAAAAAGGTTTTTTCTCTATAACGAGTGGACATCGCCGGAAATTTGTGTTTTCCCTTTATAACGAGTAGAAATTTGTGTTTTATCTTTGGTAACGAGTTCGAATTCATGTTTTCTTCATATTAACGAGTTCAAATTCGTGTTTTTCTCTCGGTAACGAGTTGTCCTTGAAGAAAAAAAGGTTTTTTCTCCGATAACGAGTGGACATCGCCGGAAATTTGTGTTTTCCCTTTATAACGAGTAGAAATTTGTGTTTTATCTTTGGTAACGAGTTCGAATTCATGTTTTCTTCATATTAACGAGTTCAAATTCGTGTTTTTCTCTCGGTAACGAGTTGTCCTTGAAGAAAAAAAGGTTTTTTCTCTCGATAACGAGTGGACATCGCCGGAAATTTGTGTTTTCCCTTTATAACGAGTAGAAATTTGTGTTTTATCTTTGGTAACGAGTTCGAATTCATGTTTTCTTCATATTAACGAGTTCAAATTCGTGTTTTTCTCTCGGTAACGAGTTGTCCTTGAAGAAAAAAAGGTTTTTTCTCTAATAACGAGTGGACATCGCCGGAAATTTGTGTTTTCCCTTTATAACGAGTAGAAATTTGTGTTTTATCTTTGGTAACGAGTTCGAATTCATGTTTTCTTCATATTAACGAGTTCAAATTCGTGTTTTTCTCTCGGTAACGAGTTGTCCTTGAAGAAAAAAAGGTTTTTTCTCTCGATAACGAGTGGACATCGCCGGAAATTTGTGTTTTCCCTTTATAACGAGTAGAAATTTGTGTTTTATCTTTGGTAACGAGTTCGAATTCATGTTTTCTTCATATTAACGAGTTCAAATTCGTGTTTTTCTCTCGGTAACGAGTTGTCCTTGAAGAAAAAAAGGTTTTTTCTCTAATAACGAGTGGACATCGCCGGAAATTTGTGTTTTCCCTTTATAACGAGTAGAAATTTGTGTTTTATCTTTGGTAACGAGTTCGAATTCATGTTTTCTTCATATTAACGAGTTCAAATTCGTGTTTTTCTCTCGGTAACGAGTTGTCCTTGAAGAAAAAAAGGTTTTTTCTCTCGATAACGAGTGGACATCGCCGGAAATTTGTGTTTTCCCTTTATAACGAGTAGAAATTTGTGTTTTATCTTTGGTAACGAGTTCGAATTCATGTTTTCTTCATATTAACGAGTTCAAATTCGTGTTTTTCTCTCGGTAACGAGTTGTCCTTGAAGAAAAAAAGGTTTTTTCTCTCGATAACGAGTGGACATCGCCGGAAATTTGTGTTTTCCCTTTATAACGAGTAGAAATTTGTGTTTTATCTTTGGTAACGAGTTCGAATTCATGTTTTCTTCATATTAACGAGTTCAAATTCGTGTTTTTCTCTCGGTAACGAGTTGTCCTTGAAGAAAAAAAGGTTTTTTCTCTCGATAACGAGTGGACATCGCCGGAAATTTGTGTTTTCCCTTTATAACGAGTAGAAATTTGTGTTTTATCTTTGGTAACGAGTTCGAATTCATGTTTTCTTCATATTAACGAGTTCAAATTCGTGTTTTTCTCTCGGTAACGAGTTGTCCTTGAAGAAAAAAAGGTTTTTTCTCTCGATAACGAGTGGACATCGCCGGAAATTTGTGTTTTCCCTTTATAACGAGTAGAAATTTGTGTTTTATCTTTGGTAACGAGTTCGAATTCATGTTTTCTTCATATTAACGAGTTCAAATTCGTGTTTTTCTCTCGGTAACGAGTTGTCCTTGAAGAAAAAAAGGTTTTTTCTCTCGATAACGAGTGGACATCGCCGGAAATTTGTGTTTTCCCTTTATAACGAGTAGAAATTTGTGTTTTATCTTTGGTAACGAGTTCGAATTCATGTTTTCTTCATATTAACGAGTTCAAATTCGTGTTTTTCTCTCGGTAACGAGTTGTCCTTGAAGAAAAAAAGGTTTTTTCTCCGATAACGAGTGGACATCGCCGGAAATTTGTGTTTTCCCTTTATAACGAGTAGAAATTTGTGTTTTATCTTTGGTAACGAGTTCGAATTCATGTTTTCTTCATATTAACGAGTTCAAATTCGTGTTTTTCTCTCGGTAACGAGTTGTCCTTGAAGAAAAAAAGGTTTTTTCTCCGATAACGAGTGGACATCGCCGGAAATTTGTGTTTTCCCTTTATAACGAGTAGAAATTTGTGTTTTATCTTTGGTAACGAGTTCGAATTCATGTTTTCTTCATATTAACGAGTTCAAATTCGTGTTTTTCTCTCGGTAACGAGTTGTCCTTGAAGAAAAAAAAGGTTTTTTCTCGATAACGAGTGGACATCGCCGGAAATTTGTGTTTTCCCTTTATAACGAGTAGAAATTTGTGTTTTATCTTTGGTAACGAGTTCGAATTCATGTTTTCTTCATATTAACGAGTTCAAATTCGTGTTTTTCTCTGGTAACGAGTTGTCCTTGAAGAAAAAAAAGGTTTTTTCTCTAATAACGAGTGGACATCGCCGGAAATTTGTGTTTTCCCTTTATAACGAGTAGAAATTTGTGTTTTATCTTTGGTAACGAGTTCGAATTCATGTTTTCTTCATATTAACGAGTTCAAATTCGTGTTTTTCTCTGGTAACGAGTTGTCCTTGAAGAAAAAAAGGTTTTTTCTCTCGATAACGAGTGGACATCGCCGGAAATTTGTGTTTTCCCTTTATAACGAGTAGAAATTTGTGTTTTATCTTTGGTAACGAGTTCGAATTCATGTTTTCTTCATATTAACGAGTTCAAATTCGTGTTTTTCTCTCGGTAACGAGTTGTCCTTGAAGAAAAAAAGGTTTTTTCTCTCGATAACGAGTGGACATCGCCGGAAATTTGTGTTTTCCCTTTATAACGAGTAGAAATTTGTGTTTTATCTTTGGTAACGAGTTCGAATTCATGTTTTCTTCATATTAACGAGTTCAAATTCGTGTTTTTCTCTCGGTAACGAGTTGTCCTTGAAGAAAAAAAGGTTTTTTCTCTATAACGAGTGGACATCGCCGGAAATTTGTGTTTTCCCTTTATAACGAGTAGAAATTTGTGTTTTATCTTTGGTAACGAGTTCGAATTCATGTTTTCTTCATATTAACGAGTTCAAATTCGTGTTTTTCTCTCGGTAACGAGTTGTCCTTGAAGAAAAAAAGGTTTTTTCTCTCGATAACGAGTGGACATCGCCGGAAATTTGTGTTTTCCCTTTATAACGAGTAGAAATTTGTGTTTTATCTTTGGTAACGAGTTCGAATTCATGTTTTCTTCATATTAACGAGTTCAAATTCGTGTTTTTCTCTCGGTAACGAGTTGTCCTTGAAGAAAAAAAGGTTTTTTCTCTCGATAACGAGTGGACATCGCCGGAAATTTGTGTTTTCCCTTTATAACGAGTAGAAATTTGTGTTTTATCTTTGGTAACGAGTTCGAATTCATGTTTTCTTCATATTAACGAGTTCAAATTCGTGTTTTTCTCTCGGTAACGAGTTGTCCTTGAAGAAAAAAAGGTTTTTTCTCTCGATAACGAGTGGACATCGCCGGAAATTTGTGTTTTCCCTTTATAACGAGTAGAAATTTGTGTTTTATCTTTGGTAACGAGTTCGAATTCATGTTTTCTTCATATTAACGAGTTCAAATTCGTGTTTTTCTCTCGGTAACGAGTTGTCCTTGAAGAAAAAAAGGTTTTTTCTCTATAACGAGTGGACATCGCCGGAAATTTGTGTTTTCCCTTTATAACGAGTAGAAATTTGTGTTTTATCTTTGGTAACGAGTTCGAATTCATGTTTTCTTCATATTAACGAGTTCAAATTCGTGTTTTTCTCTCGGTAACGAGTTGTCCTTGAAGAAAAAAAGGTTTTTTCTCTCGATAACGAGTGGACATCGCCGGAAATTTGTGTTTTCCCTTTATAACGAGTAGAAATTTGTGTTTTATCTTTGGTAACGAGTTCGAATTCATGTTTTCTTCATATTAACGAGTTCAAATTCGTGTTTTTCTCTCGGTAACGAGTTGTCCTTGAAGAAAAAAAGGTTTTTTCTCTCGATAACGAGTGGACATCGCCGGAAATTTGTGTTTTCCCTTTATAACGAGTAGAAATTTGTGTTTTATCTTTGGTAACGAGTTCGAATTCATGTTTTCTTCATATTAACGAGTTCAAATTCGTGTTTTTCTCTCGGTAACGAGTTGTCCTTGAAGAAAAAAAGGTTTTTTCTCTCGATAACGAGTGGACATCGCCGGAAATTTGTGTTTTCCCTTTATAACGAGTAGAAATTTGTGTTTTATCTTTGGTAACGAGTTCGAATTCATGTTTTCTTCATATTAACGAGTTCAAATTCGTGTTTTTCTCTCGGTAACGAGTTGTCCTTGAAGAAAAAAAGGTTTTTTCTCTAATAACGAGTGGACATCGCCGGAAATTTGTGTTTTCCCTTTATAACGAGTAGAAATTTGTGTTTTATCTTTGGTAACGAGTTCGAATTCATGTTTTCTTCATATTAACGAGTTCAAATTCGTGTTTTTCTCTCGGTAACGAGTTGTCCTTGAAGAAAAAAAGGTTTTTTCTCTCGATAACGAGTGGACATCGCCGGAAATTTGTGTTTTCCCTTTATAACGAGTAGAAATTTGTGTTTTATCTTTGGTAACGAGTTCGAATTCATGTTTTCTTCATATTAACGAGTTCAAATTCGTGTTTTTCTCTCGGTAACGAGTTGTCCTTGAAGAAAAAAAGGTTTTTTCTCTCGATAACGAGTGGACATCGCCGGAAATTTGTGTTTTCCCTTTATAACGAGTAGAAATTTGTGTTTTATCTTTGGTAACGAGTTCGAATTCATGTTTTCTTCATATTAACGAGTTCAAATTCGTGTTTTTCTCTCGGTAACGAGTTGTCCTTGAAGAAAAAAAGGTTTTTTCTCTCGATAACGAGTGGACATCGCCGGAAATTTGTGTTTTCCCTTTATAACGAGTAGAAATTTGTGTTTTATCTTTGGTAACGAGTTCGAATTCATGTTTTCTTCATATTAACGAGTTCAAATTCGTGTTTTTCTCTCGGTAACGAGTTGTCCTTGAAGAAAAAAAGGTTTTTTCTCTCGATAACGAGTGGACATCGCCGGAAATTTGTGTTTTCCCTTTATAACGAGTAGAAATTTGTGTTTTATCTTTGGTAACGAGTTCGAATTCATGTTTTCTTCATATTAACGAGTTCAAATTCGTGTTTTTCTCTCGGTAACGAGTTGTCCTTGAAGAAAAAAAGTTTTTTCTCTCGATAACGAGTGGACATCGCCGGAAATTTGTGTTTTCCCTTTATAACGAGTAGAAATTTGTGTTTTATCTTTGGTAACGAGTTCGAATTCATGTTTTCTTCATATTAACGAGTTCAAATTCGTGTTTTTCTCTCGGTAACGAGTTGTCCTTGAAGAAAAAAAGGTTTTTTCTCCGATAACGAGTGGACATCGCCGGAAATTTGTGTTTTCCCTTTATAACGAGTAGAAATTTGTGTTTTATCTTTGGTAACGAGTTCGAATTCATGTTTTCTTCATATTAACGAGTTCAAATTCGTGTTTTTCTCTCGGTAACGAGTTGTCCTTGAAGAAAAAAAGGTTTTTTCTCTCGATAACGAGTGGACATCGCCGGAAATTTGTGTTTTCCCTTTATAACGAGTAGAAATTTGTGTTTTATCTTTGGTAACGAGTTCGAATTCATGTTTTCTTCATATTAACGAGTTCAAATTCGTGTTTTTCTCTCGGTAACGAGTTGTCCTTGAAGAAAAAAGGTTTTTTCTCTAATAACGAGTGGACATCGCCGGAAATTTGTGTTTTCCCTTTATAACGAGTAGAAATTTGTGTTTTATCTTTGGTAACGAGTTCGAATTCATGTTTTCTTCATATTAACGAGTTCAAATTCGTGTTTTTCTCTCGGTAACGAGTTGTCCTTGAAGAAAAAAAGGTTTTTTCTCTCGATAACGAGTGGACATCGCCGGAAATTTGTGTTTTCCCTTTATAACGAGTAGAAATTTGTGTTTTATCTTTGGTAACGAGTTCGAATTCATGTTTTCTTCATATTAACGAGTTCAAATTCGTGTTTTTCTCTCGGTAACGAGTTGTCCTTGAAGAAAAAAAGGTTTTTTCTCTCGATAACGAGTGGACATCGCCGGAAATTTGTGTTTTCCCTTTATAACGAGTAGAAATTTGTGTTTTATCTTTGGTAACGAGTTCGAATTCATGTTTTCTTCATATTAACGAGTTCAAATTCGTGTTTTTCTCTCGGTAACGAGTTGTCCTTGAAGAAAAAAAGGTTTTTTCTCTCGATAACGAGTGGACATCGCCGGAAATTTGTGTTTTCCCTTTATAACGAGTAGAAATTTGTGTTTTATCTTTGGTAACGAGTTCGAATTCATGTTTTCTTCATATTAACGAGTTCAAATTCGTGTTTTTCTCTCGGTAACGAGTTGTCCTTGAAGAAAAAAGGTTTTTTCTCTCGATAACGAGTGGACATCGCCGGAAATTTGTGTTTTCCCTTTATAACGAGTAGAAATTTGTGTTTTATCTTTGGTAACGAGTTCGAATTCATGTTTTCTTCATATTAACGAGTTCAAATTCGTGTTTTTCTCTCGGTAACGAGTTGTCCTTGAAGAAAAAAGGTTTTTTCTCTCGATAACGAGTGGACATCGCCGGAAATTTGTGTTTTCCCTTTATAACGAGTAGAAATTTGTGTTTTATCTTTGGTAACGAGTTCGAATTCATGTTTTCTTCATATTAACGAGTTCAAATTCGTGTTTTTCTCTCGGTAACGAGTTGTCCTTGAAGAAAAAAAGGTTTTTTCTCTAATAACGAGTGGACATCGCCGGAAATTTGTGTTTTCCCTTTATAACGAGTAGAAATTTGTGTTTTATCTTTGGTAACGAGTTCGAATTCATGTTTTCTTCATATTAACGAGTTCAAATTCGTGTTTTTCTCTCGGTAACGAGTTGTCCTTGAAGAAAAAAAGGTTTTTTCTCCGATAACGAGTGGACATCGCCGGAAATTTGTGTTTTCCCTTTATAACGAGTAGAAATTTGTGTTTTATCTTTGGTAACGAGTTCGAATTCATGTTTTCTTCATATTAACGAGTTCAAATTCGTGTTTTTCTCTCGGTAACGAGTTGTCCTTGAAGAAAAAAAGGTTTTTTCTCTCGATAACGAGTGGACATCGCCGGAAATTTGTGTTTTCCCTTTATAACGAGTAGAAATTTGTGTTTTATCTTTGGTAACGAGTTCGAATTCATGTTTTCTTCATATTAACGAGTTCAAATTCGTGTTTTTCTCTCGGTAACGAGTTGTCCTTGAAGAAAAAAAGGTTTTTTCTCTAATAACGAGTGGACATCGCCGGAAATTTGTGTTTTCCCTTTATAACGAGTAGAAATTTGTGTTTTATCTTTGGTAACGAGTTCGAATTCATGTTTTCTTCATATTAACGAGTTCAAATTCGTGTTTTTCTCTCGGTAACGAGTTGTCCTTGAAGAAAAAAAGGTTTTTTCTCTCGATAACGAGTGGACATCGCCGGAAATTTGTGTTTTCCCTTTATAACGAGTAGAAATTTGTGTTTTATCTTTGGTAACGAGTTCGAATTCATGTTTTCTTCATATTAACGAGTTCAAATTCGTGTTTTTCTCTCGGTAACGAGTTGTCCTTGAAGAAAAAAAGGTTTTTTCTCTCGATAACGAGTGGACATCGCCGGAAATTTGTGTTTTCCCTTTATAACGAGTAGAAATTTGTGTTTTATCTTTGGTAACGAGTTCGAATTCATGTTTTCTTCATATTAACGAGTTCAAATTCGTGTTTTTCTCTCGGTAACGAGTTGTCCTTGAAGAAAAAAATGGTTTTTTCTCCGATAACGAGTGGACATCGCCGGAAATTTGTGTTTTCCCTTTATAACGAGTAGAAATTTGTGTTTTATCTTTGGTAACGAGTTCGAATTCATGTTTTCTTCATATTAACGAGTTCAAATTCGTGTTTTTCTCTCGGTAACGAGTTGTCCTTGAAGAAAAAAAGGTTTTTTCTCTATAACGAGTGGACATCGCCGGAAATTTGTGTTTTCCCTTTATAACGAGTAGAAATTTGTGTTTTATCTTTGGTAACGAGTTCGAATTCATGTTTTCTTCATATTAACGAGTTCAAATTCGTGTTTTTCTCTCGGTAACGAGTTGTCCTTGAAGAAAAAAAGGTTTTTTCTCTCGATAACGAGTGGACATCGCCGAAAATTTGTGTTTTCCCTTTATAACGAGTAGAAATTTGTGTTTTATCTTTGGTAACGAGTTCGAATTCATGTTTTCTTCATATTAACGAGTTCAAATTCGTGTTTTTCTCTCGGTAACGAGTTGTCCTTGAAGAAAAAAAGGTTTTTTCTCTCGATAACGAGTGGACATCGCCGGAAATTTGTGTTTTCCCTTTATAACGAGTAGAAATTTGTGTTTTATCTTTGGTAACGAGTTCGAATTCATGTTTTCTTCATATTAACGAGTTCAAATTCGTGTTTTTCTCTCGGTAACGAGTTGTCCTTGAAGAAAAAAAGGTTTTTTCTCCGATAACGAGTGGACATCGCCGGAAATTTGTGTTTTCCCTTTATAACGAGTAGAAATTTGTGTTTTATCTTTGGTAACGAGTTCGAATTCATGTTTTCTTCATATTAACGAGTTCAAATTCGTGTTTTTCTCTCGGTAACGAGTTGTCCTTGAAGAAAAAAAGGTTTTTTCTCTAATAACGAGTGGACATCGCCGGAAATTTGTGTTTTCCCTTTATAACGAGTAGAAATTTGTGTTTTATCTTTGGTAACGAGTTCGAATTCATGTTTTCTTCATATTAACGAGTTCAAATTCGTGTTTTTCTCTCGGTAACGAGTTGTCCTTGAAGAAAAAAAGGTTTTTCTCTCGATAACGAGTGGACATCGCCGGAAATTTGTGTTTTCCCTTTATAACGAGTAGAAATTTGTGTTTTATCTTTGGTAACGAGTTCGAATTCATGTTTTCTTCATATTAACGAGTTCAAATTCGTGTTTTTCTCTCGGTAACGAGTTGTCCTTGAAGAAAAAAGGTTTTTTCTCTAATAACGAGTGGACATCGCCGGAAATTTGTGTTTTCCCTTTATAACGAGTAGAAATTTGTGTTTTATCTTTGGTAACGAGTTCGAATTCATGTTTTCTTCATATTAACGAGTTCAAATTCGTGTTTTTCTCTCGGTAACGAGTTGTCCTTGAAGAAAAAAAGGTTTTTTCTCTCGATAACGAGTGGACATCGCCGGAAATTTGTGTTTTCCCTTTATAACGAGTAGAAATTTGTGTTTTATCTTTGGTAACGAGTTCGAATTCATGTTTTCTTCATATTAACGAGTTCAAATTCGTGTTTTTCTCTCGGTAACGAGTTGTCCTTGAAGAAAAAAAGGTTTTTTCTCCGATAACGAGTGGACATCGCCGGAAATTTGTGTTTTCCCTTTATAACGAGTAGAAATTTGTGTTTTATCTTTGGTAACGAGTTCGAATTCATGTTTTCTTCATATTAACGAGTTCAAATTCGTGTTTTTCTCTCGGTAACGAGTTGTCCTTGAAGAAAAAAAGGTTTTTTCTCCGATAACGAGTGGACATCGCCGGAAATTTGTGTTTTCCCTTTATAACGAGTAGAAATTTGTGTTTTATCTTTGGTAACGAGTTCGAATTCATGTTTTCTTCATATTAACGAGTTCAAATTCGTGTTTTTTTCTCGGTAACGAGTTGTCCTTGAAGAA
This sequence comes from Gentiana straminea, assembly GCA_036785695.1. Taxonomy (NCBI): domain Eukaryota; kingdom Viridiplantae; phylum Streptophyta; class Magnoliopsida; order Gentianales; family Gentianaceae; genus Gentiana; species Gentiana straminea. Next base: position 176,900 of record JAVUPR010000389.1, on the reverse strand, counting down.
AAAAAGGTTTTTTCTCCGAAGAACGAGTGGACATCGCCGGAAATTTGTGTTTTCCCTTTATAACGAGTAGAAATTTGTGTTTTATCTTTGGTAACGAGTTCGAATTCATGTTTTCTTCATATTAACGAGTTCAAATTCGTGTTTTTCTCTCGGTAACGAGTTGTCCTTGAAGAAAAAAAGGTTTTTCTCTCGATAACGAGTGGACATCGCCGGAAATTTGTGTTTTCCCTTTATAACGAGTAGAAATTTGTGTTTTATCTTTGGTAACGAGTTCGAATTCATGTTTTCTTCATATTAACGAGTTCAAATTCGTGTTTTTCTCTCGGTAACGAGTTGTCCTTGAAGAAAAAAAGGTTTTTTCTCTCGATAACGAGTGGACATCGCCGGAAATTTGTGTTTTCCCTTTATAACGAGTAGAAATTTGTGTTTTATCTTTGGTAACGAGTTCGAATTCATGTTTTCTTCATATTAACGAGTTCAAATTCGTGTTTTTCTCTCGGTAACGAGTTGTCCTTGAAGAAAAAAAGGTTTTTTCTCTAATAACGAGTGGACATCGCCGGAAATTTGTGTTTTCCCTTTATAACGAGTAGAAATTTGTGTTTTATCTTTGGTAACGAGTTCGAATTCATGTTTTCTTCATATTAACGAGTTCAAATTCGTGTTTTTCTCTCGGTAACGAGTTGTCCTTGAAGAAAAAAAGGTTTTTTCTCTAATAACGAGTGGACATCGCCGGAAATTTGTGTTTTCCCTTTATAACGAGTAGAAATTTGTGTTTTATCTTTGGTAACGAGTTCGAATTCATGTTTTCTCATATTAACGAGTTCAAATTCGTGTTTTTCTCTGGTAACGAGTTGTCCTTGAAGAAAAAAAGGTTTTTTCTCTGATAACGAGTGGACCTCGCCGGAAATTTGTGTTTTCCCTTTATAACGAGTAGAAATTTGTGTTTTATCTTTGGTAACGAGTTCGAATTCATGTTTTCTTCATATTAACGAGTTCAAATTCGTGTTTTTCTCTCGGTAACGAGTTGTCCTTGAAGAAAAAAAGGTTTTTTCTCTAATAACGAGTGGACATCGCCGGAAATTTGTGTTTTCCCTTTATAACGAGTAGAAATTTGTGTTTTATCTTTGGTAACGAGTTCGAATTCATGTTTTCTTCATATTAACGAGTTCAAATTCGTGTTTTTCTCTCGGTAACGAGTTGTCCTTGAAGAAAAAAAGGTTTTTCTCTCGATAACGAGTGGACATCGCCGGAAATTTGTGTTTTCCCTTTATAACGAGTAGAAATTTGTGTTTTATCTTTGGTAACGAGTTCGAATTCATGTTTTCTTCATATTAACGAGTTCAAATTCGTGTTTTTCTCTCGGTAACGAGTTGTCCTTGAAGAAAAAAAGGTTTTTTCTCTAATAACGAGTGGACATCGCCGGAAATTTGTGTTTTCCCTTTATAACGAGTAGAAATTTGTGTTTTATCTTTGGTAACGAGTTCGAATTCATGTTTTCTTCATATTAACGAGTTCAAATTCGTGTTTTTCTCTCGGTAACGAGTTGTCCTTGAAGAAAAAAAGGTTTTTTCTCTCGATAACGAGTGGACATCGCCGGAAATTTGTGTTTTCCCTTTATAACGAGTAGAAATTTGTGTTTTATCTTTGGTAACGAGTTCGAATTCATGTTTTCTTCATATTAACGAGTTCAAATTCGTGTTTTTCTCTGGTAACGAGTTGTCCTTGAAGAAAAAAAGGTTTTTTCTCTGATAACGAGTGGACATCGCCGAAAATTTGTGTTTTCCCTTTATAACGAGTAGAAATTTGTGTTTTATCTTTGGTAACGAGTTCGAATTCATGTTTTCTTCATATTAACGAGTTCAAATTCATGTTTTTCTCTGGTAACGAGTTGTCCTTGAAGAAAAAAAAGGTTTTTTCTCTCGATAACGAGTGGACATCGCCGGAAATTTGTGTTTTCCCTTTATAACGAGTAGAAATTTGTGTTTTATCTTTGGTAACGAGTTCGAATTCATGTTTTCTTCATATTAACGAGTTCAAATTCGTGTTTTTCTCTCGGTAACGAGTTGTCCTTGAAGAAAAAAAGGATAACGAGTGGACATCGCCGGAAATTTGTGTTTTCCCTTTATAACGAGTAGAAATTTGTGTTTTATCTTTGGTAACGAGTTCGAATTCATGTTTTCTTCATCATATTAACGAGTTCAAATTCGTGTTTTTCTCTCGGTAACGAGTTGTCCTTGAAGAAAAAAAGGTTTTTTCTCTCGATAACGAGTGGACATCGCCGGAAATTTGTGTTTTCCCTTTATAACGAGTAGAAATTTGTGTTTTATCTTTGGTAACGAGTTCGAATTCATGTTTTCTTCATATTAACGAGTTCAAATTCGTGTTTTTCTCTCGGTAACGAGTTGTCCTTGAAGAAAAAAAGGTTTTTTCTCCGATAACGAGTGGACATCGCCGGAAATTTGTGTTTTCCCTTTATAACGAGTAGAAATTTGTGTTTTATCTTTGGTAACGAGTTCGAATTCATGTTTTCTTCATATTAACGAGTTCAAATTCGTGTTTTTCTCTCGGTAACGAGTTGTCCTTGAAGAAAAAAAGGTTTTTTCTCTATAACGAGTGGACATCGCCGGAAATTTGTGTTTTCCCTTTATAACGAGTAGAAATTTGTGTTTTATCTTTGGTAACGAGTTCGAATTCATGTTTTCTTCATATTAACGAGTTCAAATTCGTGTTTTTCTCTCGGTAACGAGTTGTCCTTGAAGAAAAAAGGTTTTTTCTCTATAACGAGTGGACATCGCCGGAAATTTGTGTTTTCCCTTTATAACGAGTAGAAATTTGTGTTTTCTCTTTGGTAACGAGTTCGAATTCATGTTTTCTTCATATTAACGAGTTCAAATTCGTGTTTTTCTCTCGGTAACGAGTTGTCCTTGAAGAAAAAAAGGTTTTTTCTCTCGATAACGAGTGGACATCGCCGGAAATTTGTGTTTTCCCTTTATAACGAGTAGAAATTTGTGTTTTATCTTTGGTAACGAGTTCGAATTCATGTTTTCTTCATATTAACGAGTTCAAATTCGTGTTTTTCTCTCGGTAACGAGTTGTCCTTGAAGAAAAAAAGGTTTTTTCTCGATAACGAGTGGACATCGCCGGAAATTTGTGTTTTCCCTTTATAACGAGTAGAAATTTGTGTTTTATCTTTGGTAACGAGTTCGAATTCATGTTTTCTTCATATTAACGAGTTCAAATTCGTGTTTTTCTCTCGGTAACGAGTTGTCCTTGAAGAAAAAAAGGTTTTTTCTCTAATAACGAGTGGACATCGCCGGAAATTTGTGTTTTCCCTTTATAACGAGTAGAAATTTGTGTTTTATCTTTGGTAACGAGTTCGAATTCATGTTTTCTTCATATTAACGAGTTCAAATTCGTGTTTTTCTCTCGGTAACGAGTTGTCCTTGAAGAAAAAAAGGTTTTTTCTCTAATAACGAGTGGACATCGCCGGAAATTTGTGTTTTCCCTTTATAACGAGTAGAAATTTGTGTTTTATCTTTGGTAACGAGTTCGAATTCATGTTTTCTTCATATTAACGAGTTCAAATTCGTGTTTTTCTCTCGGTAACGAGTTGTCCTTGAAGAAAAAAAGGTTTTTTCTCCGATAACGAGTGGACATCGCCGGAAATTTGTGTTTTCCCTTTATAACGAGTAGAAATTTGTGTTTTATCTTTGGTAACGAGTTCGAATTCATGTTTTCTTCATATTAACGAGTTCAAATTCATGTTTTTCTCTCGGTAACGAGTTGTCCTTGAAGAAAAAAAGGTTTTTTCTCTCGATAACGAGTGGACATCGCCGGAAATTTGTGTTTTCCCTTTATAACGAGTAGAAATTTGTGTTTTATCTTTGGTAACGAGTTCGAATTCATGTTTTCTTCATATTAACGAGTTCAAATTCGTGTTTTTCTCTCGGTAACGAGTTGTCCTTGAAGAAAAAAAGGTTTTTTCTCCGATAACGAGTGGACATCGCCGGAAATTTGTGTTTTCCCTTTATAACGAGTAGAAATTTGTGTTTTATCTTTGGTAACGAGTTCGAATTCATGTTTTCTTCATATTAACGAGTTCAAATTCGTGTTTTTCTCTCGGTAACGAGTTGTCCTTGAAGAAAAAAAGGTTTTTTCTCTAATAACGAGTGGACATCGCCGGAAATTTGTGTTTTCCCTTTATAACGAGTAGAAATTTGTGTTTTATCTTTGGTAACGAGTTCGAATTCATGTTTTCTTCATATTAACGAGTTCAAATTCGTGTTTTTCTCTCGGTAACGAGTTGTCCTTGAAGAAAAAAGGTTTTTTCTCTATAACGAGTGGACATCGCCGGAAATTTGTGTTTTCCCTTTATAACGAGTAGAAATTTGTGTTTTATCTTTGGTAACGAGTTCGAATTCATGTTTTCTTCATATTAACGAGTTCAAATTCGTGTTTTTCTCTCGGTAACGAGTTGTCCTTGAAGAAAAAAAGGTTTTTTCTCTCGATAACGAGTGGACATCGCCGGAAATTTGTGTTTTCCCTTTATAACGAGTAGAAATTTGTGTTTTATCTTTGGTAACGAGTTCGAATTCATGTTTTCTTCATATTAACGAGTTTAAATTCGTGTTTTTCTCTGGTAACGAGTTGTCCTTGAAGAAAAAAACGTTTTTTCTCTAATAACGAGTGGACATCGCCGGAAATTTGTGTTTTCCCTTTATAACGAGTAGAAATTTGTGTTTTATCTTTGGTAACGAGTTCGAATTCATGTTTTCTTCATATTAACGAGTTCAAATTCGTGTTTTTCTCTCGGTAACGAGTTGTCCTTGAAGAAAAAAAGGTTTTTCTCTCGATAACGAGTGGACATCGCCGGAAATTTGTGTTTTCCCTTTATAACGAGTAGAAATTTGTGTTTTATCTTTGGTAACGAGTTCGAATTCATGTTTTCTTCATATTAACGAGTTCAAATTCGTGTTTTTCTCTCGGTAACGAGTTGTCCTTGAAGAAAAAAGGTTTTTTCTCTAATAACGAGTGGACATCGCCGGAAATTTGTGTTTTCCCTTTATAACGAGTAGAAATTTGTGTTTTATCTTTGGTAACGAGTTCGAATTCATGTTTTCTTCATATTAACGAGTTCAAATTCGTGTTTTTCTCTCGGTAACGAGTTGTCCTTGAAGAAAAAAAGGTTTTTTCTCTGATAACGAGTGGACATCGCCGGAAATTTGTGTTTTCCCTTTATAACGAGTAGAAATTTGTGTTTTATCTTTGGTAACGAGTTCGAATTCATGTTTTCTTCATATTAACGAGTTCAAATTCATGTTTTTCTCTCGGTAACGAGTTGTCCTTGAAGAAAAAAAGGTTTTTTCTCGATAACGAGTGGACATCGCCGGAAATTTGTGTTTTCCCTTTATAACGAGTAGAAATTTGTGTTTTATCTTTGGTAACGAGTTCGAATTCATGTTTTCTTCATATTAACGAGTTCAAATTCATGTTTTTCTCTCGGTAACGAGTTGTCTTTGAAGAAAAAAAGGTTTTTTCTCCGATAACGAGTGGACATCGCCGGAAATTTGTGTTTTCCCTTTATAACGAGTAGAAATTTGTGTTTTATCTTTGGTAACGAGTTCGAATTCATGTTTTCTTCATATTAACGAGTTCAAATTCGTGTTTTTCTCTCGGTAACGAGTTGTCCTTGAAGAAAAAAAGGTTTTTTCTCTCGATAACGAGTGGACATCGCCGGAAATTTGTGTTTTCCCTTTATAACGAGTAGAAATTTGTGTTTTATCTTTGGTAACGAGTTCGAATTCATGTTTTCTTCATATTAACGAGTTCAAATTCGTGTTTTTCTCTCGGTAACGAGTTGTCCTTGAAGAAAAAAAGTTTTTTCTCGATAACGAGTGGACATCGCCGGAAATTTGTGTTTTCCCTTTATAACGAGTAGAAATTTGTGTTTTATCTTTGGTAACGAGTTCGAATTCATGTTTTCTTCATATTAACGAGTTCAAATTCGTGTTTTTCTCTCGGTAACGAGTTGTCCTTGAAGAAAAAAAGGTTTTTTCTCCGATAACGAGTGGACATCGCCGGAAATTTGTGTTTTCCCTTTATAACGAGTAGAAATTTGTGTTTTATCTTTGGTAACGAGTTCGAATTCATGTTTTCTTCATATTAACGAGTTCAAATTCGTGTTTTTCTCTCGGTAACGAGTTGTCCTTGAAGAAAAAAAGGTTTTTTCTCTAATAACGAGTGGACATCGCCGGAAATTTGTGTTTTCCCTTTATAACGAGTAGAAATTTGTGTTTTATCTTTGGTAACGAGTTCAAATTCATGTTTTCTTCATATTAACGAGTTCAAATTCGTGTTTTTCTCTGGTAACGAGTTGTCCTTGAAGAAAAAAAGGTTTTTTCTCTAATAACGAGTGGACATCGCCGGAAATTTGTGTTTTCCCTTTATAACGAGTAGAAATTTGTGTTTTATCTTTGGTAACGAGTTCGAATTCATGTTTTCTTCATATTAACGAGTTCAAATTCGTGTTTTTCTCTCGGTAACGAGTTGTCCTTGAAGAAAAAAAGGTTTTTTCTCTAATAACGAGTGGACATCGCCGGAAATTTGTGTTTTCCCTTTATAACGAGTAGAAATTTGTGTTTTATCTTTGGTAACGAGTTCGAATTCATGTTTTCTTCATATTAACGAGTTCAAATTCGTGTTTTTCTCTGGTAACGAGTTGTCCTTGAAGAAAAAAAGGTTTTTTCTCTAATAACGAGTGGACATCGCCGGAAATTTGTGTTTTCCCTTTATAACGAGTAGAAATTTGTGTTTTATCTTTGGTAACGAGTTCAAATTCATGTTTTCTTCATATTAACGAGTTCAAATTCGTGTTTTTCTCTGGTAACGAGTTGTCCTTGAAGAAAAAAGGTTTTTTCTCTAATAACGAGTGGACATCGCCGGAAATTTGTGTTTTCCCTTTATAACGAGTAGAAATTTGTGTTTTATCTTTGGTAACGAGTTCGAATTCATGTTTTCTTCATATTAACGAGTTCAAATTCGTGTTTTTCTCTCGGTAACGAGTTGTCCTTGAAGAAAAAAAGGTTTTTTCTCTCGATAACGAGTGGACATCGCCGGAAATTTGTGTTTTCCCTTTATAACGAGTAGAAATTTGTGTTTTATCTTTGGTAACGAGTTCGAATTCATGTTTTCTTCATATTAACGAGTTCAAATTCATGTTTTTCTCTGGTAACGAGTTGTCCTTGAAGAAAAAAAGGTTTTTTCTCTGATAACGAGTGGACATCGCCGAAAATTTGTGTTTTCCCTTTATAACGAGTAGAAATTTGTGTTTATCTTTCGTAACGAGTTCGAATTCATGTTTTCTTCATATTAACGAGTTCAAATTCGTGTTTTTCTCTCGGTAACGAATTGTCCTTGAAGAAAAAAAGGTTTTTTCTCCGATAACGAGTGGACATCGCCGGAAATTTGTGTTTTCCCTTTATAACGAGTAGAAATTTGTGTTTTATCTTTGGTAACGAGTTCGAATTCATGTTTTCTTCATATTAACGAGTTCAAATTCGTGTTTTTCTCTCGGTAACGAGTTGTCCTTGAAGAAAAAAAGGTTTTTTCTCTCGATAACGAGTGGACATCGCCGGAAATTTGTGTTTTCCCTTTATAACGAGTAGAAATTTGTGTTTTATCTTTGGTAACGAGTTCGAATTCATGTTTTCTTCATATTAACGAGTTCAAATTCGTGTTTTTCTCTCGGTAACGAGTTGTCCTTGAAGAAAAAAAGTTTTTTCTCGATAACGAGTGGACATCGCCGGAAATTTGTGTTTTCCCTTTATAACGAGTAGAAATTTGTGTTTTATCTTTGGTAACGAGTTCGAATTCATGTTTTCTTCATATTAACGAGTTCAAATTCGTGTTTTTCTCTCGGTAACGAGTTGTCCTTGAAGAAAAAAAGGTTTTTTCTCTGATAACGAGTGGACATCACCGAAAATTTGTGTTTTCCCTTTATAACGAGTAGAAATTTGTGTTTTATCTTTGGTAACGAGTTCGAATTCATGTTTTCTTCATATTAACGAGTTCAAATTCGTGTTTTTCTCTGGTAACGAGTTGTCCTTGTAGAAAAAAGGTTTTTTCTCTGATAACGAGTGGACATCGCCGGAAATTTGTGTTTTCCCTTTATAACGAGTAGAAATTTGTGTTTTATCTTTCGTAACGAGTTCGAATTCATGTTTTCTTCATATTAACGAGTTCAAATTCGTGTTTTTCTCTCGGTAACGAGTTGTCCTTGAAGAAAAAAAGGTTTTTTCTCTCGATAACGAGTGGACATCGCCGGAAATTTGTGTTTTCCCTTTATAACGAGTAGAAATTTGTGTTTTATCTTTGGTAACGAGTTCGAATTCATGTTTTCTTCATATTAACGAGTTCAAATTCGTGTTTTTCTCTGGTAACGAGTTGTCCTTGAAGAAAAAAAGGTTTTTTCTCTAATAACGAGTGGACATCGCCGGAAATTTGTGTTTTCCCTTTATAACGAGTAGAAATTTGTGTTTTATCTTTGGTAACGAGTTCGAATTCATGTTTTCTTCATATTAAAGAGTTCAAATTCGTGTTTTTCTCTGGTAACGAGTTGTTCTTGAAGAAAAAAGGTTTTTTCTCTTATAACGAGTGGACATCGCCGGAAATTTGTGTTTTCCCCTTATAACGAGTAGAAATTTGTGTTTTATCTTTGGTAACGAGTTCGAATTCATGTTTTCTTCATATTAACAAGTTCAAATTCATGTTTTCTCTCGGTAACGAGTTGTCTTTGAAGAAAAAAAGGTTTTTTCTCCGATAACGAGTGGACATCGCCGGAAATTTGTGTTTTCCCTTTATAACGAGTAGAAATTTGTGTTTTATCTTTGGTAACGAGTTCGAATTCATGTTTTCTTCATATTAACGAGTTCAAATTCATGTTTTTCTCTCGGTAATCCACCGAGCCCTCTTGATTTAATCCCCATACCTTGTGAAGAAAAAGCAAGCTTGGATGGGAAAAACAAAGCCGAGTCTATTAAAGCATTGCATGAAAAAGTTAAAGCTAATATTGAGAAACGGACTCGGTTTACTCCAAACAAGACAACAAGGGAAGGAAAGAGGTTTTATTTGAACCCGGTGATTGGGTTTGGTTACATCTTCGAAAGGATAGGTTTCCTATTAAACGGAGATCCAAGTTGCAACCCGGAGGAGATGGACCATTTCAAGTTGTGGCAAAAGTGAATAATAATGCCTACAAGTTTGAATCTACCTGTGAATACAATGTAAGTGCTACTTTTAATGTTTCGACTTAACCCCATTTGATGCAGGAGATTTGAGGACAAATCCTTTTCAAGAGGGAGGGGATGATGGAGGACCATCCAAGGAGCTTACAAAAGATCCTTTGAAGATAAGAGATGGACCAGTGACCAGATTCCAAGCCAAAAGGATGAAAGAAGTATAAAATGCGCTTGTTGTTGAGTTGCATGACAAAGCATCAATGGTAGAAGAAGATCCACTGAAAGAGCCACTATTGGTGAATATAATCCAAGCTCGAGAGGGTCAAAATGATGATTGGGCTATGCTAGAGCAGCTGGAGTGAACAGAACACAAGTTTCAAGAACAATGGGCTATAATATGGGTTTGGCACCACTTAGCCTACTTTTACTAGTTCTTGGGCTTGTAATTTGTATTTTATTATTTCTTATCATATTATAATAGTCCAATAAGGCCCTCTACACTTGGATTTTCGTGCATGAGGTGTCCATTAGGGTTCAATGAAATCTTCATCTTATTTTTGGTAGATAATCAATCAATCTGATTGGGGATTATTTACTAATTTGTGATTTGAAAATCTTTTTTTATTTTTGGAATTACCTTTTTCTTTATTTCATCTAGACTTAGGAGTTGTCTAGGTTCATTTTTATTTTATATTTTCTTATTTTGTTTTCATTTTCTAGAAAATAAAATGCCAACATCCTTAGCCTATAAAAGGAGGGGCACACCATATGTATTTGACACCTTGAATTATAATTATATTGAGAGTTTTCTCTTGGAGTTTTTACAACTTTTATTAAGTGCATTTTAAGTTTGTGAGCATAGCTTAAAGTGTTTCATTGTAGTCTTTGGTTTAAGGATCATTAGAAGGGTCTTGGCTTCTTCATAGCCATTGGTTCTTCTAGTCTCATCTTTGAGTTAAACTACTTTTGCTCAAGTCTTTTCCTTCATCTAATTCTATTTTCCTTTTTATTTCGGGATATTCATTGTATTACTTAGGGTTCTTAACAATTTCATTGTTAGGGGTCCAAGGTATACATCAGTTGGTATCAGAGAAAGTGGTTCAATCCATTTGTTTTGGTGTTGCTGATTTGACACCCGTTTTTATTTCAATTCGTTTTATACTCATAAAAACTCAAACAAATCTGTAATTTTTATCACATATAAATCACCAATTGATCTTGATTTTCTCTTTTTATTGTATCTCAAAATTCGAATCAGATCATACTGAAAACTGCATTGCAACACAGAATACTCTGTTCTGAAATTCTGCAGCAGTAGATCTTCTTTCGAATTTCGTTTGAGTGGGTTATCAAATTCCAAATTCATTGAAAATTGGTGGAGTGATAGGAAATTTCCTGTTCTACAACTTTCATCTTTTGAGTTTTTCCATATTCATTATAGTTTGATCACAATCGGCGAAATAAGTCACTGCTACAACTCTGGAAAATTTTGACAGATTGAGTTAGTTGAAAAGAAACGATTGTTTGTTCAACCTATAAAAGTCCAAAAAAATCTGAATTTTGGGTATCATCTACATAACTCATTATTCTACAAATTTCCTTTTTGCTTCCTGTTGAAATTCGTTTTTGTTTGGGCTGCACGTGCCAATAAGTGCAAGGCTGAATTTCGGGTAAAATCGGGAAGTTGTCACCGAACTCCGCTTGAAGTGCTAATCGTTTAGGCACCGATTAAAAGGTGATAACTGATCTAATCCAAGTTCTTCGAGTTTTTTTTGAGTAAAAAAAAACACAAAAAAAAAAAAAAAAAAAAAAAAAAATCAAAAAAAAAACCGAAAAGGTCATATAAAAAGGCAAGTGAGAACGGTCACTCAAAAGTAGGTGCCCCTTGAAACGAATCGACTAATGGAAGAAATCGGAGAAGGGAATCAAGAGGACTAATGCATCGATCACAAACAATGCAAGAAGACGCATTAATTTTGAAACCGAACATGATAATGAACATGAAGTTGATCGGGACCTTGTTCCCGATGATATACCGAGACGAATATGATGAGTTTACGCTTAATCGGTGCGAGAGGCCAAGAAGGAATAATCATCAAGATGGTATTCGAAACATCAAGATGAAGATTCCTCCTTTCAAGGGGACTAGTAATCCGGAGGAGTATTTAGAATGGGAAAAAAGAGTCGAGTTTGTATTTGATTGTAATAAATATAGCGAGACTCAAAAAGTAAAGTTGGCGGCATTAGAATTTCTGATTATGCAATGTTCTGGTGGGATCAAATACTGACAACCAGAAGGAGAATGGGCGATGTTCCAGTTGAGACGTGGAGTGAGATGAAAAAAATAATGAAAAAATGATTTGTACCTAACCATTATCATCGTGAACGTCTTCAAAAATTTCAGGTACTCCGCCAAGGATCCATGACAGTCGATGATTACTACAAGGAAATGGAGGTTTCCATGATCCGTGCCAATGTTGAGGAGGATGAGGAAGCCACAATGGCCAGATTCCTTAGTGGGTTGAATAGTGAGATAGCCAACACTGTTGACTTACATCCCTATTCTGATCTACAAGGAATGGTGCACATGGCTATTAAAGTTGAAAGTCAACTCAAGAAGAAGAATTCCTTATCCAAAGGGAATTTCTCTCACTTTTAGCCTTATGCCAAGTCGAAGGGGATGCCCCCTAAGACTCTTACTAATGCACCCAAAGGTCAAGAAAAGTCCAAGGAATTGGAAAAGGGTAAGGAACGAAATTTTAATGCTAATCCTTCTAGATCTCGTGATATTGTGTGTTTCAGGTGCAAAGGAAGAGGACATTATTCCAACAATTGTCCAAACCAGCGTGTGATGATTATACGGGGAGATGGCACCTATGAATCAGGCAAGTGAGGAGGAGCAAGAGCATGAAAGTGGTAAGGAAGAGGATCAAGACATTACTAATCCAATTGAGGACAACGGGGAACTACTTGTGGTAAGGCGGGCCTTAAGTGTCCAACCAAAGGTAGTGGGTCAAGAGGACCAAAGAGAAAACATCTTTCACACAAGATGTATGGTTAAAGGTAAAATTTGCATGATTATTATTGATAGTGGCAGTTGTGCAAATGTGGTAAGTCAAGAAATGGTAGATAAACTTGGTTTAGAGACTATCAAGCATCCAAACCCGTATAAGATGCAATGGCTTAATGAGTGTGGGGAGCTTAGAGTTACTAAACAAGTTCTTTTATCTTTTTCTATTCGCAATTATGAGGATCAAATTGTGTGTGATGTGATTCCTATGCATGCTACACATATTTTACTTGGTAGACCCTGGCAATTTGATAAGAAAGCAATTCATGATGGTTTTCTGAATCAATACTCTTTTAAGCATAATAATAGAAAAATTGTCTTGACTTCTTTAAATCCAGAGCAAATCCATGAAAGTCAAGTAAAATGGCTAAATCTAGAAAAGAACATGAATTGAATCTAAAAGAAAAAGCCGTGGTGAGTAGTGTGCAAACTGAGAGTGTTGCGTCTGAGCTTAAGGAAAAGAAGGAAGCATCGAAAGCACTTAAAAATAAACCTAACTTCTTTGCTAAAACAACTCACGTGCATAAGGCAATTCAGGAAAAGCGTCAAGTGTTTGTCATAATATTTAAAGAATGCTTGTTAAGTACAGGTGATATATCCCCGTCTATGCCTGGTATGTTTGTTGAGTTGTTGCAGGAATATCAAGACGTGTTTCCAGACGAGGAACCATATGGATTACCACTCTTACGTGGTATTGAACATCAGATTGACTTTGTTCCCGAGGCGTCATTGCCCAATAGACCTGCCTATAGAGCAAGTCCAGAGGAAACAAAGGAAATATAGAGGCAGGTAAGTGAACTATTGGAAAGGGGTAAAGTGAGGGAAAGCACTAGTCCTTGTGCCGTTCCTGTCATTTTAGTTCCCAAGAAAACTGGAGAATGGCATATGTGTACTGATTGTAGAGCAATTAATAAAATCACAATCAAGTATAGATATCCCATTCCTCGGTTGGATGATATGTTGGACGAGTTACATGGTGCTATACTTTTTACTAAAATAGATCTAAAAAGTGGATACCATCAAATAAGAATAAAAGAGGGAGACGAATGGAAAACTGCTTTCAAGACCAAGTTTGGTCTATATGAATGGCTAGTTATGCCATTTGGACTCACTAATGCACCGAGTATTTTTATGCGCTTAATGAACCATGTTTTGCGTGAGTATATTGGTAAATTTGTGGTAGTCTATTTTGATGATATTTTGATCTATAGCAAGAGTCAAGATGAGCATTTGCATCATGTACGTGTTGTTTTGGACACACTTAGAAAGGAGTGTTTGTATGCTAATTTTAAAAAGTGTTCATTTTGCATGGATAAAGTGGTTTTTCTTGGGTTCATTGTTGGAGCCAACGGTATTGAGGTTGACCCCGAAAAGGTCAAGGCCATTAAAGAGTGGCCCACGCCTAAAACTGTTACTGAAGTGAGGAGTTTTCATGGCCTAGCTAGTTTCTATAGGCGTTTTGTGAAAGATTTCAGCACTATTGCATCTCCTTTAAATGAGTTGGTTAAAAAGGAAGTTTCTTTTCATTGGGGAGTAAAACAACAACAAGCTTTTGAACTCTTAAAAGAAAGGTTAACTAGTGCGCCTGTCTTAGCATTACCTAATTTTGATTGTGCATTTGAAATTGAATGTGATGCTTCGGGATTGGGATTGGGGCTTTCTTATTCAAAATAATCGTCCCATTGCCTATTTTAGTGAGAAGTTAAAAGGCTGCACAATTAAATTACTCCACTTATGATAAAGAGATGTATGCGTTGGTAAGAGCATTGAAAACTTGGCAGCATTACCTATGGCCCAAAGAATTTGTGATTCACACGGATCACGAATCCTTAAAGTACCTTAAGGGTCAAGGGAAGTTAAATAAGAGGCATATGAAGTGGGTAGAATTTATTGAAACATTTCCTTATGTTATCCAGTATAAATGTGGTAAAGAAAATAAAGTAGCTGATGCATTATCTCGAATGTATACTTTAATCAGTACTTTAGATTCTAAACTGCTTGGGTTTGAAATGATTAAGGAATTGTATCATAATGATGTTGACTTTTCTTCTATACATGTTGCATGTGAGCAATCTGGTTTTAAAGATTTTTATAGGCATGATGGTTATCTTTTTCGTGGTAAACAAATTTGCATACCTAAATGTTCTATAAGAGAGTTGTTGGTAAGTGAAGCTCACGGGGGAGGTTTAATGGGTCATTTTGGGATGAATAAAACGTTAGAAGTCCTAAAAGAACATTTTTATTGGCCTAATATGCGTGTGGATGTTAATAGAATTTGTGATCATTCCATTACATGTAAACATGCTAAATCCAAAACCCAGCCTCAAGGTTTGTATCAACCACTCCCAATTCCTAATGAACCTTGGACATATATCTCTATGGATTTTGTTCTTGGTTTACCAAGGTCTAAAAGTGGTAAGGATTCGGTCTTTGTAGTAGTGGACAGATTTTCGAAGATGGCACACTTTATTGCTTGCACTAAAACAAATGATGCGACATATATTGCTTATTTTTTCTTTAAAGAAGTTGTGCGTTTACATGGAGTTCCACGTACTATTGTGAGTGATCGTGATGTGAAATTTTTGAGTCACTTTTGGAAAGTTTTATGGAGTAAGTTAGGTACTAAATTACTATTTTCTACTACTTGCCACCCCCAAACTGATGGTCAAACTGAAGTGGTTAATAGGACTTTAGGACAATTACTTCGTTCAATAATACAGAAGAACCTTAAAAATTGGGAAAATTGTCTTCCTTTTGTTGAGTTTGCGTATAATAGAGTCCCGCATAGTGCGACTAAATTTTCACCATTTGAAGTAGTGTATGGCTTTAATCCATTGAGCCCTCTTGATTTAATCCCCATACCTTGTGAAGAAAAAGCAAGCTTGGATGGGAAAAACAAAGCTGAGTCTATTAAAGCATTGCATGAAAAAGTTAAAGCTAATATTGAGAAACGGACTCAGGTTTACTCCAAACAGCACAACAAGGGAAGGAAAGAGGTTTTATTTGAACCCGGTGATTGGGTTTGGTTACATCTTCGAAAGGATAGGTTTCCTATTAAACGGAGATCCAAGTTGCAACCCAGAGGAGATGGACCATTTCAAGTTGTGGCAAAAGTGAATAATAATGCCTACAAGCTGGATCTACCTGGTGAATACAATGTAAGTGCTACTTTTAATGTTTCAGACTTAACCCCATTTGATGCAGGGGATTTGAGGACAAATCCTTTTCAAGAGGAGGGGATGATGGAGGACTATCCAAGGAGCTTACAAAAGATCCTTTGAAGATAACAGATGGACCAGTGACCAGATTCCAAGCCAAAAGGATGAAAGAAGCATTAAATGCGCTTGTTGTTGAGTTGCATGACAAGGCATCAATGGTAGAAGAAGATCCACTGAAAGAGCCACTATTGGTGAATATAATCCAAGCTCGAGAGGGTCAAAATGATGATTGGGCTATGCTAGAGCAGTGGAGTGAACGAACACAAGTTTCAAGCACAATGGGCTATAATATGGGTTTGGCACCACTTAGCCTACTTTTACTAGTTCTTGGGCTTGTAATTTGTATTTTATTATTTCTTATCATATTATAATAGTCCAATAAGGCCCTCTACACTTGGAATTTTGTGCATGAGGTGTCCATTAGGGTTTAGGGTTCAATCAAATCTTCATCTTATTTTTGGTAGATAATCAATCAATCTGATTGGGGGATTATTTACTAATTTGTGATTTACAGATCTTTTTTTATTTTTGGAATTACCCTTTTCTTTATTTCATCTAGACTTAGGAGTTGTATAGGTTCATTTTTATTTTATATTTTCTTATTTTGTTTTCATTTTCTAGAAAATAAAATGCCAACATCCTTAGCATATAAAAGGAGGGGCACACCATATGTATTTGACACCTTGAATTATAATTATATTGAGAGTTTTCTCTTGAGTTTTTACAACTTTTATTAAGTGCATTTTAAGTTTGTGAGCATAGCTTAAAGTGTTTCATTGTAGTCTTTGGTTTAAGGATCATTAGAAGGGTCTTGGCTTCTTCATAGCCATTGGTTCTTCTAGTCTCATCCTTGAGTTAAACTACTTTTGCTCAAGTCTTTTCCTTCATCTAATTCTATTTTCCTTTTATTTCGGGATATTCATTGTATTACTTAGGGTTCTTAACAATTTCATTGTTAGGGGTCCAAGGTATACATCAAGATAAAAAGGTTTTTTCTCTAATAACGAGTGGACATCGCCGGAAATTTGTGTTTTCCCTTTATAACGAGTAGAAATTTGTGTTTTATCTTTGGTAACGAGTTCGAATTCATGTTTTCATCATATTAACGAGTTCAAATTCGTGTTTTTCTCTGGTAACGAGTTGTCCTTGAAGAAAAAAAGGTTTTTTCTCTGATAACGAGTGGACATCGCCGGAAATTTGTGTTTTCCCTTTATAACGAGTAGAAATTTGTGTTTTATCTTTGGTAACGAGTTCGAATTCATGTTTTCTTCATATTAACGAGTTCAAATTCGTGTTTTTCTCTGGTAACGACTTGTCCTTGAAGAAAAAAAGGTTTTTTCTCTAATAACGAGTGGACATCACCGGAAATTTGTGTTTTCCCTTTATAACGAGTAGAAATTTGTGTTTGATCTTTGGTAACGAGTTCGAATTCATGTTTTCTTCATATTAACGAGTTCAAATTCGTGTTTTTCTCTCGTAACGAGTTGTTCTTGAAGAAAAAAGGTTTTTTCTCTTATAACGAGTGGACATCGCCGGAAATTTGTGTTTTCCCTTTATAACGAGTAGAAATTTGTGTTTTATCTTTGGTAACGAGTTCGAATTCATGTTTTCTTCATATTAACAAGTTCAAATTCATGTTTTCTCTGGTAACGAGTTGTCTTTGAAGAAAAAAAGGTTTTTTCTCTGATAACGAGTGGACATCGCCGGAAATTTGTGTTTTCCCTTTATAACGAGTAGAAATTTGTGTTTTATCTTTGGTAACGAGTTCGAATTCATGTTTTCTTCATATTAACGAGTTCAAATTCATGTTTTTCTCTGGTAACGAGTTGTCCATGAAGAAAAATAGGTTTTTTCTCTAATAACGAGTGGACATCGCCGGAAATTTGTGTTTTCCCTGTATAACGAGTAGAAATTTGTGTTTTATCTCGAATTCATGTTTTCTTCATATTAACGAGTAACGAGTTGTCCTTGAAGATAAAAAGGGTTTTTCTCTAATAACGAGTGGACATCGCCGGAAATTTGTGTTTTCCCTTTATAACGAGTAGAAATTTGTGTTTTATCTTTGGTAACGAGTTCGAATTCATGTTTTCATCATATTAACGAGTTCAAATTCGTGTTTTTCTCTGGTAACGAGTTGTCCTTGAAGAAAAAAAGGTTTTTTCTCTGATAACGAGTGGAAATTGCCGGAAATTTGTGTTTTCCCTTTATAACGAGTAGCAATTTGTGTTTTATCTTTGGTAACGAGTTCGAATTCATGTTCTCTTCATATTAACGAGTTCAAATTCGTGTTTTTCTCTCGGTAACGAGTTGTCCTTGAAGAAAAAAAGGTTTTTTCTCGATAACGAGTGGACATCGCCGGAAATTTGTGTTTTCCCTTTATAACGAGTAGAAATTTGTGTTTTATCTTTGGTAACGAGTTCGAATTCATGTTTTCATCATATTAACGAGTTCAAATTCGTGTTTTTCTCTCGGTAACGAGCTGTCCTTGAAGAAAAAAAGGTTTTTTCTCTGATAACGAGTGGAAATCGCCGGAAATTTGTGTTTTCCCTTTATAACGAGTAGAAATTTGTGTTTTATCTTTGGTAACGAGTTCGAATTCATGTTCTCTTCATATTAACGAGTTCAAATTCGTGTTTTTCTCGGTAACGAGTTGTCCTTGAAGAAAAAAAGGTTTTTTCTCTCGATAACGAGTGGACATCGCCGGAAATTTGTGTTTTCCCTTTATAACGAGTAGAAATTTGTGTTTTATCTTTGGTAACGAGTTCGAATTCATGTTTTCTTCATATTAACGAGTTCAAATTCGTGTTTTTCTCTCGGTAACGAGTTCTCCTTGAAGAAAAAAAGGTTTTTTCTCTGATAACGAGTGGACATCGCCGGAAATTTGTGTTTTCCCTTTATAACGAGTAGAAATTTGTGTTTTATCTTTGGTAACGAGTTCGAATTCATGTTTTCTTCATATTAACGAGTTCAAATTCGTGTTTTTCTCGGGTAACGAGTTGTCCTTGAAGAAAAAAAGGTTTTTTCTCTGATAACGAGTGGACATCACCGGAAATTTGTGTTTTCCCATTATAACGAGTAGAAATTTGTGTTTTATCTTTGGTAACGAGTTCGAATTCATGTTTTCTTCATATTAACGAGTTCAAATTCATGTTTTTCTCTGGTAACGAGTTGTCCTTGAAGATAAAAAGGTTTTTTCTCTAATAACGAGTGGACATCGCCGGAAATTTGTGTTTTCCCTTTATAACGAGTAGAAATTTGTGTTTTATCTTTGGTAACGAGTTCGAATTCATGTTTTCTTCATATTAACGAGTTCAAATTCGTGTTTTTCTCTCGGTAACGAGTTGTCCTTGAAGAAAAAAAAGGTTTTTTCTCTGATAACGAGTGGACATCGCCGGAAATTTGTGTTTTCCCTTTATAACGAGTAGAAATTTGTGTTTTATCTTTGGTAACGAGTTCGAATTCATGTTTTCTTCATATTAACGAGTTCAAATTCGTGTTTTTCTCTCGGTAACGAGTTGTCCTTGAAGAAAAAAAGGTTTTTTCTCTGATAACGAGTGGACATCACCGGAAATTTGTGTTTTCCCTTTATAACGAGTAGAAATTTGTGTTTTATCTTTGGTAACGAGTTTGAATTCATGTTTTCTTCATATTAACGAGTTCAAATTCATGTTTTTCTCTGGTAACGAGTTTTCCTTGCAGAAAAAAGGTTTTTTCTCTAATAACGAGTGGACATCGCCGGAAATTTGTGTTTTCCCTTTATAACGAGTAGAAATTTGTGTTTTATCTTTGGTAACGAGTTCGAATTCATGTTTTCTTCATATTAACGAGTTCAAATTCGTGTTTTTCTCTCGGTAACGAGTTGTCCTTGAAGAAAAAAAGGTTTTTTCTCGATAACGAGTGGACATCGCCGGAAATTTGTGTTTTCCCTTTATAACGAGTAGAAATTTGTGTTTTATCTTTGGTAACGAGTTCGAATTCATGTTTTCTTCATATTAACGAGTTCAAATTCGTGTTTTTCTCTCGGTAACGAGTTGTCCTTGAAGAAAAAAAGGTTTTTTCTCGATAACGAGTGGACATCGCCGGAAATTTGTGTTTTCCCTTTATAACGAGTAGAAATTTGTGTTTTATCTTTGGTAACGAGTTCGAATTCATGTTTTCTTCATATTAACGAGTTCAAATTCGTGTTTTTCTCTCGGTAACGAGTTGTCCTTGAAGAAAAAAAGGTTTTTTCTCTCGATAACGAGTGGACATCGCCGGAAATTTGTGTTTTCCCTTTATAACGAGTAGAAATTTGTGTTTTATCTTTGGTAACGAGTTCGAATTCATGTTTTCTTCATATTAACGAGTTCAAATTCGTGTTTTTCTCTTGTAACGAGTTGTCCTTGAAGAAAAAAAGGTTTTTCTCTGATAACGAGTGGACATCGCCGGAAATTTGTGTTTTCCCTTTATAACGAGTAGAAATTTGTGTTTTATCTTTGGTAACGAGTTCGAATTCATGTTTTCTTCATATTAACGAGTTCAAATTCGTGTTTTTCTCTCGGGTAACGAGTTGTCCTTGAAGAAAAAAAGGTTTTTTCTCTCGATAACGAGTGGACATCGCCGGAAATTTGTGTTTTCCCTTTATAACGAGTAGAAATTTGTGTTTTATCTTTGGTAACGAGTTCGAATTCATGTTTTCTTCATATTAACGAGTTCAAATTCGTGTTTTTCTCTCGGTAACGAGTTGTCCTTGAAGAAAAAAAGGTTTTTTCTCTAATAACGAGTGGACATCGCCGGAAATTTGTGTTTTCCCTTTATAACGAGTAGAAATTTGTGTTTTATCTTTGGTAACGAGTTCGAATTCATGTTTTCTTCATATTAACGAGTTCAAATTCGTGTTTTTCTCTCGGTAACGAGTTGTCCTTGAAGAAAAAAAGGTTTTTTCTCTCGATAACGAGTGGACATCGCCGGAAATTTGTGTTTTCCCTTTATAACGAGTAGAAATTTGTGTTTTATCTTTGGTAACGAGTTCGAATTCATGTTTTCTTCATATTAACGAGTTCAAATTCGTGTTTTTCTCTCGGTAACGAGTTGTCCTTGAAGAAAAAAAGGTTTTTTCTCCGATAACGAGTGGACATCGCCGGAAATTTGTGTTTTCCCTTTATAACGAGTAGAAATTTGTGTTTTATCTTTGGTAACGAGTTCGAATTCATGTTTTCTTCATATTAACGAGTTCAAATTCGTGTTTTTCTCTCGGTAACGAGTTGTCCTTGAAGAAAAAAGGTTTTTTCTCCGATAACGAGTGGACATCGCCGGAAATTTGTGTTTTCCCTTTATAACGAGTAGAAATTTGTGTTTTATCTTTGGTAACGAGTTCGAATTCATGTTTTCTTCATATTAACGAGTTCAAATTCGTGTTTTTCTCTCGGTAACGAGTTGTCCTTGAAGAAAAAAAGGTTTTTTCTCTCGATAACGAGTGGACATCGCCGGAAATTTGTGTTTTCCCTTTATAACGAGTAGAAATTTGTGTTTTATCTTTGGTAACGAGTTCGAATTCATGTTTTCTTCATATTAACGAGTTCAAATTCGTGTTTTTCTCTCGGTAACGAGTTGTCCTTGAAGAAAAAAAGGTTTTTTCTCTCGATAACGAGTGGACATCGCCGGAAATTTGTGTTTTCCCTTTATAACGAGTAGAAATTTGTGTTTTATCTTTGGTAACGAGTTCGAATTCATGTTTTCTTCATATTAACGAGTTCAAATTCGTGTTTTTCTCTCGGTAACGAGTTGTCCTTGAAGAAAAAAAGGTTTTTTCTCTCGATAACGAGTGGACATCGCCGGAAATTTGTGTTTTCCCTTTATAACGAGTAGAAATTTGTGTTTTATCTTTGGTAACGAGTTCGAATTCATGTTTTCTTCATATTAACGAGTTCAAATTCGTGTTTTTCTCGGGTAACGAGTTGTCCTTGAAGAAAAAAAGGTTTTTTCTCTCGATAACGAGTGGACATCGCCGGAAATTTGTGTTTTCCCTTTATAACGAGTAGAAATTTGTGTTTTATCTTTGGTAACGAGTTCGAATTCATGTTTTCTTCATATTAACGAGTTCAAATTCGTGTTTTTCTCTCGGTAACGAGTTGTCCTTGAAGAAAAAAAGGTTTTTTCTCTAATAACGAGTGGACATCGCCGGAAATTTGTGTTTTCCCTTTATAACGAGTAGAAATTTGTGTTTTATCTTTGGTAACGAGTTCGAATTCATGTTTTCTTCATATTAACGAGTTCAAATTCGTGTTTTTCTCTCGGTAACGAGTTGTCCTTGAAGAAAAAAAGGTTTTTTCTCCGATAACGAGTGGACATCGCCGGAAATTTGTGTTTTCCCTTTATAACGAGTAGAAATTTGTGTTTTATCTTTGGTAACGAGTTCGAATTCATGTTTTCTTCATATTAACGAGTTCAAATTCGTGTTTTTCTCTCGGTAACGAGTTGTCCTTGAAGAAAAAAAGGTTTTTTCTCTCGATAACGAGTGGACATCGCCGGAAATTTGTGTTTTCCCTTTATAACGAGTAGAAATTTGTGTTTTATCTTTGGTAACGAGTTCGAATTCATGTTTTCTTCATATTAACGAGTTCAAATTCGTGTTTTTCTCTCGGTAACGAGTTGTCCTTGAAGAAAAAAAGGTTTTTTCTCTCGATAACGAGTGGACATCGCCGGAAATTTGTGTTTTCCCATTATAACGAGTAGAAATTTGTGTTTTATCTTTGGTAACGAGTTCGAATTCATGTTTTCTTCATATTAACGAGTTCAAATTCGTGTTTTTCTCTGGTAACGAGTTGTCCTTGAAGAAAAAAAAAGGTTTTTTCTCTAATAACGAGTGGACATCGCCGGAAATTTGTGTTTTCCCTTTATAACGAGTAGAAATTTGTGTTTTATCTTTGGTAACGAGTTCGAATTCATGTTTTCTTCATATTAACGAGTTCAAATTCGTGTTTTTCTCTGGTAACGAGTTGTCCTTGAAGAAAAAAAGGTTTTTTCTCTGATAACGAGTGGACATCGCCGGAAATTTGTGTTTTCCCTTTATAACGAGTAGAAATTTGTGTTTTATCTTTGGTAACGAGTTCGAATTCATGTTTTCTTCATATTAACGAGTTCAAATTCGTGTTTTTCTCTCGGTAACGAGTTGTCCTTGAAGAAAAAAAGGTTTTTTCTCCGATAACGAGTGGACATCGCCGGAAATTTGTGTTTTCCCTTTATAACGAGTAGAAATTTGTGTTTTATCTTTGGTAACGAGTTCGAATTCATGTTTTCTTCATATTAACGAGTTCAAATTCGTGTTTTTCTCTCGGTAACGAGTTGTCCTTGAAGAAAAAAAGGTTTTTTCTCTCGATAACGAGTGGACATCGCCGGAAATTTGTGTTTTCCCTTTATAACGAGTAGAAATTTGTGTTTTATCTTTGGTAACGAGTTCGAATTCATGTTTTCTTCATATTAACGAGTTCAAATTCGTGTTTTTCTCTCGGTAACGAGTTGTCCTTGAAGAAAAAAAGGTTTTTTCTCTCGATAACGAGTGGACATCGCCGGAAATTTGTGTTTTCCCTTTATAACGAGTAGAAATTTGTGTTTTATCTTTGGTAACGAGTTCGAATTCATGTTTTCTTCATATTAACGAGTTCAAATTCGTGTTTTTCTCTCGGTAACGAGTTGTCCTTGAAGAAAAAAAGGTTTTTTCTCGATAACGAGTGGACATCGCCGGAAATTTGTGTTTTCCCTTTATAACGAGTAGAAATTTGTGTTTTATCTTTGGTAACGAGTTCGAATTCATGTTTTCTTCATATTAACGAGTTCAAATTCGTGTTTTTCTCTCGGTAACGAGTTGTCCTTGAAGAAAAAAAGGTTTTTTCTCTCGATAACGAGTGGACATCGCCGGAAATTTGTGTTTTCCCTTTATAACGAGTAGAAATTTGTGTTTTATCTTTGGTAACGAGTTCGAATTCATGTTTTCTTCATATTAACGAGTTCAAATTCGTGTTTTTCTCTCGGTAACGAGTTGTCCTTGAAGAAAAAAAGGTTTTTTCTCTCGATAACGAGTGGACATCGCCGGAAATTTGTGTTTTCCCTTTATAACGAGTAGAAATTTGTGTTTTATCTTTGGTAACGAGTTCGAATTCATGTTTTCTTCATATTAACGAGTTCAAATTCGTGTTTTTCTCTCGGTAACGAGTTGTCCTTGAAGAAAAAAAAGGTTTTTTCTCGATAACGAGTGGACATCGCCGGAAATTTGTGTTTTCCCTTTATAACGAGTAGAAATTTGTGTTTTATCTTTGGTAACGAGTTCGAATTCATGTTTTCTTCATATTAACGAGTTCAAATTCGTGTTTTTCTCTCGGTAACGAGTTGTCCTTGAAGAAAAAAAGGTTTTTTCTCTCGATAACGAGTGGACATCGCCGGAAATTTGTGTTTTCCCTTTATAACGAGTAGAAATTTGTGTTTTATCTTTGGTAACGAGTTCGAATTCATGTTTTCTTCATATTAACGAGTTCAAATTCGTGTTTTTCTCTCGGTAACGAGTTGTCCTTGAAGAAAAAAAGGTTTTTTCTCTCGATAACGAGTGGACATCGCCGGAAATTTGTGTTTTCCCTTTATAACGAGTAGAAATTTGTGTTTTATCTTTGGTAACGAGTTCGAATTCATGTTTTCTTCATATTAACGAGTTCAAATTCGTGTTTTTCTCTCGGTAACGAGTTGTCCTTGAAGAAAAAAAGGTTTTTTCTCTCGATAACGAGTGGACATCGCCGGAAATTTGTGTTTTCCCTTTATAACGAGTAGAAATTTGTGTTTTATCTTTGGTAACGAGTTCGAATTCATGTTTTCTTCATATTAACGAGTTCAAATTCGTGTTTTTCTCTCGGTAACGAGTTGTCCTTGAAGAAAAAAAGGTTTTTTCCTCGATAACGAGTGGACATCGCCGGAAATTTGTGTTTTCCCTTTATAACGAGTAGAAATTTGTGTTTTATCTTTGGTAACGAGTTCGAATTCATGTTTTCTTCATATTAACGAGTTCAAATTCGTGTTTTTCTCTCGGTAACGAGTTGTCCTTGAAGAAAAAAAGGTTTTTTCTCTCGATAACGAGTGGACATCGCCGGAAATTTGTGTTTTCCCTTTATAACGAGTAGAAATTTGTGTTTTATCTTTGGTAACGAGTTCGAATTCATGTTTTCTTCATATTAACGAGTTCAAATTCGTGTTTTTCTCTCGGTAACGAGTTGTCCTTGAAGAAAAAAAGGTTTTTTCTCCGATAACGAGTGGACATCGCCGGAAATTTGTGTTTTCCCTTTATAACGAGTAGAAATTTGTGTTTTATCTTTGGTAACGAGTTCGAATTCATGTTTTCTTCATATTAACGAGTTCAAATTCGTGTTTTTCTCGGTAACGAGTTGTCCTTGAAGAAAAAAAGGTTTTTTCTCTCGATAACGAGTGGACATCGCCGGAAATTTGTGTTTTCCCTTTATAACGAGTAGAAATTTGTGTTTTATCTTTGGTAACGAGTTCGAATTCATGTTTTCTTCATATTAACGAGTTCAAATTCGTGTTTTTCTCTCGGTAACGAGTTGTCCTTGAAGAAAAAAAGGTTTTTTCTCCGATAACGAGTGGACATCGCCGGAAATTTGTGTTTTCCCTTTATAACGAGTAGAAATTTGTGTTTTATCTTTGGTAACGAGTTCGAATTCATGTTTTCTTCATATTAACGAGTTCAAATTCGTGTTTTTCTCTCGGTAACGAGTTGTCCTTGAAGAAAAAAAGGTTTTTTCTCCGATAACGAGTGGACATCGCCGGAAATTTGTGTTTTCCCTTTATAACGAGTAGAAATTTGTGTTTTATCTTTGGTAACGAGTTCGAATTCATGTTTTCTTCATATTAACGAGTTCAAATTCGTGTTTTTCTCTCGGTAACGAGTTGTCCTTGAAGAAAAAAAGGTTTTTTCTCCGATAACGAGTGGACATCGCCGGAAATTTGTGTTTTCCCTTTATAACGAGTAGAAATTTGTGTTTTATCTTTGGTAACGAGTTCGAATTCATGTTTTCTTCATATTAACGAGTTCAAATTCGTGTTTTTCTCTCGGTAACGAGTTGTCCTTGAAGAAAAAAAGGTTTTTTCTCCGATAACGAGTGGACATCGCCGGAAATTTGTGTTTTCCCTTTATAACGAGTAGAAATTTGTGTTTTATCTTTGGTAACGAGTTCGAATTCATGTTTTCTTCATATTAACGAGTTCAAATTCGTGTTTTTCTCTCGGTAACGAGTTGTCCTTGAAGAAAAAAAGGTTTTTTCTCTCGATAACGAGTGGACATCGCCGGAAATTTGTGTTTTCCCTTTATAACGAGTAGAAATTTGTGTTTTATCTTTGGTAACGAGTTCGAATTCATGTTTTCTTCATATTAACGAGTTCAAATTCGTGTTTTTCTCTCGGTAACGAGTTGTCCTTGAAGAAAAAAAGGTTTTTTCTCTCGATAACGAGTGGACATCGCCGGAAATTTGTGTTTTCCCTTTATAACGAGTAGAAATTTGTGTTTTATCTTTGGTAACGAGTTCGAATTCATGTTTTCTTCATATTAACGAGTTCAAATTCGTGTTTTTCTCTCGGTAACGAGTTGTCCTTGAAGAAAAAAAGGTTTTTTCTCTCGATAACGAGTGGACATCGCCGGAAATTTGTGTTTTCCCTTTATAACGAGTAGAAATTTGTGTTTTATCTTTGGTAACGAGTTCGAATTCATGTTTTCTTCATATTAACGAGTTCAAATTCGTGTTTTTCTCTCGGTAACGAGTTGTCCTTGAAGAAAAAAAGGTTTTTTCTCCGATAACGAGTGGACATCGCCGGAAATTTGTGTTTTCCCTTTATAACGAGTAGAAATTTGTGTTTTATCTTTGGTAACGAGTTCGAATTCATGTTTTCTTCATATTAACGAGTTCAAATTCGTGTTTTTCTCTCGGTAACGAGTTGTCCTTGAAGAAAAAAAGGTTTTTTCTCTATAACGAGTGGACATCGCCGGAAATTTGTGTTTTCCCTTTATAACGAGTAGAAATTTGTGTTTTATCTTTGGTAACGAGTTCGAATTCATGTTTTCTTCATATTAACGAGTTCAAATTCGTGTTTTTCTCTCGGTAACGAGTTGTCCTTGAAGAAAAAAAGGTTTTTTCTCTCGATAACGAGTGGACATCGCCGGAAATTTGTGTTTTCCCTTTATAACGAGTAGAAATTTGTGTTTTATCTTTGGTAACGAGTTCGAATTCATGTTTTCTTCATATTAACGAGTTCAAATTCGTGTTTTTCTCTCGGTAACGAGTTGTCCTTGAAGAAAAAAAGGTTTTTTCTCTCGATAACGAGTGGACATCGCCGGAAATTTGTGTTTTCCCTTTATAACGAGTAGAAATTTGTGTTTTATCTTTGGTAACGAGTTCGAATTCATGTTTTCTTCATATTAACGAGTTCAAATTCGTGTTTTTCTCTCGGTAACGAGTTGTCCTTGAAGAAAAAAAGGTTTTTTCTCTCGATAACGAGTGGACATCGCCGGAAATTTGTGTTTTCCCTTTATAACGAGTAGAAATTTGTGTTTTATCTTTGGTAACGAGTTCGAATTCATGTTTTCTTCATATTAACGAGTTCAAATTCGTGTTTTTCTCTCGGTAACGAGTTGTCCTTGAAGAAAAAAAGGTTTTTTCTCTCGATAACGAGTGGACATCGCCGGAAATTTGTGTTTTCCCTTTATAACGAGTAGAAATTTGTGTTTTATCTTTGGTAACGAGTTCGAATTCATGTTTTCTTCATATTAACGAGTTCAAATTCGTGTTTTTCTCTCGGTAACGAGTTGTCCTTGAAGAAAAAAAGGTTTTTTCTCTCGATAACGAGTGGACATCGCCGGAAATTTGTGTTTTCCCTTTATAACGAGTAGAAATTTGTGTTTTATCTTTGGTAACGAGTTCGAATTCATGTTTTCTTCATATTAACGAGTTCAAATTCGTGTTTTTCTCTCGGTAACGAGTTGTCCTTGAAGAAAAAAAGGTTTTTTCTCTCGATAACGAGTGGACATCGCCGGAAATTTGTGTTTTCCCTTTATAACGAGTAGAAATTTGTGTTTTATCTTTGGTAACGAGTTCGAATTCATGTTTTCTTCATATTAACGAGTTCAAATTCGTGTTTTTCTCTCGGTAACGAGTTGTCCTTGAAGAAAAAAAGGTTTTTTCTCCGATAACGAGTGGACATCGCCGGAAATTTGTGTTTTCCCTTTATAACGAGTAGAAATTTGTGTTTTATCTTTGGTAACGAGTTCGAATTCATGTTTTCTTCATATTAACGAGTTCAAATTCGTGTTTTTCTCTCGGTAACGAGTTGTCCTTGAAGAAAAAAAGGTTTTTTCTCTCGATAACGAGTGGACATCGCCGGAAATTTGTGTTTTCCCTTTATAACGAGTAGAAATTTGTGTTTTATCTTTGGTAACGAGTTCGAATTCATGTTTTCTTCATATTAACGAGTTCAAATTCGTGTTTTTCTCTCGGTAACGAGTTGTCCTTGAAGAAAAAAAGGTTTTTTCTCTCGATAACGAGTGGACATCGCCGGAAATTTGTGTTTTCCCTTTATAACGAGTAGAAATTTGTGTTTTATCTTTGGTAACGAGTTCGAATTCATGTTTTCTTCATATTAACGAGTTCAAATTCGTGTTTTTCTCTCGGTAACGAGTTGTCCTTGAAGAAAAAAAGGTTTTTTCTCGATAACGAGTGGACATCGCCGGAAATTTGTGTTTTCCCTTTATAACGAGTAGAAATTTGTGTTTTATCTTTGGTAACGAGTTCGAATTCATGTTTTCTTCATATTAACGAGTTCAAATTCGTGTTTTTCTCTCGGTAACGAGTTGTCCTTGAAGAAAAAAAGGTTTTTTCTCTCGATAACGAGTGGACATCGCCGGAAATTTGTGTTTTCCCTTTATAACGAGTAGAAATTTGTGTTTTATCTTTGGTAACGAGTTCGAATTCATGTTTTCTTCATATTAACGAGTTCAAATTCGTGTTTTTCTCTCGGTAACGAGTTGTCCTTGAAGAAAAAAAGGTTTTTTCTCCGATAACGAGTGGACATCGCCGGAAATTTGTGTTTTCCCTTTATAACGAGTAGAAATTTGTGTTTTATCTTTGGTAACGAGTTCGAATTCATGTTTTCTTCATATTAACGAGTTCAAATTCGTGTTTTTCTCTCGGTAACGAGTTGTCCTTGAAGAAAAAAAGGTTTTTTCTCTCGATAACGAGTGGACATCGCCGGAAATTTGTGTTTTCCCTTTATAACGAGTAGAAATTTGTGTTTTATCTTTGGTAACGAGTTCGAATTCATGTTTTCTTCATATTAACGAGTTCAAATTCGTGTTTTTCTCTCGGTAACGAGTTGTCCTTGAAGAAAAAAAGGTTTTTTCTCTCGATAACGAGTGGACATCGCCGGAAATTTGTGTTTTCCCTTTATAACGAGTAGAAATTTGTGTTTTATCTTTGGTAACGAGTTCGAATTCATGTTTTCTTCATATTAACGAGTTCAAATTCGTGTTTTTCTCTCGGTAACGAGTTGTCCTTGAAGAAAAAAAGGTTTTTTCTCCGATAACGAGTGGACATCGCCGGAAATTTGTGTTTTCCCTTTATAACGAGTAGAAATTTGTGTTTTATCTTTGGTAACGAGTTCGAATTCATGTTTTCTTCATATTAACGAGTTCAAATTCGTGTTTTTCTCTCGGTAACGAGTTGTCCTTGAAGAAAAAAAGGTTTTTTCTCTCGATAACGAGTGGACATCGCCGGAAATTTGTGTTTTCCCTTTATAACGAGTAGAAATTTGTGTTTTATCTTTGGTAACGAGTTCGAATTCATGTTTTCTTCATATTAACGAGTTCAAATTCGTGTTTTTCTCTCGGTAACGAGTTGTCCTTGAAGAAAAAAAGGTTTTTTCTCCGATAACGAGTGGACATCGCCGGAAATTTGTGTTTTCCCTTTATAACGAGTAGAAATTTGTGTTTTATCTTTGGTAACGAGTTCGAATTCATGTTTTCTTCATATTAACGAGTTCAAATTCGTGTTTTTCTCTCGGTAACGAGTTGTCCTTGAAGAAAAAAAGGTTTTTTCTCTCGATAACGAGTGGACATCGCCGGAAATTTGTGTTTTCCCTTTATAACGAGTAGAAATTTGTGTTTTATCTTTGGTAACGAGTTCGAATTCATGTTTTCTTCATATTAACGAGTTCAAATTCGTGTTTTTCTCTCGGTAACGAGTTGTCCTTGAAGAAAAAAAGGTTTTTTCTCTCGATAACGAGTGGACATCGCCGGAAATTTGTGTTTTCCCTTTATAACGAGTAGAAATTTGTGTTTTATCTTTGGTAACGAGTTCGAATTCATGTTTTCTTCATATTAACGAGTTCAAATTCGTGTTTTTCTCGGTAACGAGTTGTCCTTGAAGAAAAAAAGGTTTTTTCTCCGATAACGAGTGGACATCGCCGGAAATTTGTGTTTTCCCTTTATAACGAGTAGAAATTTGTGTTTTATCTTTGGTAACGAGTTCGAATTCATGTTTTCTTCATATTAACGAGTTCAAATTCGTGTTTTTCTCTCGGTAACGAGTTGTCCTTGAAGAAAAAAAGGTTTTTTCTCTCGATAACGAGTGGACATCGCCGGAAATTTGTGTTTTCCCTTTATAACGAGTAGAAATTTGTGTTTTATCTTTGGTAACGAGTTCGAATTCATGTTTTCTTCATATTAACGAGTTCAAATTCGTGTTTTTCTCTCGGTAACGAGTTGTCCTTGAAGAAAAAAAGGTTTTTTCTCTCGATAACGAGTGGACATCGCCGGAAATTTGTGTTTTCCCTTTATAACGAGTAGAAATTTGTGTTTTATCTTTGGTAACGAGTTCGAATTCATGTTTTCTTCATATTAACGAGTTCAAATTCGTGTTTTTCTCTCGGTAACGAGTTGTCCTTGAAGAAAAAAAGGTTTTTTCTCCGATAACGAGTGGACATCGCCGGAAATTTGTGTTTTCCCTTTATAACGAGTAGAAATTTGTGTTTTATCTTTGGTAACGAGTTCGAATTCATGTTTTCTTCATATTAACGAGTTCAAATTCGTGTTTTTCTCTCGGTAACGAGTTGTCCTTGAAGAAAAAAAGGTTTTTTCTCTCGATAACGAGTGGACATCGCCGGAAATTTGTGTTTTCCCTTTATAACGAGTAGAAATTTGTGTTTTATCTTTGGTAACGAGTTCGAATTCATGTTTTCTTCATATTAACGAGTTCAAATTCGTGTTTTTCTCTCGGTAACGAGTTGTCCTTGAAGAAAAAAAGGTTTTTTCTCTCGATAACGAGTGGACATCGCCGGAAATTTGTGTTTTCCCTTTATAACGAGTAGAAATTTGTGTTTTATCTTTGGTAACGAGTTCGAATTCATGTTTTCTTCATATTAACGAGTTCAAATTCGTGTTTTTCTCTCGGTAACGAGTTGTCCTTGAAGAAAAAAAGGTTTTTTCTCTCGATAACGAGTGGACATCGCCGGAAATTTGTGTTTTCCCTTTATAACGAGTAGAAATTTGTGTTTTATCTTTGGTAACGAGTTCGAATTCATGTTTTCTTCATATTAACGAGTTCAAATTCGTGTTTTTCTCTCGTAACGAGTTGTCCTTGAAGAAAAAAAGGTTTTTTCTCTCGATAACGAGTGGACATCGCCGGAAATTTGTGTTTTCCCTTTATAACGAGTAGAAATTTGTGTTTTATCTTTGGTAACGAGTTCGAATTCATGTTTTCTTCATATTAACGAGTTCAAATTCGTGTTTTTCTCTCGGTAACGAGTTGTCCTTGAAGAAAAAAAGGTTTTTTCTCTCGATAACGAGTGGACATCGCCGGAAATTTGTGTTTTCCCTTTATAACGAGTAGAAATTTGTGTTTTATCTTTGGTAACGAGTTCGAATTCATGTTTTCTTCATATTAACGAGTTCAAATTCGTGTTTTTCTCTCGGTAACGAGTTGTCCTTGAAGAAAAAAAGGTTTTTTCTCGATAACGAGTGGACATCGCCGGAAATTTGTGTTTTCCCTTTATAACGAGTAGAAATTTGTGTTTTATCTTTGGTAACGAGTTCGAATTCATGTTTTCTTCATATTAACGAGTTCAAATTCGTGTTTTTCTCTCGGTAACGAGTTGTCCTTGAAGAAAAAAAGGTTTTTTCTCCGATAACGAGTGGACATCGCCGGAAATTTGTGTTTTCCCTTTATAACGAGTAGAAATTTGTGTTTTATCTTTGGTAACGAGTTCGAATTCATGTTTTCTTCATATTAACGAGTTCAAATTCGTGTTTTTCTCTCGGTAACGAGTTGTCCTTGAAGAAAAAAAAGGTTTTTTCTCTCGATAACGAGTGGACATCGCCGGAAATTTGTGTTTTCCCTTTATAACGAGTAGAAATTTGTGTTTTATCTTTGGTAACGAGTTCGAATTCATGTTTTCTTCATATTAACGAGTTCAAATTCGTGTTTTTCTCTCGGTAACGAGTTGTCCTTGAAGAAAAAAAAGGTTTTTTCTCGATAACGAGTGGACATCGCCGGAAATTTGTGTTTTCCCTTTATAACGAGTAGAAATTTGTGTTTTATCTTTGGTAACGAGTTCGAATTCATGTTTTCTTCATATTAACGAGTTCAAATTCGTGTTTTTCTCTCGGTAACGAGTTGTCCTTGAAGAAAAAAAGGTTTTTTCTCTCGATAACGAGTGGACATCGCCGGAAATTTGTGTTTTCCCTTTATAACGAGTAGAAATTTGTGTTTTATCTTTGGTAACGAGTTCGAATTCATGTTTTCTTCATATTAACGAGTTCAAATTCGTGTTTTTCTCTCGGTAACGAGTTGTCCTTGAAGAAAAAAAGGTTTTTTCTCTCGATAACGAGTGGACATCGCCGGAAATTTGTGTTTTCCCTTTATAACGAGTAGAAATTTGTGTTTTATCTTTGGTAACGAGTTCGAATTCATGTTTTCTTCATATTAACGAGTTCAAATTCGTGTTTTTCTCTCGGTAACGAGTTGTCCTTGAAGAAAAAAAGGTTTTTTCTCCGATAACGAGTGGACATCGCCGGAAATTTGTGTTTTCCCTTTATAACGAGTAGAAATTTGTGTTTTATCTTTGGTAACGAGTTCGAATTCATGTTTTCTTCATATTAACGAGTTCAAATTCGTGTTTTTCTCTCGGTAACGAGTTGTCCTTGAAGAAAAAAAGGTTTTTTCTCTCGATAACGAGTGGACATCGCCGGAAATTTGTGTTTTCCCTTTATAACGAGTAGAAATTTGTGTTTTATCTTTGGTAACGAGTTCGAATTCATGTTTTCTTCATATTAACGAGTTCAAATTCGTGTTTTTCTCTCGGTAACGAGTTGTCCTTGAAGAAAAAAAGGTTTTTTCTCTCGATAACGAGTGGACATCGCCGGAAATTTGTGTGTTTTCCCTTTATAACGAGTAGAAATTTGTGTTTTATCTTTGGTAACGAGTTCGAATTCATGTTTTCTTCATATTAACGAGTTCAAATTCGTGTTTTTCTCTCGGTAACGAGTTGTCCTTGAAGAAAAAAAGGTTTTTTCTCTCGATAACGAGTGGACATCGCCGGAAATTTGTGTTTTCCCTTTATAACGAGTAGAAATTTGTGTTTTATCTTTGGTAACGAGTTCGAATTCATGTTTTCTTCATATTAACGAGTTCAAATTCGTGTTTTTCTCTCGGTAACGAGTTGTCCTTGAAGAAAAAAAGGTTTTTTCTCCGATAACGAGTGGACATCGCCGGAAATTTGTGTTTTCCCTTTATAACGAGTAGAAATTTGTGTTTTATCTTTGGTAACGAGTTCGAATTCATGTTTTCTTCATATTAACGAGTTCAAATTCGTGTTTTTCTCTCGGTAACGAGTTGTCCTTGAAGAAAAAAAGGTTTTTTCTCCGATAACGAGTGGACATCGCCGGAAATTTGTGTTTTCCCTTTATAACGAGTAGAAATTTGTGTTTTATCTTTGGTAACGAGTTCGAATTCATGTTTTCTTCATATTAACGAGTTCAAATTCGTGTTTTTCTCTCGGTAACGAGTTGTCCTTGAAGAAAAAAAGGTTTTTTCTCTCGATAACGAGTGGACATCGCCGGAAATTTGTGTTTTCCCTTTATAACGAGTAGAAATTTGTGTTTTATCTTTGGTAACGAGTTCGAATTCATGTTTTCTTCATATTAACGAGTTCAAATTCGTGTTTTTCTCTCGGTAACGAGTTGTCCTTGAAGAAAAAAAGGTTTTTTCTCTCGATAACGAGTGGACATCGCCGGAAATTTGTGTTTTCCCTTTATAACGAGTAGAAATTTGTGTTTTATCTTTGGTAACGAGTTCGAATTCATGTTTTCTTCATATTAACGAGTTCAAATTCGTGTTTTTCTCTCGGTAACGAGTTGTCCTTGAAGAAAAAAAGGTTTTTTCTCCGATAACGAGTGGACATCGCCGGAAATTTGTGTTTTCCCTTTATAACGAGTAGAAATTTGTGTTTTATCTTTGGTAACGAGTTCGAATTCATGTTTTCTTCATATTAACGAGTTCAAATTCGTGTTTTTCTCTCGGTAACGAGTTGTCCTTGAAGAAAAAAAAAGGTTTTTTCTCTCGATAACGAGTGGACATCGCCGGAAATTTGTGTTTTCCCTTTATAACGAGTAGAAATTTGTGTTTTATCTTTGGTAACGAGTTCGAATTCATGTTTTCTTCATATTAACGAGTTCAAATTCGTGTTTTTCTCTCGGTAACGAGTTGTCCTTGAAGAAAAAAAGGTTTTTTCTCTCGATAACGAGTGGACATCGCCGGAAATTTGTGTTTTCCCTTTATAACGAGTAGAAATTTGTGTTTTATCTTTGGTAACGAGTTCGAATTCATGTTTTCTTCATATTAACGAGTTCAAATTCGTGTTTTTCTCTCGGTAACGAGTTGTCCTTGAAGAAAAAAAGGTTTTTTCTCTCGATAACGAGTGGACATCGCCGGAAATTTGTGTTTTCCCTTTATAACGAGTAGAAATTTGTGTTTTATCTTTGGTAACGAGTTCGAATTCATGTTTTCTTCATATTAACGAGTTCAAATTCGTGTTTTTCTCTCGGTAACGAGTTGTCCTTGAAGAAAAAAAGGTTTTTTCTCTCGATAACGAGTGGACATCGCCGGAAATTTGTGTTTTCCCTTTATAACGAGTAGAAATTTGTGTTTTATCTTTGGTAACGAGTTCGAATTCATGTTTTCTTCATATTAACGAGTTCAAATTCGTGTTTTTCTCTCGGTAACGAGTTGTCCTTGAAGAAAAAAAGGTTTTTTCTCTCGATAACGAGTGGACATCGCCGGAAATTTGTGTTTTCCCTTTATAACGAGTAGAAATTTGTGTTTTATCTTTGGTAACGAGTTCGAATTCATGTTTTCTTCATATTAACGAGTTCAAATTCGTGTTTTTCTCTCGGTAACGAGTTGTCCTTGAAGAAAAAAAGGTTTTTTCTCTCGATAACGAGTGGACATCGCCGGAAATTTGTGTTTTCCCTTTATAACGAGTAGAAATTTGTGTTTTATCTTTGGTAACGAGTTCGAATTCATGTTTTCTTCATATTAACGAGTTCAAATTCGTGTTTTTCTCTCGGTAACGAGTTGTCCTTGAAGAAAAAAAGGTTTTTTCTCTCGATAACGAGTGGACATCGCCGGAAATTTGTGTTTTCCCTTTATAACGAGTAGAAATTTGTGTTTTATCTTTGGTAACGAGTTCGAATTCATGTTTTCTTCATATTAACGAGTTCAAATTCGTGTTTTTCTCTCGGTAACGAGTTGTCCTTGAAGAAAAAAAGGTTTTTTCTCTCGATAACGAGTGGACATCGCCGGAAATTTGTGTTTTCCCTTTATAACGAGTAGAAATTTGTGTTTTATCTTTGGTAACGAGTTCGAATTCATGTTTTCTTCATATTAACGAGTTCAAATTCGTGTTTTTCTCTCGGTAACGAGTTGTCCTTGAAGAAAAAAAGGTTTTTTCTCCGATAACGAGTGGACATCGCCGGAAATTTGTGTTTTCCCTTTATAACGAGTAGAAATTTGTGTTTTATCTTTGGTAACGAGTTCGAATTCATGTTTTCTTCATATTAACGAGTTCAAATTCGTGTTTTTCTCTCGGTAACGAGTTGTCCTTGAAGAAAAAAAGGTTTTTTCTCTAATAACGAGTGGACATCGCCGGAAATTTGTGTTTTCCCTTTATAACGAGTAGAAATTTGTGTTTTATCTTTGGTAACGAGTTCGAATTCATGTTTTCTTCATATTAACGAGTTCAAATTCGTGTTTTTCTCTCGGTAACGAGTTGTCCTTGAAGAAAAAAAGGTTTTTTCTCTAATAACGAGTGGACATCGCCGGAAATTTGTGTTTTCCCTTTATAACGAGTAGAAATTTGTGTTTTATCTTTGGTAACGAGTTCGAATTCATGTTTTCTTCATATTAACGAGTTCAAATTCGTGTTTTTCTCTCGGTAACGAGTTGTCCTTGAAGAAAAAAAGGTTTTTTCTCCGATAACGAGTGGACATCGCCGGAAATTTGTGTTTTCCCTTTATAACGAGTAGAAATTTGTGTTTTATCTTTGGTAACGAGTTCGAATTCATGTTTTCTTCATATTAACGAGTTCAAATTCGTGTTTTTCTCTCGGTAACGAGTTGTCCTTGAAGAAAAAAAGGTTTTTTCTCTCGATAACGAGTGGACATCGCCGGAAATTTGTGTTTTCCCTTTATAACGAGTAGAAATTTGTGTTTTATCTTTGGTAACGAGTTCGAATTCATGTTTTCTTCATATTAACGAGTTCAAATTCGTGTTTTTCTCTCGGTAACGAGTTGTCCTTGAAGAAAAAAGGTTTTTTCTCTAATAACGAGTGGACATCGCCGGAAATTTGTGTTTTCCCTTTATAACGAGTAGAAATTTGTGTTTTATCTTTGGTAACGAGTTCGAATTCATGTTTTCTTCATATTAACGAGTTCAAATTCGTGTTTTTCTCTCGGTAACGAGTTGTCCTTGAAGAAAAAAAGGTTTTTTCTCTCGATAACGAGTGGACATCGCCGGAAATTTGTGTTTTCCCTTTATAACGAGTAGAAATTTGTGTTTTATCTTTGGTAACGAGTTCGAATTCATGTTTTCTTCATATTAACGAGTTCAAATTCGTGTTTTTCTCTCGGTAACGAGTTGTCCTTGAAGAAAAAAAGGTTTTTTCTCTCGATAACGAGTGGACATCGCCGGAAATTTGTGTTTTCCCTTTATAACGAGTAGAAATTTGTGTTTTATCTTTGGTAACGAGTTCGAATTCATGTTTTCTTCATATTAACGAGTTCAAATTCGTGTTTTTCTCTCGGTAACGAGTTGTCCTTGAAGAAAAAAAGGTTTTTTCTCTCGATAACGAGTGGACATCGCCGGAAATTTGTGTTTTCCCTTTATAACGAGTAGAAATTTGTGTTTTATCTTTGGTAACGAGTTCGAATTCATGTTTTCTTCATATTAACGAGTTCAAATTCGTGTTTTTCTCTCGGTAACGAGTTGTCCTTGAAGAAAAAAAGGTTTTTTCTCTCGATAACGAGTGGACATCGCCGGAAATTTGTGTTTTCCCTTTATAACGAGTAGAAATTTGTGTTTTATCTTTGGTAACGAGTTCGAATTCATGTTTTCTTCATATTAACGAGTTCAAATTCGTGTTTTTCTCTCGGTAACGAGTTGTCCTTGAAGAAAAAAAGGTTTTTTCTCTCGATAACGAGTGGACATCGCCGGAAATTTGTGTTTTCCCTTTATAACGAGTAGAAATTTGTGTTTTATCTTTGGTAACGAGTTCGAATTCATGTTTTCTTCATATTAACGAGTTCAAATTCGTGTTTTTCTCTCGGTAACGAGTTGTCCTTGAAGAAAAAAAGGTTTTTTCTCTCGATAACGAGTGGACATCGCCGGAAATTTGTGTTTTCCCTTTATAACGAGTAGAAATTTGTGTTTTATCTTTGGTAACGAGTTCGAATTCATGTTTTCTTCATATTAACGAGTTCAAATTCGTGTTTTTCTCTCGGTAACGAGTTGTCCTTGAAGAAAAAAAGGTTTTTTCTCCGATAACGAGTGGACATCGCCGGAAATTTGTGTTTTCCCTTTATAACGAGTAGAAATTTGTGTTTTATCTTTGGTAACGAGTTCGAATTCATGTTTTCTTCATATTAACGAGTTCAAATTCGTGTTTTTCTCTCGGTAACGAGTTGTCCTTGAAGAAAAAAAGGTTTTTTCTCTCGATAACGAGTGGACATCGCCGGAAATTTGTGTTTTCCCTTTATAACGAGTAGAAATTTGTGTTTTATCTTTGGTAACGAGTTCGAATTCATGTTTTCTTCATATTAACGAGTTCAAATTCGTGTTTTTCTCTCGGTAACGAGTTGTCCTTGAAGAAAAAAAGGTTTTTTCTCTCGATAACGAGTGGACATCGCCGGAAATTTGTGTTTTCCCTTTATAACGAGTAGAAATTTGTGTTTTATCTTTGGTAACGAGTTCGAATTCATGTTTTCTTCATATTAACGAGTTCAAATTCGTGTTTTTCTCTCGGTAACGAGTTGTCCTTGAAGAAAAAAAAGGTTTTTTCTCTCGATAACGAGTGGACATCGCCGGAAATTTGTGTTTTCCCTTTATAACGAGTAGAAATTTGTGTTTTATCTTTGGTAACGAGTTCGAATTCATGTTTTCTTCATATTAACGAGTTCAAATTCGTGTTTTTCTCTCGGTAACGAGTTGTCCTTGAAGAAAAAAAGGTTTTTTCTCCGATAACGAGTGGACATCGCCGGAAATTTGTGTTTTCCCTTTATAACGAGTAGAAATTTGTGTTTTATCTTTGGTAACGAGTTCGAATTCATGTTTTCTTCATATTAACGAGTTCAAATTCGTGTTTTTCTCTCGGTAACGAGTTGTCCTTGAAGAAAAAAAGGTTTTTTCTCTATAACGAGTGGACATCGCCGGAAATTTGTGTTTTCCCTTTATAACGAGTAGAAATTTGTGTTTTATCTTTGGTAACGAGTTCGAATTCATGTTTTCTTCATATTAACGAGTTCAAATTCGTGTTTTTCTCTCGGTAACGAGTTGTCCTTGAAGAAAAAAAGGTTTTTTCTCTCGATAACGAGTGGACATCGCCGGAAATTTGTGTTTTCCCCGTTATAACGAGTAGAAATTTGTGTTTTATCTTTGGTAACGAGTTCGAATTCATGTTTTCTTCATATTAACGAGTTCAAATTCGTGTTTTTCTCTCGGTAACGAGTTGTCCTTGAAGAAAAAAAGGTTTTTTCTCTCGATAACGAGTGGACATCGCCGGAAATTTGTGTTTTCCTTTATAACGAGTAGAAATTTGTGTTTTATCTTTGGTAACGAGTTCGAATTCATGTTTTCTTCATATTAACGAGTTCAAATTCGTGTTTTTCTCTCGGTAACGAGTTGTCCTTGAAGAAAAAAAGGTTTTTTCTCTCGATAACGAGTGGACATCGCCGGAAATTTGTGTTTTCCCTTTATAACGAGTAGAAATTTGTGTTTTATCTTTGGTAACGAGTTCGAATTCATGTTTTCTTCATATTAACGAGTTCAAATTCGTGTTTTTCTCTCGGTAACGAGTTGTCCTTGAAGAAAAAAAGGTTTTTTCTCCGATAACGAGTGGACATCGCCGGAAATTTGTGTTTTCCCTTTATAACGAGTAGAAATTTGTGTTTTATCTTTGGTAACGAGTTCGAATTCATGTTTTCTTCATATTAACGAGTTCAAATTCGTGTTTTTCTCTCGGTAACGAGTTGTCCTTGAAGAAAAAAAGGTTTTTTCTCTCGATAACGAGTGGACATCGCCGGAAATTTGTGTTTTCCCTTTATAACGAGTAGAAATTTGTGTTTTATCTTTGGTAACGAGTTCGAATTCATGTTTTCTTCATATTAACGAGTTCAAATTCGTGTTTTTCTCTCGGTAACGAGTTGTCCTTGAAGAAAAAAAGGTTTTTTCTCTATAACGAGTGGACATCGCCGGAAATTTGTGTTTTCCCTTTATAACGAGTAGAAATTTGTGTTTTATCTTTGGTAACGAGTTC
This sequence comes from Gentiana straminea, assembly GCA_036785695.1. Classification (NCBI taxonomy): domain Eukaryota; kingdom Viridiplantae; phylum Streptophyta; class Magnoliopsida; order Gentianales; family Gentianaceae; genus Gentiana; species Gentiana straminea. The sequence continues at coordinate 137,274 of JAVUPR010000389.1, read as the reverse complement.
GAATTCATGTTTTCTTATTAACGAGTTCAAATTCGTGTTTTTCTCTCGGTAACGAGTTGTCCTTGAAGAAAAAAAGGTTTTTTCTCTCGATAACGAGTGGACATCGCCGGAAATTTGTGTTTTCCCTTTATAACGAGTAGAAATTTGTGTTTTATCTTTGGTAACGAGTTCGAATTCATGTTTTCTTCATATTAACGAGTTCAAATTCGTGTTTTTCTCTCGGTAACGAGTTGTCCTTGAAGAAAAAAAGGTTTTTTCTCTCGATAACGAGTGGACATCGCCGGAAATTTGTGTTTTCCCTTTATAACGAGTAGAAATTTGTGTTTTATCTTTGGTAACGAGTTCGAATTCATGTTTTCTTCATATTAACGAGTTCAAATTCGTGTTTTTCTCTCGGTAACGAGTTGTCCTTGAAGAAAAAAAGGTTTTTTCTCTCGATAACGAGTGGACATCGCCGGAAATTTGTGTTTTCCCTTTATAACGAGTAGAAATTTGTGTTTTATCTTTGGTAACGAGTTCGAATTCATGTTTTCTTCATATTAACGAGTTCAAATTCGTGTTTTTCTCTCGGTAACGAGTTGTCCTTGAAGAAAAAAAGGTTTTTTCTCTCGATAACGAGTGGACATCGCCGGAAATTTGTGTTTTCCCTTTATAACGAGTAGAAATTTGTGTTTTATCTTTGGTAACGAGTTCGAATTCATGTTTTCTTCATATTAACGAGTTCAAATTCGTGTTTTTCTCTCGGTAACGAGTTGTCCTTGAAGAAAAAAAGGTTTTTTCTCTCGATAACGAGTGGACATCGCCGGAAATTTGTGTTTTCCCTTTATAACGAGTAGAAATTTGTGTTTTATCTTTGGTAACGAGTTCGAATTCATGTTTTCTTCATATTAACGAGTTCAAATTCGTGTTTTTCTCTCGGTAACGAGTTGTCCTTGAAGAAAAAAAGGTTTTTTCTCTAATAACGAGTGGACATCGCCGGAAATTTGTGTTTTCCCTTTATAACGAGTAGAAATTTGTGTTTTATCTTTGGTAACGAGTTCGAATTCATGTTTTCTTCATATTAACGAGTTCAAATTCGTGTTTTTCTCTGGTAACGAGTTGTCCTTGAAGAAAAAAAGGTTTTTTCTCTAATAACGAGTGGACATCGCCGGAAATTTGTGTTTTCCCTTTATAACGAGTAGAAATTTGTGTTTTATCTTTGGTAACGAGTTCGAATTCATGTTTTCTTCATATTAACGAGTTCAAATTCGTGTTTTTCTCTGGTAACGAGTTGTCCTTGAAGAAAAAAAGGTTTTTTCTCTTATAACGAGTGGACATCGCCGGAAATTTGTGTTTTCCCTTTATAACGAGTAGAAATTTGTGTTTTATCTTTGGTAACGAGTTCGAATTCATGTTTTCTTCATATTAACGAGTTCAAATTCGTGTTTTTCTCTGGTAACGAGTTGTCCTTGAAGAAAAAAGGTTTTTTCTCTGATAACGAGTGGACATCGCCGGAAATTTGTGTTTTCCCTTTATAACGAGTAGAAATTTGTGTTTTATCTTTGGTAACGAGTTCGAATTCATGTTTTCCTTAACGAGTTCAAAAAGGTTTTTTCTCTAATAACGAGTTGTCCTTGAAGAAAAAAAGGTTTTTTCTCTCGATAACGAGTGGACATCGCCGGAAATTTGTGTTTTCCCTTTATAACGAGTAGAAATTTGTGTTTTATCTTTGGTAACGAGTTCGAATTCATGTTTTCTTCATATTAACGAGTTCAAATTCGTGTTTTTCTCTCGGTAACGAGTTGTCCTTGAAGAAAAAAAGGTTTTTTCTCTCGATAACGAGTGGACATCGCCGGAAATTTGTGTTTTCCCTTTATAACGAGTAGAAATTTGTGTTTTATCTTTGGTAACGAGTTCGAATTCATGTTTTCTTCATATTAACGAGTTCAAATTCGTGTTTTTCTCTCGGTAACGAGTTGTCCTTGAAGAAAAAAAAGGTTTTTTCTCTCGATAACGAGTGGACATCGCCGGAAATTTGTGTTTTCCCTTTATAACGAGTAGAAATTTGTGTTTTATCTTTGGTAACGAGTTCGAATTCATGTTTTCTTCATATTAACGAGTTCAAATTCGTGTTTTTCTCTCGGTAACGAGTTGTCCTTGAAGAAAAAAAGGTTTTTTCTCTCGATAACGAGTGGACATCGCCGGAAATTTGTGTTTTCCCTTTATAACGAGTAGAAATTTGTGTTTTATCTTTGGTAACGAGTTCGAATTCATGTTTTCTTCATATTAACGAGTTCAAATTCGTGTTTTTCTCTCGGTAACGAGTTGTCCTTGAAGAAAAAAAGGTTTTTTCTCTCGATAACGAGTGGACATCGCCGGAAATTTGTGTTTTCCCTTTATAACGAGTAGAAATTTGTGTTTTATCTTTGGTAACGAGTTCGAATTCATGTTTTCTTCATATTAACGAGTTCAAATTCGTGTTTTTCTCTCGGTAACGAGTTGTCCTTGAAGAAAAAAAGTTTTTTCTCTGATAACGAGTGGACATCGCCGAAAATTTGTGTTTTCCCTTTATAACGAGTAGAAATTTGTGTTTTATCTTTGGTAACGAGTTCGAATTCATGTTTTCTTCATATTAACGAGTTCAAATTCGTGTTTTTCTCTCGGTAACGAGTTGTCCTTGAAGAAAAAAAGGTTTTTTCTCTCGATAACGAGTGGACATCGCCGGAAATTTGTGTTTTCCCTTTATAACGAGTAGAAATTTGTGTTTTATCTTTGGTAACGAGTTCGAATTCATGTTTTCTTCATATTAACGAGTTCAAATTCGTGTTTTTCTCTCGGTAACGAGTTGTCCTTGAAGAAAAAAAGGTTTTTTCTCTCGATAACGAGTGGACATCGCCGGAAATTTGTGTTTTCCCTTTATAACGAGTAGAAATTTGTGTTTTATCTTTGGTAACGAGTTCGAATTCATGTTTTCTTCATATTAACGAGTTCAAATTCGTGTTTTTCTCTCGGTAACGAGTTGTCCTTGAAGAAAAAAAGGTTTTTTCTCTAATAACGAGTGGACATCGCCGGAAATTTGTGTTTTCCCTTTATAACGAGTAGAAATTTGTGTTTTATCTTTGGTAACGAGTTCGAATTCATGTTTTCTTCATATTAACGAGTTCAAATTCGTGTTTTTCTCTCGGTAACGAGTTGTCCTTGAAGAAAAAAAGGTTTTTTCTCTCGATAACGAGTGGACATCGCCGGAAATTTGTGTTTTCCCTTTATAACGAGTAGAAATTTGTGTTTTATCTTTGGTAACGAGTTCGAATTCATGTTTTCTTCATATTAACGAGTTCAAATTCGTGTTTTTCTCTCGGTAACGAGTTGTCCTTGAAGAAAAAAAGGTTTTTTCTCTCGATAACGAGTGGACATCGCCGGAAATTTGTGTTTTCCCTTTATAACGAGTAGAAATTTGTGTTTTATCTTTGGTAACGAGTTCGAATTCATGTTTTCTTCATATTAACGAGTTCAAATTCGTGTTTTTCTCTCGGTAACGAGTTGTCCTTGAAGAAAAAAAGGTTTTTTCTCTCGATAACGAGTGGACATCGCCGGAAATTTGTGTTTTCCCTTTATAACGAGTAGAAATTTGTGTTTTATCTTTGGTAACGAGTTCGAATTCATGTTTTCTTCATATTAACGAGTTCAAATTCGTGTTTTTCTCTCGGTAACGAGTTGTCCTTGAAGAAAAAAAGGTTTTTTCTCTCGATAACGAGTGGACATCGCCGGAAATTTGTGTTTTCCCTTTATAACGAGTAGAAATTTGTGTTTTATCTTTGGTAACGAGTTCGAATTCATGTTTTCTTCATATTAACGAGTTCAAATTCGTGTTTTTCTCTCGGTAACGAGTTGTCCTTGAAGAAAAAAAGGTTTTTTCTCTCGATAACGAGTGGACATCGCCGGAAATTTGTGTTTTCCCTTTATAACGAGTAGAAATTTGTGTTTTATCTTTGGTAACGAGTTCGAATTCATGTTTTCTTCATATTAACGAGTTCAAATTCGTGTTTTTCTCTCGGTAACGAGTTGTCCTTGAAGAAAAAAGGTTTTTTCTCTAATAACGAGTGGACATCGCCGGAAATTTGTGTTTTCCCTTTATAACGAGTAGAAATTTGTGTTTTATCTTTGGTAACGAGTTCGAATTCATGTTTTCTTCATATTAACGAGTTCAAATTCGTGTTTTTCTCTCGGTAACGAGTTGTCCTTGAAGAAAAAAAGGTTTTTTCTCTCGATAACGAGTGGACATCGCCGGAAATTTGTGTTTTCCCTTTATAACGAGTAGAAATTTGTGTTTTATCTTTGGTAACGAGTTCGAATTCATGTTTTCTTCATATTAACGAGTTCAAATTCGTGTTTTTCTCTCGGTAACGAGTTGTCCTTGAAGAAAAAAAGGTTTTTTCTCCGATAACGAGTGGACATCGCCGGAAATTTGTGTTTTCCCTTTATAACGAGTAGAAATTTGTGTTTTATCTTTGGTAACGAGTTCGAATTCATGTTTTCTTCATATTAACGAGTTCAAATTCGTGTTTTTCTCTCGGTAACGAGTTGTCCTTGAAGAAAAAAAGGTTTTTTCTCTCGATAACGAGTGGACATCGCCGGAAATTTGTGTTTTCCCTTTATAACGAGTAGAAATTTGTGTTTTATCTTTGGTAACGAGTTCGAATTCATGTTTTCTTCATATTAACGAGTTCAAATTCGTGTTTTTCTCTCGGTAACGAGTTGTCCTTGAAGAAAAAAAGGTTTTTTCTCTAATAACGAGTGGACATCGCCGGAAATTTGTGTTTTCCCTTTATAACGAGTAGAAATTTGTGTTTTATCTTTGGTAACGAGTTCGAATTCATGTTTTCTTCATATTAACGAGTTCAAATTCGTGTTTTTCTCTCGGTAACGAGTTGTCCTTGAAGAAAAAAAGGTTTTTTCTCTCGATAACGAGTGGACATCGCCGGAAATTTGTGTTTTCCCTTTATAACGAGTAGAAATTTGTGTTTTATCTTTGGTAACGAGTTCGAATTCATGTTTTCTTCATATTAACGAGTTCAAATTCGTGTTTTTCTCTCGGTAACGAGTTGTCCTTGAAGAAAAAAAGGTTTTTTCTCTCGATAACGAGTGGACATCGCCGGAAATTTGTGTTTTCCTTTTATAACGAGTAGAAATTTGTGTTTTATCTTTGGTAACGAGTTCGAATTCATGTTTTCTTCATATTAACGAGTTCAAATTCGTGTTTTTCTCTCGGTAACGAGTTGTCCTTGAAGAAAAAAAGGTTTTTTCTCTCGATAACGAGTGGACATCGCCGGAAATTTGTGTTTTCCCTTTATAACGAGTAGAAATTTGTGTTTTATCTTTGGTAACGAGTTCGAATTCATGTTTTCTTCATATTAACGAGTTCAAATTCGTGTTTTTCTCTCGGTAACGAGTTGTCCTTGAAGAAAAAAAGGTTTTTTCTCTCGATAACGAGTGGACATCGCCGGAAATTTGTGTTTTCCCTTTATAACGAGTAGAAATTTGTGTTTTATCTTTGGTAACGAGTTCGAATTCATGTTTTCTTCATATTAACGAGTTCAAATTCGTGTTTTTCTCTCGGTAACGAGTTGTCCTTGAAGAAAAAAAGGTTTTTTCTCTCGATAACGAGTGGACATCGCCGGAAATTTGTGTTTTCCCTTTATAACGAGTAGAAATTTGTGTTTTATCTTTGGTAACGAGTTCGAATTCATGTTTTCTTCATATTAACGAGTTCAAATTCGTGTTTTTCTCTCGGTAACGAGTTGTCCTTGAAGAAAAAAAGGTTTTTTCTCTAATAACGAGTGGACATCGCCGGAAATTTGTGTTTTCCCTTTATAACGAGTAGAAATTTGTGTTTTATCTTTGGTAACGAGTTCGAATTCATGTTTTCTTCATATTAACGAGTTCAAATTCGTGTTTTTCTCTCGGTAACGAGTTGTCCTTGAAGAAAAAAAGGTTTTTTCTCCGATAACGAGTGGACATCGCCGGAAATTTGTGTTTTCCCTTTATAACGAGTAGAAATTTGTGTTTTATCTTTGGTAACGAGTTCGAATTCATGTTTTCTTCATATTAACGAGTTCAAATTCGTGTTTTTCTCTCGGTAACGAGTTGTCCTTGAAGAAAAAAAAGGTTTTTTCTCTCGATAACGAGTGGACATCGCCGGAAATTTGTGTTTTCCCTTTATAACGAGTAGAAATTTGTGTTTTATCTTTGGTAACGAGTTCGAATTCATGTTTTCTTCATATTAACGAGTTCAAATTCGTGTTTTTCTCTGGTAACGAGTTGTCCTTGAAGAAAAAAGGTTTTTTCTCTCATAACGAGTGGACATCGCCGGAAATTTGTGTTTTCCCTTTATAACGAGTAGAAATTTGTGTTTTATCTTTGGTAACGAGTTCGAATTCATGTTTTCTTCATATTAACGAGTTCAAATTCGTGTTTTTCTCTCGGTAACGAGTTGTCCTTGAAGAAAAAAAGGTTTTTTCTCTCGATAACGAGTGGACATCGCCGGAAATTTGTGTTTTCCCTTTATAACGAGTAGAAATTTGTGTTTTATCTTTGGTAACGAGTTCGAATTCATGTTTTCTTCATATTAACGAGTTCAAATTCGTGTTTTTCTCTCGGTAACGAGTTGTCCTTGAAGAAAAAAAGGTTTTTTCTCTGATAACGAGTGGACATCGCCGAAAATTTGTGTTTTCCCTTTATAACGAGTAGAAATTTGTGTTTTATCTTTGGTAACGAGTTCGAATTCATGTTTTCTTCATATTAACGAGTTCAAATTCGTGTTTTTCTCTGGTAACGAGTTGTCTTTGAAGAAAAAAAGGTTTTTTCTCTAATAACGAGTGGACATCGCCGGAAATTTGTGTTTTCCCTTTATAACGAGTAGAAATTTGTGTTTTATCTTTGGTAACGAGTTCGAATTCATGTTTTCTTCATATTAACGAGTTCAAATTCGTGTTTTTCTCTGGTAACGAGTTGTCCTTGAAGAAAAAAAGGTTTTTTCTCTAATAACGAGTGGACATCGCCGGAAATTTGTGTTTTCCCTTTATAACGAGTAGAAATTTGTGTTTTATCTTTGGTAACGAGTTCGAATTCATGTTTTCTTCATATTAACGAGTTCAAATTCGTGTTTTTCTCTGGTAACGAGTTGTCCTTGAAGAAAAAAAGGTTTTTTCTCTTATAACGAGTGGACATCGCCGGAAATTTGTGTTTTCCCTTTATAACGAGTAGAAATTTGTGTTTTATCTTTGGTAACGAGTTCGAATTCATGTTTTCTTCATATTAACGAGTTCAAATTCGTGTTTTTCTCTCGGTAACGAGTTGTCCATTGAAGAAAAAAGGTTTTTTCTCTAATAACGAGTGGACATCGCCGGAAATTTGTGTTTTCCCTTTATAACGAGTAGAAATTTGTTTTATCTTTGTTTTCGAATTCATCTCTTCATATTAACGAGTAAATTCGTGTTTTTCTCTCGAACGAGTTGTCCTTGAAGAAAAAAGGTTTTTTCTCTATAACGAGTGGACATCGCCGGAAATTTGTGTTTTCCCTTTATAACGAGTAGAAATTTGTGTTTTATCTTTGGTAACGAGTTCGAATTCATGTTTTCTTCATATTAACGAGTTCAAATTCGTGTTTTTCTCTCGGTAACGAGTTGTCCTTGAAGAAAAAAGGTTTTTTCTCTCGATAACGAGTGGACATCGCCGGAAATTTGTGTTTTCCCTTTATAACGAGTAGAAATTTGTGTTTTATCTTTGGTAACGAGTTCGAATTCATGTTTTCTTCATATTAACGAGTTCAAATTCGTGTTTTTCTCTCGGTAACGAGTTGTCCTTGAAGAAAAAAAGGTTTTTTCTCTCGATAACGAGTGGACATCGCCGGAAATTTGTGTTTTCCCTTTATAACGAGTAGAAATTTGTGTTTTATCTTTGGTAACGAGTTCGAATTCATGTTTTCTTCATATTAACGAGTTCAAATTCGTGTTTTTCTCTCGGTAACGAGTTGTCCTTGAAGAAAAAAAGGTTTTTTCTCTCGATAACGAGTGGACATCGCCGGAAATTTGTGTTTTCCCTTTATAACGAGTAGAAATTTGTGTTTTATCTTTGGTAACGAGTTCGAATTCATGTTTTCTTCATATTAACGAGTTCAAATTCGTGTTTTTCTCTGGTAACGAGTTGTCCTTGAAGAAAAAAAGGTTTTTTCTCTGATAACGAGTGGACATCGCCGGAAATTTGTGTTTTCCCTTTATAACGAGTAGAAATTTGTGTTTTATCTTTGGTAACGAGTTCGAATTCATGTTTTCTTCATATTAACGAGTTCAAATTCATTTTTTTCTCGGGTAACGAGTTGTCCTTGAAGAAAAAAAGGTTTTTTCTCTGATAACGAGTGGACATCGCCGAAAATTTGTGTTTTCCCTTTATAACGAGTAGAAATTTGTGTTTTATCTTTGGTAACGAGTTCGAATTCATGTTTTCTTCATATTAACGAGTTCAAATTCGTGTTTTTCTCTCGGTAACGAGTTGTCCTTGAAGAAAAAAAAAGTTTTTCTCTCGATAACGAGTGGACATCGCCGGAAATTTGTGTTTTCCCTTTATAACGAGTAGAAATTTGTGTTTTATCTTTGGTAACGAGTTCGAATTCATGTTTTCTTCATATTAACGAGTTCAATTCGTGTTTTTCTCTGGTAACTAGTTGTCCTTGAAGAAAAAAAGGTTTTTTCTCTGATAACGAGTGGACATCGCCGGAAATTTGTGTTTTCTCTTTATAACGAGTAGAAATTTGTGTTTTATCTTTGGTAACGAGTTCGAATTCATGTTTTCTTCATATTAACGAGTTCAAATTCGTGTTTTTCTCTGGTAACGAGTTGTCCTTGAAGAAAAAAAGGTTTTTTCTCTAATAACGAGTGGACATCGCCGGAAATTTGTGTTTTCCCTTTATAACGAGTAGAAATTTGTGTTTTATCTTTGGTAACGAGTTCGAATTCATGTTTTCTTCATATTAACGAGTTCAAATTCGTGTTTTTCTCTCGGTAACGAGTTGTCCTTGAAGAAAAAAAGGTTTTTTCTCTGATAACGAGTGGACATCGCCGGAAATTTGTGTTTTCACTTTATAACGAGTAGAAATTTGTGTTTTATCTTTGGTAACGAGTTCGAATTCATGTTTTCTTCATATTATCGAGTTCAAATTCGTGTTTTTCTCTCGGTAACGAGTTGTCCTTGAAGAAAAAAAGGTTTTTTCTCTCGATAACGAGTGGACATCGCCGGAAATTTGTGTTTTCCCTTTATAACGAGTAGAAATTTGTGTTTTATCTTTGGTAACGAGTTCGAATTCATGTTTTCTTCATATTAACGAGTTCAAATTCATGTTTTTCTCTCGGTAACGAGTTGTCCTTGAAGAAAAAAAGGTTTTTTCTCCGATAACGAGTGGACATCGCCGGAAATTTGTGTTTTCCCTTTATAACGAGTAGAAATTTGTGTTTTATCTTTGGTAACGAGTTCGAATTCATGTTTTCTTCATATTAACGAGTTCAAATTCGTGTTTTTCTCTCGGTAACGAGTTGTCCTTGAAGAAAAAAAGGTTTTTTCTCTCGATAACGAGTGGACATCGCCGGAAATTTGTGTTTTCCCTTTATAACGAGTAGAAATTTGTGTTTTATCTTTGGTAACGAGTTCGAATTCATGTTTTCTTCATATTAACGAGTTCAAATTCGTGTTTTTCTCTGGTAACGAGTTGTCCTTGAAGAAAAAAAGGTTTTTTCTCTAATAACGAGTGGACATCGCCGGAAATTTGTGTTTTCCCTTTATAACGAGTAGAAATTTGTGTTTTATCTTTGGTAACGAGTTCGAATTCATGTTTTCTTCATATTAACGAGTTCAAATTCGTGTTTTTCTCTCGTAACGAGTTGTCCTTGAAGAAAAAAAAAAGGTTTTTTCTCTTATAACGAGTGGACATCGCCGGAAATTTGTGTTTTCCCTTTATAACGAGTAGAAATTTGTGTTTTATCTTTGGTAACGAGTTCGAATTCATGTTTTCTTCATATTAACGAGTTCAAATTCATGTTTTCTCTCGGTAACGAGTTGTCCTTGAAGAAAAAAAGGTTTTTTTTCTCGATAACGAGTGGACATCGCCGGAAATTTGTGTTTTCCCTTTATAACGAGTAGAAATTTGTGTTTTATCTTTGGTAACGAGTTCGAATTCATGTTTTCTTCATATTAACGAGTTCAAATTCGTGTTTTTCTCTCGGTAACGAGTTGTCCTTGAAGAAAAAAGGTTTTTCTCTCGATAACGAGTTGACATCGCCGAAGAAATTTGTGTTTTCCTTTATAACGAGTAGAAATTTGTGTTTTATCTTTGGTAACGAGTTCGAATTTGTGTTTTCCCTTCATATTAACGAGTTCAAATTTGTGTTTTTCTCTGGTAACGAGTTGTCCTTGAAGATAAAAAGGTTTTTTTCTCTAATAACGAGTGGACATCGCCGGAAATTTGTGTTTTCCCTTTATAACGAGTAGAAATTTGTGTTTTATCTTTGGTAACGAGTTCGAATTCATGTTTTCTTCATATTAACGAGTTCAAATTCGTGTTTTTCTCTGGTAACGAGTTGTCCTTGAAGAAAAAAAGGTTTTTTCTCTGATAACGAGTGGACATCGCCGGAAATTTGTGTTTTCCCTTTATAACGAGTAGAAATTTGTGTTTTATCTTTGGTAACGAGTTCGAATTCATGTTTTCTTCATATTAACGAGTTCAAATTCGTGTTTTTCTCTCGGTAACGAGTTGTCCTTGAAGAAAAAAAGGTTTTTTCTCTCGATAACGAGTGGACATCGCCGGAAATTTGTGTTTTCCCTTTATAACGAGTAGAAATTTGTGTTTTATCTTTGGTAACGAGTTCGAATTCATGTTTTCTTCATATTAACGAGTTCAAATTCGTGTTTTTCTCTCGGTAACGAGTTGTCCTTGAAGAAAAAAAGGTTTTTTCTCCGATAACGAGTGGACATCGCCGGAAATTTGTGTTTTCCCTTTATAACGAGTAGAAATTTGTGTTTTATCTTTGGTAACGAGTTCGAATTCATGTTTTCTTCATATTAACGAGTTCAAATTCGTGTTTTTCTCTCGGTAACGAGTTGTCCTTGAAGAAAAAAAGGTTTTTTCTCTCGATAACGAGTGGACATCGCCGGAAATTTGTGTTTTCCCTTTATAACGAGTAGAAATTTGTGTTTTATCTTTGGTAACGAGTTCGAATTCATGTTTTCTTCATATTAACGAGTTCAAATTCGTGTTTTTCTCTCGGTAACGAGTTGTCCTTGAAGAAAAAAAGGTTTTTTCTCTAATAACGAGTGGACATCGCCGGAAATTTGTGTTTTCCCTTTATAACGAGTAGAAATTTGTGTTTTATCTTTGGTAACGAGTTCAAATTCATGTTTTCTTCATATTAACGAGTTCAAATTCGTGTTTTTCTCTGGTAACGAGTTGTCCTTGAAGAAAAAAAGGTTTTTTCTCTGATAACGAGTGGACATCGCCGAAAATTTGTGTTTTCCCTTTATAACGAGTAGAAATTTGTGTTTTATCTTTGGTAACGAGTTCGAATTCATGTTTTCTTCATATTAACGAGTTCAAATTCGTGTTTTTCTCTCGGTAACGAGTTGTCTTTGAAGAAAAAAAGGTTTTTTCTCTCGATAACGAGTGGACATCGCCGGAAATTTGTGTTTTCCTTTATAACGAGTAGAAATTTGTGTTTTATCTTTGCTAACGAGTTCGAATTCATGTTTTCTTCATATTAACGAGTTCAAATTCGTGTTTTTCTCTCGGTAACGAGTTGTCCTTGAAGAAAAAAAGGTTTTTTCTCTCGATAACGAGTGGACATCGCCGGAAATTTGTGTTTTCCCTTTATAACGAGTAGAAATTTGTGTTTTATCTTTGGTAACGAGTTCGAATTCATGTTTTCTTCATATTAACGAGTTCAAATTCGTGTTTTTCTCTCGGTAACGAGTTGTCCTTGAAGAAAAAAAGGTTTTTTCTCTCGATAACGAGTGGACATCGCCGGAAATTTGTGTTTTCCCTTTATAACGAGTAGAAATTTGTGTTTTATCTTTGGTAACGAGTTCGAATTCATGTTTTCTTCATATTAACGAGTTCAAATTCGTGTTTTTCTCTCGGTAACGAGTTGTCCTTGAAGAAAAAAAGGTTTTTTCTCCGATAACGAGTGGACATCGCCGGAAATTTGTGTTTTCCCTTTATAACGAGTAGAAATTTGTGTTTTATCTTTGGTAACGAGTTCGAATTCATGTTTTCTTCATATTAACGAGTTCAAATTCGTGTTTTTCTCTGGTAACCAGTTGTCCTTGAAGAAAAAAAGGTTTTTTCTCTAATAACGAGTGGACATCGCCGGAAATTTGTGTTTTCCCTTTATAACGAGTAGAAATTTGTGTTTTATCTTTGGTAACGAGTGCAAATTCTTGTTCTCTCCATATTAACGAGTTCAAATTCGTGTTTTTCTCTGGTAACGAGTTGTCCTTGAAAAAAAAAAGGTTTTTTCTCTGATAACGAGTGGACATCGCCGAAAATTTGTGTTTCCCCTTTATAACCAGTAGAAATTTGTGTTTTATCCTTGGTAACGAGTTCGAATTCATGTTTTCTTCATATTAATGAGTTCAAATTCGTGTTTTTCTCTGGTAACGAGTTGTCTTTGAAGAAAAAAAGGTTTTTTCTCTGATAACGAGTGGACATCGCCGGAAATTTGTGTTTTCCCTTTATAACGAGTAGAAATTTGTGTTTTATCTTTGGTAACGAGTTCGAATTCATGTTTTCTTCATATTAACGAGTTCAAATTCGTGTTTTTCTCTGGTAACGAGTTGTCCTTGAAGAAAAAAAGGTTTTTTCTCTCATAACGAGTGGACATCGCCGGAAATTTGTGTTTTCCCTTTATAACGAGTAGAAATTTGTGTTTTATCTTTGGTAACGAGTTCGAATTCATGTTTTCATCATATTAACGAGTTCAAATTCGTGTTTTTCTCTGGTAACGAGTTGTCCTTGAAGAAAAAAAGGTTTTTTCTCTGATAACGAGTGGACATCGCCGGAAATTTGTGTTTTCCCTTTATAACGAGTAGAAATTTGTGTTTTATCTTTGGTAACGAGTTCGAATTCATGTTTTCTTCATATTAACGAGTTCAAATTCATGTTTTTCTCTCGGTAACGAGTTGTCCTTGAAGAAAAAAAGGTTTTTTCTCGATAACGAGTGGACATCGCCGAAAATTTGTGTTTTCCCTTTATAACGAGTAGAAATTTGTGTTTTATCTTTGGTAACGAGTTCGAATTCATGTTTTCTTCATATTAACGAGTTCAAATTCGTGTTTTTCTCTGGTAACGAGTTGTCTTTGAAGAAAAAAAGGTTTTTTCTCTAATAACGAGTGGACATCGCCGGAAATTTGTGTTTTCCCTTTATAACGAGTAGAAATTTGTGTTTTATCTTTGGTAACGAGTTCGAATTCATGTTTTCTTCATATTAACGAGTTCAAATTCGTGTTTTTCTCTGGTAACGAGTTGTCCTTGAAGAAAAAAAGGTTTTTTCTCTAATAACGAGTGGACATCGCCGGAAATTTGTGTTTTCCCTTTATAACGAGTAGAAATTTGTGTTTTATCTTTGGTAACGAGTTCGAATTCATGTTTTCTTCATATTAACGAGTTCAAATTCGTGTTTTTCTCTGGTAACGAGTTGTCTTTGAAGAAAAAAAGGTTTTTTCTCTTATAACGAGTGGACATCGCCGGAAATTTGTGTTTTCCCTTTATAACGAGTAGAAATTTATGTTTTATCTTTGGTACCGAGTTCGAATTCATGTTTTCTTCATATTAACGAGTTCAAATTCGTGTTTTTCTCTGGTAACGAGTTGTCCATGAAGAAAAATAGGTTTTTTCTCTAATAACGAGTGGACATCGCCGGAAATTTGTGTTTTCCCTTTATAACAAGTAGAAATTTGTGTTTTATCTCTGGTAACGAGTTGTCCTTGAAGATAAAAAGGTTTTTTCTCTAATAACAAGTGGACATCGCCGGAAATTTGTGTTTTCCCTTTATAACGAGTAGAAATTTGTGTTTTATCTTTGGTAACGAGTTCGAATTCATGTTTTCATCATATTAACGAGTTCAAATTCGTGTTTTTCTCTGGTAACGAGTTGTCCTTGAAGAAAAAAAGGTTTTTTCTCTGATAACGAGTGGACATCGCCGGAAATTTGTGTTTTCCCTTTATAACGAGTAGAAATTTGTGTTTTATCTTTGGTAATGAGTTCGAATTCATGTTCTCTTCATATTAACGAGTTCAAATTCGTGTTTTTCTCTGGTAACGAGTTGTCCTTGAAGAAAAAAAGGTTTTTTCTCTGATAACGAGTGGACATCGCCGGAAATTTGTGTTTTCCCTTTATAACGAGTAGAAATTTGTGTTTTATCTTTGGAAACGAGTTCGAATTCATGTTTTCTTCATATTAACGAGTTCAAATTCGTGTTTTTCTCTCGGTAACGAGTTGTCCTTGAAGAAAAAAAGGTTTTTTCTCTCGATAACGAGTGGACATCGCCGGAAATTTGTGTTTTCCCTTTATAACGAGTAGAAATTTGTGTTTTATCTTTGGTAATGAGTTCGAATTCATGTTTTCTTCATATTAACGAGTTCAAATTCGTGTTTTTCTCTCGGTAACGAGTTGTCCTTGAAGAAAAAAAGGTTTTTTCTCTGATAACGAGTGGACATCGCCGGAAATTTGTGTTTTCCCTTTATAACGAGTAGAAATTTGTGTTTTATCTTTGGTAACGAGTTCGAATTCATGTTTTCTTCATATTAACGAGTTCAAATTCATTTTTTCTCAGGTAACGAGTTGTCCTTGAAGAAAAAAAGGTTTTTTCTCTGATAACGAGTGGACATCGCCGAAAATTTGTGTTTTCCCTTTATAACGAGTAGAAATTTGTGTTTTATCATTGGTAACGAGTTCGAATTCATGTTTTCTTCATATTAACGAGTTCAAATTCGTGTTTTTCTCTGGTAATGAGTTGTCCTTGAAGAAAAAAAGGTTTTTTCTCTGATAACGAGTGGTCATCGCCGGAAATTTGTGTTTTCCCTTTATAACGTGTAGAAATTTGTGTTTTATCTTTGGTAACGAGTTCGAATTCATGTTTTCTTCATATTAACGAGTTTAAATTCGTGTTTTTCTCTGGAAACGAGTTGTCCTTGAAGAAAAAAAGGTTTTTTCTCTAATAACGAGTGGACATCACCGGAAATTTGTGTTTTCTCTTTATAACGTGTAGAAATTTGTATTTTATCTTTGGTAAAGAGTTCGAATTCATGTTTTCTTCATATTAACGAGTTCAAATTCGTGTTTTTCTCTGGTAATGAGTTGTCCATGAAGAAAAAAAGGTTTTTTCTCTAATAACGAGTGGACATCGCCGGAAATTTGTGTTTTCCCTTTATAACGAGTAGAAATTTGTGTTTTTTCTTTGGTAACGAGTTCGAATTCATGTTCTCATCATATTAACGAGTTCAAATTCGTGTTTTTCTCTGGTAACGAGTTGTCCTTGAAGAAAAAAAGGTTTTTTCTCTGATAACGAGTGGACATCGCCGGAAATTTGTGTTTTCACTTTATAACGAGTAGAAATTTGTGTTTTATCTTTGGTAACGAGTTCGAATTCATGTTTTCTTCATATTATCGAGTTCAAATTCGTGTTTTTCTCTGGTAACGAGTTGTTCTTGAAGAAAAAAAGGTTTTTTCTCTGATAACGAGTGGACATCGCCGGAAATTTGTGTTTTCCCTTTATAACGAGTAGAAATTTGTGTTTTATCTTTGGTAATGAGTTTGAATTCATGTTTTCTTCATATTAACGAGTTCAAATTCATGTTTTTCTCTGGTAACGAGTTGTCCTTCAAGAAAAAAAGGTTTTTTCTCTGATAACGAGTGGACATCGCCGGAAATTTGTGTTTTCACTTTATAACGAGTAGAAATTTGTGTTTTATCTTTGGTAACGAGTTCGAATTCATGTTTTCTTCATATTATCGAGTTCAAATTCGTGTTTTTCTCTGGTAACGAGTTGTTCTTGAAGAAAAAAAGGTTTTTTCTCTGATAACGAGTGGACATCGCCGGAAATTTGTGTTTTCCCTTTATAACGAGTAGAAATTTTTGTTTTATCTTGGGTAACGAGTTCGAATTCATGTTTTCTTCATATTAACGAGTTCAAATTCGTGTTTTTCTCTGGTAACGAGTTGTCCTTGAAGAAAAAAAGGTTTTTTCTCTAATAACGAGTGGACATCGCCGGAAATTTGTGTTTTCCCTTTATAACGAGTAGAAATTTGTGTTTTATCTTTGGTAACGAGTTCGAATTCATGTTTTCTTCATATTAACGAGTTCAAATTCGTGTTTTTCTCTGGTAACGAGTTGTTCTTGAAGAAAAAAAGGTTTTTTCTCTTATAACGAGTGGACATCGCCGGAAATTTGTGTTTTCCCTTTATAACGAGTAGAAATTTGTGTTTTATCTTTGGTAACGAGTTCGAATTCATGTTTTCTTCATATTAACAAGTTCAAATTCATGTTTTCTCTGGTAACGAGTTGTCTTTGATGAAAAAAAGGTTTTTTTTTTCCTGATAACGAGTGGACATCGCCGGAAATTTGTGTTTTCCCTTTATAACGAGTAGAAATTTGTGTTTTATCTTTGGTAACGAGTTCGAATTCATGTTTTCTTCATATTAACGAGTTCAAATTCGTGTTTTTCTCTGGTAACGAGTTGTCCATGAAGAAAAATAGGTTTTTTCTCTAATAACGAGTGGACATCGCCGGAAATTTGTGTTTTCCCTTTATAACGAGTAGAAATTTGTGTTTTATCTCTGGTAACGAGTTGTCCTTGAAGATAAAAAGGTTTTTTTCTCTAATAACGAGTGGACATCGCCGGAAATTTGTGTTTCCCTTTATAACGAGTAGAAATTTGTGTTTTATCTTTGGTAACAAGTTCGAATTCATGTTTTCATCATATTAACGAGTTCAAATTCGTGTATTTCTCTGGTAACGAGTTGTCCTTGAAGAAAAAAAGGTTTTTTCTGATAACGAGTGGACATCGCCGGAAATTTGTGTTTTCCCTTTATAACGAGTAGAAATTTGTGTTTTATCTTTGGTAACGAGTTCGAATTCATGTTCTCTTTATATTAACGAGTTCAAATTCGTGTTTTTCTCTGGTAACGAGTTGTCCTTGAAGAAAAAAAGGTTTTTTCTCTGATAACGAGTGGACATCGCCGGAAATTTGTGTTTTCCCTTTATAACGAGTAGAAATTTGTGTTTTATCTTTGGTAACGAGTTCGAATTCATGTTTTCTTCATATTAACGAGTTCAAATTCGTGTTTTTCTCGGTAACGAGTTGTCCTTGAAGAAAAAAAGGTTTTTTCTCCGATAACGAGTGGACATCGCCGGAAATTTGTGTTTTCCCTTTATAACGAGTAGAAATTTGTGTTTTATCTTTGGTAATGAGTTCGAATTCATGTTTTCTTCATATTAACGAGTTCAAATTCGTGTTTTTCTCTGGTAACGAGTTGTCCTTGAAGAAAAAAAGGTTTTTTCTCTGATAACGAGTGGACATCGCCGGAAATTTGTGTTTTCCCTTTATAACGAGTAGAAATTTGTGTTTTATCTTTGGTAACGAGTTCGAATTCATGTTTTCATCATATTAACGAGTTCAAATTCGTGTTTTTCTCTCGGTAACGAGTTGTCCTTGAAGAAAAAAAGGTTTTTTCTCTGATAACGAGTGGACATCGCCGGAAATTTGTGTTTTCCCTTTATAACGAGTAGAAATTTGTGTTTTATCTTTGGTAACGAGTTCGAATTCTTGTTCTCTTCATATTAACGAGTTCAAATTCGTGTTTTTCTCTGGTAACGAGTTGTCCTTGAAGAAAAAAAGGTTTTTTCTCTGATAACGAGTGGACATCGCCGGAAATTTGTGTTTTCCTTTTATAACGAGTAGAAATTTGTGTTTTATCTTTGGTAACGAGTTCGAATTCATGTTTTCTTCATATTAACGAGTTCAAATTCGTGTTTTTCTCTAGTAACGAGTTGTCCTTGAAGAAAAAAAGGTTTTTTCTCTGATAACGAGTGGACATCGCCGGAAATTTGTGTTTTCCCTTTATAATGAGTAGAAATTTGTGTTTTATCTTTGGTAATGAGTTCGAATTCATGTTTTCTTCATATTAACGAGTTCAAATTCGTGTTTTTCTCTGGTAACGAGTTGTTCTTGAAGAAAAAAAGGTTTTTTCTCTTATAACGAGTGGACATCGCCGGAAATTTGTGTTTTCCCTTTATAACGAGTAGAAATTTGTGTTTTATCTTTGGTAACGAGTTCGAATTCATGTTTTCTTCATATTAACAAGTTCAAATTCATGTTTTCTCTGGTAACGAGTTGTCTTTGATGAAAAAAATGTTTTTTCTGATAACGAGTGGACATCGCCGGAAATTTGTGTTTTCCCTTTATAACGAGTAGAAATTTGTGTTTTATCTTTGGTAACGAGTTCGAATTCATGTTTTCTTCATATTAACGAGTTCAAATTCGTGTTTTTCTCTGGTAACGAGTTGTCCATGAAGAAAAATAGGTTTTTTCTCTAATAACGAGTGGACATCGCCGGAAATTTGTGTTTTCCCTTTATAACGAGTAGAAATTTGTGTTTTATCTCTGGTAACGAGTTGTCCTTGAAGATAAAAAGGTTTTTTTCTCTAATAACGAGTGGACATCGCCGGAAATTTGTGTTTCCCTTTATAACGAGTAGAAATTTGTGTTTTATCTTTGGTAACAAGTTCGAATTCATGTTTTCATCATATTAACGAGTTCAAATTCGTGTTTTTCTCTGGTAACGAGTTGTCCTTGAAGAAAAAAAGGTTTTTTCTCTGATAACGAGTGGACATCGCCGGAAATTTGTGTTTTCCCTTTATAACGAGTAGAAATTTGTGTTTTATCTTTGGTAACGAGTTCGAATTCATGTTCTCTTTATATTAACGAGTTCAAATTCGTGTTTTTCTCTGGTAACGAGTTGTCCTTGAAGAAAAAAAGGTTTTTTTTTTGATAACGAGTGGACATCGCCGGAAATTTGTGTTTTCCCTTTATAACGAGTAGAAATTTGTGTTTTATCTTTGGTAACGAGTTCGAATTCATGTTTTCTTCATATTAACGAGTTCAAATTCGTGTTTTTCTCTCGGTAACGAGTTGTCCTTGAAGAAAAAAAGGTTTTTTCTCTCGATAACGAGTGGACATCGCCGGAAATTTGTGTTTTCCCTTTATAACGAGTAGAAATTTGTGTTTTATCTTTGGTAATGAGTTCGAATTCATGTTTTCTTCATATTAACGAGTTCAAATTCGTGTTTTTCTCTCGGTAACGAGTTGTCCTTGAAGAAAAAAAGGTTTTTTCTCGATAACGAGTGGACATCGCCGGAAATTTGTGTTTTCCCTTTATAACGAGTAGAAATTTGTGTTTTATCTTTGGTAATGAGTTCGAATTCATGTTTTCTTCATATTAACGAGTTCAAATTCGTGTTTTTCTCTCGGTAACGAGTTGTCCTTGAAGAAAAAAAGGTTTTTTCTCTGATAACAAGTGGACATCGCCGGAAATTTGTGTTTTCCCTTTATAACGAGTAGAAATTTGTGTTTTATCTTTGGTAACGAGTTCGAATTCATGTTCTCTTCATATTAACGAGTTCAAATTCGTGTTTTTCTCTCGGTAACGAGTTGTCCTTGAAGAAAAAAAGGTTTTTTCTCTGATAACGAGTGGACATCGCCGGAAATTTGTGTTTTCCTTTTATAACGAGTAGAAATTTGTGTTTTATCTTTGGTAACGAGTTCGAATTCATGTTTTCTTCATATTAACGAGTTCAAATTCGTGTTTTTCTCTGGTAACGAGTTGTCCTTGAAGAAAAAAAGGTTTTTTCTCTGATAACGAGTGGACATCGCCGGAAATTTGTGTTTTCCCTTTATAATGAGTAGAAATTTGTGTTTTATCTTTGGTAATGAGTTCGAATTCATGTTTTCTTCATATTAACGAGTTCAAATTCGTGTTTTTCTCTGGTAACGAGTTGTCCTTGAAGAAAAAAGGGTTTTTTCTCTGATAACGAGTGGACATCGCCGGAAATTTGTGTTTTCCCTTTATAACGAGTAGAAATTTGTGTTTTATCTTTGGTAACGAGTTTGAATTCATGTTTTCTTCATATTAACGAGTTCAAATTCCTGTTTTTCTCAGGTAACGAGTTGTCCTTGAAGAAAAAAAGGTTTTTTCTCTGATAACAAGTGGACATCGCCGAAAATTTGTGTTTTCCCTTTATAACGAGTTGAAATTTGTGTTTTATCTTTGGTAACGAGTTCGAATTCATGTTTTCTTCATATTAACGAGTTCAAATTCGTGTTTTTCTCTGGTAATGAGTTGTCCTTGAAGAAAAAAAGGTTTTTTCTCTGATAACGAGTGGACATCGCCGGAAATTTGTGTTTTCCCTTTATTACGAGTAGAAATTTGTGTTTTATCTTTGGTAACGAGTTCGAATTCATGTTTTCTTCATATTAACGAGTTTAAATTCGTGTTTTTCTCTGGTAACGAGTTGTCCTTGAAGAAAAAATGTTTTCTCTCTAATAACGAGTGGACATCGCCGGAAATTTGTGTTTTCCCTTTATAACGTGTAGAAATTTGTGTTTTATCTTTGGTAACGAGTTCGAATTCATGTTTTCTTCATATTAACGAGTTCAAATTCGTGTTTTTCTCTGGTAACGAGTTGTCCTTGAAGATAAAAAGGTTTTTTCTCTAATAACGAGTAGACATCGCCGGAAATTTGTGTTTTCCCTTTATAACGAGTAGAAATTTGTGTTTTATCTTTGGTAACGAGTTGAATTCATGTTTTCTTCATATTAACGAGTTCAAATTCGTGTTTTTCTCTGGTAACGAGTTGTCCTTGAAGAAAAAAATGTTTTTTCTCTGATAACAAGTGGACATCGCCGGAAATTTGTGTTTTATGTCACGGATTTTATTAACAAAGCTAACAAGTAATAAATATTTATAAATCCGGTTTCCCTCAAGTATAAGGATCGTAGTATAGAGGTTGATACCGGGTCGATCTTACGGGGAACTGGCGATTGCTAACACTAGTTTTTGTCTAACTAAATTATGTCACGAAAAACTAATCTAAACAGCGGATAAAACTAAACGAAACTGAAAATAAACTTAACTAAGACGTAAAACTGGATAGAAGATATGATCTAAAGCCAGGAAAGATACGGGTTGCGAACTATTAAACTAAACCTAGAATGCAATAAAGGAAATTGATTAACTAAACAATTCAAGTTCTAAGGGATTATTCAAATTATAACGAGCAAACGAGCAATTGATCCACCTATCCTATCAACATTCAATCCCAATTCCGATTATTTCGTGATTTCTAACCAAGTTGTGATTCACCTAACCAAGGTATGAACTCCTAATTTCTTAGACAAGTTCTCCTATCAATCTTTTATCTTTCGATCTAAAGATTAATGCTTTCAAATCAAGGTGTGAAATCTCTCAATTTCTAACCTAGAAATCTAACCTAATAACTCTCGTTAATTAGATTTAAGATCTATTCTTTATCATGGTGATCTAAAGTTTAACATGATTTTCATCAAAATAAACAATCAACAAGCAACGATCTTTCGATATAAATTGCAATAAACATCATAAACATGATAAAAGAAACAACTTGAATTAAATACTCACAAAATAATCAAGAATGGAACTGAATTGTTGAGTTGGACGGCTTCACAACGCTCGTTCAAGGCTTTTAGCCTCTAAGCATCCTCTTGAAACTTGGAATTGTTTGAATAAAAGTGCATAAAAGAATCTAAAGAAAAACTGTTTGTAAACTAAAAAAACGCGGCTTAACCGCCCCTAGGGTTTAGGATTCGAATATATGGTGATCTTGGGGAGAAAATACGCTGCCTTTATATAGAATTCGAAGTCGGTTCTACTAAGTCGGCCCACGGACGCCCGTCTGGAAAGGGTGAACGCCCGTCCGGCTTGTGTAAACTTCTTCGAGTCGGGCCGAGCCGGATCAGACGCCCGTCCTTCTTTAAATTGGACGCTCGTCCAGGAAAAATCTGAACATCCTGAATGTAAAAGCTCCTCCTGGACGCTCGTCCATTTGACCAAACGCCCGTCCACTCTAGACGCCGAGTTCAAGGCTGCCGGACGCCTTGATCCAGGATCGACTTCATCTTGATTTCTCCATCTCTATCTCTTTTCATCAAATCCAATCATCATTATCTTTTTATCATCAATGAAATTCGACTCTTATCTCTTTTTGATCAACATTTGAGCATCAAACATGTACCTATAACACATTAAAACATCGCAAAATGTAATAACATTCAAATAATCATAAAATCACAATTAAAACACCAAAATTAACCAATTTTGCGAATAACTCATTTAAAACCTCATTTGCTCAATAATTCCAGTAAACACTCATTTCTTATGCAAATTATACAAATACGGGGGAAAATATCATAAAATATATCAATATAAACCGTATAAATTCACCCTTAACAACTCCCCCACACTTAGCTTTTGCTCGTCCCGGGCAAAACAAAACGAAAGTTAAGGCTCGAGACAAAAACATACATCTAAGACAATATAGCATAGATCCAATAAATCAGAGGTTCACCATTGTGTGTGTGCAAAGCCATAACAAACTTCCACTAAATCCAAACTTGAGAAACTCAAAGCAAAACTAGCTAATACCCCTTCGTAGACTAGCAATAAATGACACTCATAAGATGTACCCTACAAACGTAGAATATCCCGAAAAGAATGATCGAATATATCTAGGGCCTTTCTGAAATACTCAGAGGATAATCCCTACTGCATATCCATCAGTTTATACTGGGGTAAGATAGACGATAACCAAGTCTTTTATTCATTTCATACCAATTCTTCATATAAGTTGATTTAACTTTCTCACTTTTAAACACACATCAGAATGAGCTCTTGCCCTGTCATAGAAGAATAGGATATTCGAGATATACCCTACCTTACTCCAATCATAAGGCAGCTTTTTCCGACTGTCGTGAGCTTTTGGTCATCATAGTGGTATAGGACATTCGAGATATGCCCTATCACACTCAAATCATTGACTAGCTTCCGACACACCCAATTACTTCATTTATTTACTCAACTTTTTCATTTGACAATAAGTTACGTGTTACTTATCACATTCAAACCTTAGAT
Organism: Gentiana straminea; assembly: GCA_036785695.1. Classification (NCBI taxonomy): domain Eukaryota; kingdom Viridiplantae; phylum Streptophyta; class Magnoliopsida; order Gentianales; family Gentianaceae; genus Gentiana; species Gentiana straminea. The sequence continues at coordinate 114,036 of JAVUPR010000389.1, read as the reverse complement.
ATTCACAGTATAACATACTCCGGATGTAAATACAAACTATCATAAATCTCAAGATATATACGTAGCACTAAGCACACGACTTATAAGAAAACAAAGATCACTCGTCCAAAAGGGTATAGCTTTATATTTTAGCTCATCATTCACTATGGCTCGTGAAAAATAAATCTCAGGTGAAACAACTAACTTATCAAACGTATGACATATAACTTCAATGACTATAAAAATAACGAACATTGAGTTGAATTGCCTACTCGGGACAAAACAAAAACAAAAGTGTCGAAAAATTTTGAAAATTCTAGCTCATTTTGCATAGAAACATAACGGATTAAGCAAATGTGTAGATACATATCAAATCATCCCCCTCCCCCACACTTAAAGATCAACATGTCCTCATGTTGTGCGGAAAGTAAATAGAGAAAGAACTTAGCTGATGTTAACAGATACTCGAATCGTTGGTCAGGCCGGAGCCTACGTAGTAACACTAAGAACTCAGAATCATACAATGTAGCTCGGCAAAACCGCTAAAAATATACCTGCACGACTTGACAAACACGGAAACATCTCAGGGAAAATGGGGAATTATACTAAAATGAAAAGAGATATCAAAACCGCGTAGTATCAAAAGAGGAAACATTTAAAACATCCACAAGTGAAACAAAGTAGAAATGAAAGTACTGATGCCTTATGGCTTACATGATCCATCGGAAAGAATAAATAGTAGCTAAATGAGAAATACAACGAATCACGTAATCAAAAGTAGCAAAAAATATACAATCACAGTATCTAGGGCAAATCAAAATTGAGGATAGACAAATAAAATCATGATCGCCCTGAGCCGCGTAATCATCGACCAGAGGTACATCACCCGCGGGGCATCGGTACTCGCTCCTCATCCGAAGAAGACTCGAGTCCTCCAAAACATCCGCAATGGCCTGCTCAACCGCATCGAATAGATATAATCCATGGTGCTCGGGTCGAAGATTCTGTCGTCCTTCGGCTGCCGGCCCTTACTGATACACTGCAAGATCGTCAAAATGTTGTTTTGTGTAGTCCGAATATCCTCCAACCAGTTCCGCACACTGTCGCCCATACTCAACCTCATCCGGACGGAGAGGGATATAGTAGGAAGCGAGGATACTCCAGGCGGTGCCGATGACGAACCAGGCTCCTGTGCCTCAGCCTCAGTCTGAATCTGACCAGACGACTTCACTTTTTCCCTCTGCAAGAACCTCGGATTCTTCGGTTTATGATCGGTCTTGTACTCGGGAACCCTAGCGTCCTGACAGAGACTGTGGATCAAATGCGGGCAAATCAAACACCGTGTATATACCTTTTGATTCATAGAGATCTCGTCAAAGATGGCTTGAAATTCAGAGCGTATAGCATCCCAAGGTCGCCAATGTGAAAATGCGTCAGGTTATTCTTAGGTAACAACCTGTTCTGGATAAACCGACATTGGACCTTCCAATCTTCTGTCCAACTAGTAGTCACCAACTCCTTCCTATCTCCGCCCGGCCTAAGTGTCCATGGCACCTCCGGGCATACCAACAACCGTAATTCCTCCAATGGATCCTCACCGGCATCCTGTTTAGCTTTAATCGCCTCCTTATAGTCCAACCCATCAAAAGGTGCCAAGGCATACTTCTCGTTAATAACCTTGGGCGTAAATGGCACCTTTACTCCCCGAACCGTCACAACTCCGGCTGCCAAATCCGTCTGTGAGCAATTGGCATAAAATTCACGGACTAATGTAGCATTAACCGGGGTCCTCGGGGTTGTCATCAGTGCTCCCCACTTCCTTTCCTTTAACAGCTGCACAAAGGAGGGGTCCACCTTCGTGTCTAGAATGGCTCGCTCGATCAACATCGTCCGAGTCAGATAATGCTTATTATAGACCTCCATCGCCGTAGGGTTGATGAATCTACGAGCAAAGGGAATAGGGATAGCGGGTCTCACAAACTGCCTAGCCGGCTCATCTCCCTCAGGCTCATTGTCCACTTGCTCACCCCGAGCTTCTGTCACCCTAGTCCGCATCCTCACTAACGGCTCATCATCAGTTTCAGACTCAGACTCAGGCTCATCCTGTAAAGGAACTCTAGATTGACCTCTAGGAGGATTCTGACGCTCCCCAATACGAATACCTTGGTTGGGATTGACTAAAGTGGGGTCCACACCCTTCTTCTTCTTAGCAGGTTCCTTAGCTACCCCCTTACCATGCCGTTTCTGAACCTGTTTGTGCACCATCTTAAACTAAGACTAAACAACCAACAATCCCAGCCCCAAAATCAAACAAAGCCACCCGTTTATCGTCCAAACGGGATTTCCCAAACAAAACAACACCAAACCAACATCAAAACCACAATGCAATCCATCCCACACCATCCAATACCATCCCAGATCATCAACGAAGCAAGACAAAGAAACCAAACAAGAAAAAAAAACAATAAGGTGAAATTCATGTGAAAAAGTCGATTCGAAAAATCGAACTCAAGAAAATCGTGAATTAACCCCAGAAAATTGCATGGATTCTTACCAAGTATGATGATAGGATGATGATAATGGTGATTTGCAGCCCTAACAATGCACGAACGACCGAAAGTTTGGATTTTTCTCCCAAGAAAACCGCACAAGCTAGGTTGCTGATTCGAAACAACGGTTGTATGTTGGTGGATTGCGTTTGAAAAACCAAAAAGAGGGGATTGAGGGCTGTTTATAGGGCCTTGAATCGACCAATTTGGTTTAGAAATGAAGATTTTAGGGTAAGAGGAGGGCAAAAGTCAGGCTGCCAATTCGAATTTTCTGAGTCGAATAAACAAATGGAAGCAGGGGGTATATATAGATGCAGGTCTGAACGAGCGTCCATGATCATGGACGGGCGTTCAGCTGGGGATCACATGAGCTGAACGGGCGTCTGACATCTCAGACGTGCGTCCAGTTGTCTAAATCACGTACAGAGTTGAAGGGAGCTTATCAGACGGGCGTCCAAGAATTTTGGACGCTCGTTCAAGATTTCCAAGGGGCGGACGGGCGTTCAGGAACTGGGGACGCTCGTCCAGTGCAATACATATCAGACGGGCGTCCAAAGGCATGGACGCACGTCCAAGGTAGAATGCAGCAAAAATTTTAAAAATTCCATTTAATTCAAACCCAAATTTTTTTTATTTCATTATAATAAACTCATACAAAATTCCAAATAACAAATAAAAACGTGGACAAACAAATAAAGAAAATACTAGAACATAGTGGGTTGCCTCCCACCGAGCGCTTTTGTTTTACGTCGTTGGCTTGACGAAACAACCTAAGAACGCTAGTCATCGTAAATTGCTGACCAATCTATCACCCGGATAAGACGGCGGAGCATGTCAATTGCCGGAGGGAAATCGTACTCATCCTGCAAACCCCAGTCCTCACCAGCTACATCAACACCTCGAAAATGTTCAGCTTGCAGCACTAGCGCTAAATCAGTCAGCATCGGATCATTGAGGATTGTGTACGGACGTCCTAGAGCTGCTTGCAACTCCTCAGTAGTGAAGTCTACACCTCCCGAACAGCGGGGAACAATAAGAACATAGGTGACAGTCCTGATGCGGGTACTTATATCAAAGTCTACGTGCAACACTATAGTTCCTCCCGGTCCGTCATCTACAGTGATAAGTGGGATCTTCCTAAGGAAAGGTAACTCCTCTGGTAGAACTCCGAAATCCATATCTAGAAAGCAAAACTAACTGACAGATAAAACAAAACTTAATAAGGCTAAAAACTTAGTAAACTAAACTTAACTACAAAAGCACAAAACAAAAACAACTAAAGATGATATCTAGGTTGCCCCCTAGTGGCGCTTTTGGTTAATGTCATTAGCTCGACACTGTTGAAGGCTCAGCCTGGATCAGGCCATTTGACTTTTCTACCAGCCACTACCTCATCTAGGCTTGGGTCAGTAGTTCGGCTGCAGAAACAGCACTTAACACATGGGGTGAAATCTTTGATAGCTTTCCAAACACGTTTAAACTTCCCCATGGCCGACTTCTTCTTCTCCTGAGTCTTCTGATGACGTTTCAGCTGACGCTCCCTCTCAAACTCTTCCATATCCCAACTACCTGCTAGAACTTCTTCGGATCGACCACTACCGCTATCCTCTGAAAACAGGTCGGGTGAAAACTCGTTAAATTCTTCGATTTGTGTAGCACCACACCCGAGGATTTGAGGAAACGAACAATCAAAGGTTTCTCTTTAGGTTCACCAATATAGTGCTTGCACCTTTGACCATTCACTCGAAATGGTTGGTCACCATAACCGCGTAGTTCTAGAACACCTCCAGGCATAATTTGGAGAATCTCAAAGGGACCGGACCATCGTGTCCTCAGCTTACCAGGGAACAAATGTAGCCTGGAATTATACAGAAGAACTTGTTCTCCAACTTGAAATTCTCACTTCTTAATTTTAGCATCGTGAAGGAGTTTCATCTTATCTTTGCTAATCCTGGCGCTTTCGTAGGCCTGGAGTCTGAATTCATCCAACTCATGCAACTGTTGCAGTCGATGCTTACCACAGAATTGGGAATCAAAGTTTAAAAACTTTGTAGCCCAATAAGCTCTGTGCTCTAACTCGACTGGAAGATGACATGGCTTACCATAAACCATTTGATACGGAGACGTACCCATAGGAGTCTTATAGGCGGTCCTGTATGCCCATAGAACATCATCCAACTACAAACTCCAGTCTTTTCTATGACTGTTGACCGTTTTTTCCAGGATTTTCTTAATACTTTGGTTGCTCCTTTCAACCTGACCACTAGTCATCGGATGATATGGTGTGCCAGTCTTATGATGAACACCATACTTTTCGAGCACTTTTTCTAAGGGTCGGTTGTAGAAATGCGTCCCTTCATCGCTGATCAAGGCACGTGGACATCCAAACCTCACGAAGATGTTCTTTTTTAAGAATTTCATGACCGTCTTATGATCATTGTGAGGAGTGGTTTGAGCCTCCACCCATTTAGACACGTAGTCCACGCAGACTAAGATGTATTTGTTACCACAAGATGATGGGAATGGACCCATAAAATCGATACCCCATACATCAAAGACTTCGCATTCTAGTATGGGTTTCAAAGGCATGTCAAAACGCCTTGTCAGAGTACCGGTTCTTTGGCATCTATCACAAGCTTTACAGAAAGCTTCTATATCTTTAAAGATCGTGGGCCAATATAAACCGGATTGGAAAATCTTAGCAACGGTTTTCCAAGGACCAAAGTGACCTCCAGTGGGTCCACTGTGGCACTGCTCAATAATATCGCGCTGCTCAGATTCTGGAACACATCTTCTAAACAGACCATCTTTACAGATCTTAAAAAGATAAGGTTCATCCCACACGAAAGATTTCAAATCAGAGAAGAACTTTTTCTTCTCCTGATAGGACAATTCTGGATCAAGATATCGGGCATGAAGGTAATTGACAATGGAAGAATACCATGGAACATCAGGAGGACAACCGTCGATAAGCATGATATTCTCTAGAGGAAAGTAAAGATCTATATCATCTGGATCGTCCTTTTCCTCACTTAACATTCTCGAAACATGATCCGCCACAACATTTTCACTGCCCTTTTTGTCTTTAATTTGAACGTCAAACTCTTGTAGGGTCAGTATCCAACGCAGTAGGCGCGGTTTGGCCTCTTTCTTAATTAGTCATCAGATATCGCAAAGCAGCGTGATCAGTCCACACAATCACTTGAGCTCCTAACAAGTAACTACGAAACTTGTCCATAGCAAAGACTACGGCCAATAATTCCTTTTCAGTAGTAGTATAGTTAACTTGAGAGGGATTCAATGTGTGACTGGCGTAATAGATTGGCTGGAATTTCCCTTTGATTCTTTGGCCTAAAACAGCACCAACTGCATAGTTTGATGCGTCACACATAAGCTCGAAAGGTAGGTTCCAGTCAGGCGATATAAGAATTGGAGCAGAGATTAAACGGTCCTTAAGCTCCTCAAACGCTTGCTTGCAGCTCTCATCAAAATTGAACTCAACATCTTCCTTTAGTAAAGTGGACATGGGCTTGGCTATCTTGGAAAAATCTTGAATGAATCTTCTATAGAAACCGACATGTCCAAGAAAGCCTATCACTTCACGCACATTCTTAGGATAGCTCATCTTCTCGATAGCTTCTACTTTTTCCCTGTCAACTTCTATACCTCTGGCGGAGATCTTGTGACCAAGAACTATTCCCTCATCAACCATGAAATGGCATTTTTCCCAATTGAGCACTAAGTTCTTTTCCACGCATCTGGATAACACTTGGTCAAGGTTGTCAAGACAATCATCAAAGGACTGACCAAAGACCGAAAAATCGTCCATAAAGATTTCCATGCACTTCTCTACGAGCCCATCAAAGATAGCCAGCATACATCTTTGAAATGTAGCTGGGGCATTGCAGAGACCAAATGGCATTCGCCTCGTAAGCGAATGTACCATAAGAAGCGTGTGAAAGTGGTCTTTTCTTGGTCAGCTGGATCGATGGGTATTTGAAAGTATCCTGAATAACCATCCAGGAAGCAGTAGAATGCGTGTCCCGCCAGGCGTTCAAGCATCTGGTCAATGAATGGAAGAGGAAAATGATCTTTCATGGTTACCTCATTGAGCTTTCGATAGCCGATGCAGACTCTGTAACCAGTGACAAGTCTCAATGCTATTTCCTCTCCCTTCTCATTCTTCTCAATCGTAATTCCACCTTTCTTGGGAACAACCTGAGTCGGGGAAACCCATTCACTATCAGCGATGGCATAGACGATTCCCATGTCCAGAAGTTTGATGATTTCTTTCTTAACCACCTCTTGCATATTAGGGTTGAGCCTCCTCTGGGGCTGTCTGTGTTGGTCCCAGAGAAGGGTGAAACTATAGTCAGAGGGGGGGGGGGTGAATGACTATAGTGGAGTTTCAAAAACTTTTCTTCTTTTAGTTAAAAGCTTTTGGGCAGCGGATAAGTCCCTTCTTACTATATTGTTTTCAAATCGGTTTAGACAGTCACAGATGCAAATTATGATGTATGTAAATTAAATGAATGCTGTAAAGTAAATTGCAGAAATTAAATTGACACAAGGCTTATAGTGGTTCAGGGTGGTGTAATCCCTTAATCCACTCTTCTCCTGTGATGATTGGAGGAATTCACTATTGTTTTCACAGATACAATAGTATGATTGTCCTTGGCTTCCCAAGCTTCACAATCTACAAGACTATCACTCCTTGACTGCAACAGCTTCAGTGATTCAGTCTTCCTTCTGATGTTCCTTAAGATCAAGATCCTTCAACAGCTATCACATATTCAACTCCTTCTCAGATTGCCTCTGATTCAGTTGCTTCGGTTTGATGTGAATGTGATTCACACACTTGCTTGATCAATCCTCACTTCTGAGTATGACTTTGTAGCTTTGAAGTCTGAGTTGATCACTAGATGTATCCTTGTAATTTCAGAGAGAAGGCTTTTCAAATTGACAGAGTTTCTGCTAGATTTTTCTTTTTTTTGATTGTTATTTTCTTTTTCTGTCAATGCCTTCTATTTATAGCCTTGAATGCCTTCGTTTTTGAAATTCCGTCCGTTGGCTATATTAATGAGGGAATAATCCTTGATTTTATTCTTGATTCCCCCTTAATTGTATTCTCCTTAATTTCAGTGATCGGATTCTTTCTTCAAACGTATAGCAGATAATCCGTCCTTGATTGATCCTTTAATGATTTGAGCATTTAATGCATGATCTTCTGAATCTTCATCGTATATCAATTCTGCCTTGTAGATGTCTCTTCACCGTTTCTAGAACGGTCGAGTGAGCCTACTGACTTAGCCGTCACTTCTTCTTCGCTGTTTTGTTTTCTATTTGCCGAAAGTCAGTTTACTCAGCCGATTCACTATTTCCTTCTTTGTTCTAGTATTTGGAGAGTCTTTGAACTTCACTGATCCTTGATTTGGGTGAGACCGTGTACACCATATTTGAACATTGAGTTTTATCATTTAAAACTTAACTTAGACTTATCCAAGGTCATCACGGACTTCCTTGGTTATAAGTCGACCATAAAGTCTTCATTACTTCTCTCGTGGTGCTTGGTGGCTTCACTCTGCCGAATATCCGTCTTTGCTTTGCCATCCTACCAACTAGTACAATACTTGTCCGACTTAACTTATACAACTTGTCGACCCTAAGTAAAGACTTATACGAGAATTCTAACTTATTTCGAGCTTGCTATAACAAATAGTATGGCCATCATCAAAACATAATAACATGTTCCTAACAATTTCCCCCTTTTTGATGATGCCAAAACCCTCATAAGCCTGAACATAAGTAATCAAGATTTTCATAATACACAACAGATTGAAAGTTCAACAATTTTATTCATCCATCAAAGGGTAATAATTTCTAAGACTTTATTCAAGTGTTACAAACTACATTTTGCTCAATTCAGCCTTGTACCTCTTGAATTTCATAGTTTGAACTTCTTCCATGTCTTTCCAGTCAATTTCCGGAAACTTCCACTTCCAAAGAAGCCAAAGTCGTGTATTCGAGATACACCCGAAAAACTCTTTTGGCAAAGAGTCCGTTGAAATCGGGCATGGTCTCATTTGCCTTAGGTTCTCCAAAATATTTTTCAAGTCTTTCCCTAGCCTCGGCAATATGTGAATCCGCAAACTTGAGGCTTTTGTAGAGACTCCATCGCTCTCGTTTTTCCATTCTCCCCATAGGGTTGAAGAATTTTGCCATATATTTGAATTCCTCTTGCTTTTCAGCTGGCAAGTCTTCTGGTCCTTTTGCAGATAGTGGTATGGCTGAGCTTGGTTTATTGTGGGCTTGTTTGAGAAGTGCAAATTCTCTTTTGACTTCATTGTAAAGTTTGGCCATATCGGTTCTCATCCTTTCATCCTGATAGCTTAGCCAATCAGCCCAGGCTTCATCTTGTGAGGAGTGAGGATAGAGTCCTTCTTGTACTCTGAAAAATTCTCTTACATGGTCCAGTACATCCGCATCATATTCTCGCTTTGCTTTGGTGACCAAAGTGTAAGTCCCGTGCTCCCGCATATCCGGAGCCGCTGCTACCTCTCGCCGGTTTTTCCTCCGGTGCTTGAGTCCGTGTTGACCGGCCGATCCTCTTTGCTTGGCCGGATCCGGAGCCTTTGCCGTCCGCCGGACCTATCTCTATCATCATCTCTTCTTTGCATAGGGTGAGGAAATCCAATGCGGGGTTCCTTGTGGGCCTTTTCCCTTTCTTCTCCGACCCTTCTTTGTTTGTTCTTCTCGCTTCATTTCGATTCTTATTTCTCTGTCCCTTGCCCTCGCTTGTTCTTCGGTGAAGTTTGGGGGTCCGATTGTTGATCCTTCAGCTTATCCCGGTTTTCCCCTTTTTGGCAAGATCATCCCTTTGCTTTGGAGTAGGATGCTATTGGTGGCCTCTCGCCGTTCCAATCGAGAGTCAAGTTTTGATTCAATGGAAGTGAATCTTTTGTTGTGATCATTCAATTTTTCATTGACACTCCGAAGTCTAGTCCCAAAAGCTACGCCGATGATTCGTTTTCTTGGGAGATGTGTTGCCCGAGGCCCGCAAGATCGTTGGTAATATTGATGTTGAGTTGCTTCATCGTATCTCCTTGTTGTTGAACAACAATATTTTGTGCATCAATGTATTCTCGCAATGGCCTCGAAACTTGTTTTCAATGGAGGAGCTTTTGTCATTAAAAGTCGAAGTCATAGATCCGAGATACATTGCTTGTCGTTCCAATTCTTCGGCTAGCAAGTCCGCCGCTTTCTCAAAAGTTTCATTTGTAATGCCGTGTTCGACCGAGAGATTTTCTCGCCTTGTTTCAAAATGGTTGGTTCGGATCCGTCTGTCGTCCCTTGTCCGGATGTTGAGTGACATCCGCATGTACATCTAGATCTTCAAGTATTTGGGTAGATGTGTATCTTTGGTGTGGCTTGAGCCGCCGTTTCCCTTATTTCTATTCCGGGGTTGTCTTGATCGGAGTGGCAACGAATGAGCCGAGCGTGTCCACAATGTGTTTGTTGTTGGCCGGAACGCCGACAGATCGCGGTTGAGTGGATGTCTTTCTTTGGAGATGTAGACTTGCCGGAGGCTTGTGTTTTCATAAATGTACGGAGAAGAGTGGTGTCATCAATTGCATCCGGTGCGGAGAGTTCTCTTCTCTGTCTTGATCAAGATCATCATTATCATCCTGATCATGATCATTATCATCATTGTCATCATGATCATTACCATCATCTTGATCATGATCATCCCCATCATCTTCTGAGTCATCACTTTGCCTCCCAGAGATCTGGGGCAGTTTTGCCTTGGCCGCATCAACCATTTCCCATGAGGTGATTCATCAAGTACACCTACCGAGTTGTGATTCCCGTAAAGTCAAATAGCCATGCTTCTTCAAAGCAAGCATGCGATCCGAGTCTTGAAGTCGTTGTTTGGAATCACCTTCCTTCCACTCAAGATATTCTGCAGTTCGATCATCTATATCGTTTGCCGTCAATTGTACAGCTTCTTCTGGAGATGATTCCTCATCCTCTCCAGTGTTTTCTTTATTAGGATGCTGTTCATCCCCACTGATTTCTTCTTCTTGCTGTTCTGCTTCAGTGTCAGAACCTTCTTCCTCTTCTCCTTCATCAATCAATTGTGCAAAGTCGGTCTTTTCAAGACTTCGCTGAATCTTTTGTTTCTTTCTTTGACAGTGGTGGTCTTTGCGTGTAGGTTTCTTCCTCTTCCCTTCTCCTTCCTTCTTTGTTGTTTAAGATAAGTAAACATGACTTTGGATTCATGCGGTTGTGGAGTTGTACTTGTGGGGACTTAGAGACATTGCAACAAATAGTGTAACTGAATACCATATGACTTTTTCACCCAGAATTGTCCTTTCTTTGTCTTCCCTTCTTTTGTCCCCTTGTTTGCTGCTTTTTCTTCACCTTGGATTTGCTCTTTGAGTCTTAGAAAGAAGTATTTTGCCCGCTTGAATTGCGATTATTGTAGATGATTCCCATCAGCCTCATTCTGATTTCTGTCATTGCATTATTTGCTCCCAATTTTCCTTCAATGGTCTTGCCAATTAGGGCACTGAACTCATTGAATGGTTTCTTTAAAGCAGATCTCAAACAGTTGACCTTTGTGGATCCTGGGTTTGCCGTTTTGGCAATTGTTGCCCAGAAATCATCCAAGTGTTGTGATACAAGTGTCACTTTTGCTTGACCTTTATTGGAAAGTTTGAGATGTTTGTGAATTACCTTTTCTGTAATCGTCACTTCCTTTCCGTTGACAGATGCTACAATCTTGTCTTCTTCCCACTCGTCACCTTCTTCAGCAGGGAGCCCAGGCACGTATTGTGCAGATTTTCAGAAGGAAATCAGACTTTCATAGCAAACCTCGGTGATAGGGGGATTGAGGAAGGTTGATAGCTTTTGGATTTTGCAACTCGTCGCTAATCGTTTGGCATCTTCGTCATTTCCACACGCTTTCAAGTAGTGTTCTTCTTGAAAGAAGGATCCCGTGGCAATCGATTTTTCATATCCAAATTGGGTGTTTGTGGAGGATGATGCCATTTTTGAAGAGGAGAGAAGTTTTGGAAATGAATTTCAGTTTGCAATAGAAAGAATCAAGAGTAGGGTTTGTAATTGACAAGAAAGCGTAAAGATTTCTGAAAATCTCTAAGTCTTGTTTTTATAGTGTGGTAGTGTGAACGTGGTTTTGAATATGGAAGGATTTGTGGCATAATGGCGTGATTTTGCATATGAAAATCGTGATATTCGAGTGGAGTGGGGGTGTGGTTTGAGGCAAGTAATGATAGAGCCCGGGAATCGAGGAGTTTATAATTCGAAAAATAATATAATTACCTCCATGATCATAAGTTGATCGCCACGTGTGTATAGAATAATCCTCCATAATTTCCTTATTCTCCACGTGTAATCAGAATTGATTTTGTTCACACTCTTAATTTGTCCAAGTCTTTATTTCGGTGAAGTGCCTTCACTGGCCACTTAGCCATTCTATAGGTTCTTTACTAAGCTGCTCCATTTCACTGTTCCTAACAATCAGTTAAGTTACCTTCGCTGGATGACAGTTCCTTACTTGCTGCATCTCCTGTAACGGCAAAGGTCGTACCAGTTAATGAAGTCACTTAGCCGATTACTCCGATTAGCCGCTTTTTGATACTTATTCAATTTCAATCATTCCTAACTCGGTTCTTAGCTTGCCGAATCTTTCATAACCGAGTGGTTTAGTGAAGATGTCGCCAATTGATCTTCAAAGGTGGGTATGTGTTTTAGGATGACATCCCCCTTTTCAACATGGTCTCTGATAAAATGATGTCTTACATCAATGTGCTTTGTTCTTGAGTGCAATACTGGATTTTCTGTAATAGATATTGCACTTGTGTTATCACACATGATTGGAATTGTTTTCTCTTCTACTCCATAGTCCCTTAGCTGTTGTCTTATCCACAGTACTTGTGCACAACAAATACCGTCGCTATGTATTCTCGCTTTTAGTTGATGTAGATATGGAGTTTTGCTTTTTTGAACCAAGAGACTAGTCCGGTTCCTAGCATTTGGCAAGTTCCGGAGGAGCTTTTTCTATCTATTTTGCATCCAAAGATAGTCGAGTCTGAATATGATATCAATGTAAATCCTCCATCTTTTGGATACCAAATACCAACATTTAAAGTGTTTTTCAATTATTTGATTATCCTTTTAGGCTAGTAAAGATGTGATTCTTTTGGTTGAGCTTGAAATCTTGCACATACTCCTACTGCAAATGCTATGTCAGGTCTGCTTGCAGTTAAGTATAATAATGATCCAATAATTCCTCTATACAATTTTTGATCAACATCTTTTCCTCCTTCATCTTTTCCAAGTATGACTCTGGCACACATTGGTGTGTCTGCTGTGCCACTTGTATCCATCCCATACTTGTGTATCAAATCTCTTGTATACTTTGCTTGACTAATAAAAATGCCATCCTTCATTTGCTTTACTTGAAGGCCAAGGAAGTAGTTTAATTCTCCCATCATGCTCATCTGAAATTTGCTCTTCATCGGTTTGCGAATTTCTCACACACTTTTCATCCTCTCGATCCAAAGATTATATCATCAACATAGATTTGTACTAGCAATGTGCTTGCTCCTTCCTCCAAGTTTAAATAGAGTCTTGTCAATAGTTCCTTTTGAATCCATTCTTGATCGAAACTGTGACAAGTTTCATACCAGGCTCTAGGTGCTGTTTGAGTCCATAGAGGGCCTTCTTGAGTTTGTATACTTTGTCTTCTTTTCCTTTAATTTGAAATCCAGGAGGTTGTTCTACATAAACTTCTTCTTCCAAGAGTCCATTTAGGAATGCACTCTTTACATCCATTTGATAGACTTTGAAGTCTTTGTGTGCGACAAATGCTAGAAAAAGTCGATTGCTTCGAATCTTGCTACTGGAGCAAAAGTTTCATCATAATCTATTCCTTCAGCTTGGGAATAGCCTTTTGCAACTAGCCTTGCTTTGTTTCTGACAACAGTTCCTTGCTCATCCATCTTGTTCCTGAATACCCATTTTGCACCAATGATGTTGGCCATTTTAGGTCTATCAACAAGTTCCCAGACTTCATTTCTTTCAAATTCATTTAGTTTTCTTCTTGCATGGCTGTGATCCAATCTGCATCTTGGATTGCATCATCTATGGTCTTGGGTTCCACTTGTGATAGAAAGCGAGTTAGCATGTGCTCCAGGTTGTCTTCGGTTCGACTCTGTGTGAATGTCTCCAATGACTTGTTCTTCGGGATGGTCTCTTAGCCAATTTAGATCCGGTTGAAGTTGATCTTCACTTGGTGCTTCATACCTTCATGCCGAGCATGAACTTCAACTTGAGGAGCTTCATCCGGTGTATTGGTATGTGGCTCCTCTTGATCTTCGAATGATGATTCGGGATAGTAGTTGGTATGGTTGCATTTGTATAGATTTCTCTTTGTGGTGCTTTCTCTTCTTGATCTTGAAGATCTTCACCATTTGTGTTTGGTTCATCAAAAACCACATGTATTGATTCTTCAATCACCAAAGTTCTTTTATTTAGTACTCGAATGCTTTGTCGGTGTCGAGTATCCCATGAAGATTGCTTCATCGACCTTCTCATCAAAGGTATGCGGTTGATTCTGTTTAAGACAAAACATTTTGATCCAAACATACGAAAATATGAGATATTGGGTTTTCTACCATTCCATATTTCATATGGAGTTTTTCCATGGTGTTTGTTGATGATTGATCTGTTTTGTGTATGGCATGCTGTGTTTGCTGCTTCAGCCCAAAATCTCTTTGGTAAACATGCTTCTGCTATCATTGTCCTGACTGCTTCCTTGATGGTTCTGTTTCTTCTTTCTCACCATTTTGTTGTGGAGTTCCTGCTGCAGATAGTTGATGTAATACTCCATTTTCTTCACAATAGGTTCTGATAATTTCATTTAGAAATTCAGTGCCTCTATCTGATCTGATCTTGATAATCTTTAGTTCTTTCTCATTCTGAGTCTTCTCAACAAATCGCGGCGGCTTCTTGAGTGTTTCTTTCTTCTTATTCATGAAGATGGTCCAGGTGTACTTTGAGAAGTCATCCACCACTACAAGAGTGTATTTCTTACCACTCACACTCACTGGTGTGACTGGTCCAAACAGGTCCACGTGTAGCAGATGTAGAACTCTTGTTGTAGATTGATGAGGCTTTGACTTGAATGAGCTTTTTATTTGTTTTCCTTTTTGACAAGCATCACATAGACTTTCTTTCTTGAATGTGATCTCTCGGCGTGCCTTCAACTAACTTGCTCCTTGATAGTTTGTTGATGGTCTTGAAATTCGTGTGATTTAATCTTTTGTGCCAAATCCACCTTGTTGATTGTTATTCTTGACAAGTAGACATGTTTCTGCCTTGGCTGTTCTCCAATCCACCACATACATGTTGTCTTGTCTTCTTCCTGCAAGAACTATTGTGTTGGTTTGACTGTGAATCACTTTGCATCCTTCTTTGTTGAAGTGCACATTGTAGCCTTTGTCACAAAATTGACTGATGCTCATCAGATTGAAGTTAAGTCCCTTGACATATGCCACATTCTGAATCTTTAGATTGTTCTTGATTATTGTGCCTTCCCCCTTAATTTTGCCAGGGTTTTCTTTACCTCCAAATGTGACTTTGGGTCCATCAAAGGCTTTGAAGTCAGTGAGCCATCTCTTGTTTCCTGTCATGTGTCTGGAACATCCACTGTCTATGTACCAGACATCCTACAAAACAGATTAATTAAGTTTAGGTACCCAACACTGTTTGGGTCCATACCTGTTAGCAATCATGCCTCCCATACCAAGGGTGTATCCAAAAGGTCTTCTTTTTGGATAATTGAAGTCATCAACTTCATATGTATAAGGCATGGCAGAATAGCTTCTAGTATTTTTACTGGAAGGTATTCTGATACTTTTCTCCACCTTTTGGTGCATTTGCATCCTTCTTTACTTTCCAAAATGCAGTAGGAAACCTTTCTTGCTTCATGTGTCTAGGAACAGATTGGTTTTTCTTAAACACATGATGCATTTTGTGGAATGGTTTCTTCTTGTATTTTGCAGGAGCAACATTCCAATCATCCTCTGAAGGGTAAAGTCTTCCTTTTCCTTTCAGATGGTTTTTGTTCTTGATTTACTTTGGAATGAGGATTTAGTTTGTTTGTTTCACTACACTTTGGGTTTTGACTTCACCGGAACAGGATGATCGTTGGAGACATGGTTCGTCCCTTTCTAAATTTTGGTCCACTAGTGGTCCTCAATTTAGAATCGTGTTGACCATTATTCCTACGTTCATCCTGACTGTTGTAGCCTGTTCGACTTATTTCTTAGTTTTGATGATGAGTGCCATACTAGCTGTTATAGTGCAAAGGCAAAAAGATGTCTAGATAAAATGTATAGGTTTATTAGAGTTTGATTCATAAATAGGTTTGATCAAACAAGCATCGTAAAGGCACATTGATTTATATCGAGACCGGGTCTAGGTCGATAGGGTAGATAGGTCGAGACCGGTCGGGAACCCGCCGAAGGCGAAGACCGAAGACCGAGGGCTGAGGGTTCAAACTCAGTAAATGAAGGCTAAGGGATCAAACTTAGTATTTAAAGTCAAGGATATGGAATCAGAATTTAGGCAAGTCTGTGATGACCTAAACTGATTACATATGCCTTGTGTAGAAGGTCTAAGTTCCACAAGTTGGATGATGTTTGGAACTTGGTTATATTTAAAATGATGTAATCTAACTTCACAAATAAAAGTTAGATAAAAGTTATCAGCTGCATTATATTTTACAAACAAAAATATGATGTTCGACGAGACGATTGGTATTACGACGGACCGATGAACCTGCGATATATACCTCGATTAATTCAAGATTATTGGAAGATTACATGGATAAGAACACCAACTACCTCGACTTATCAAGCAAATCAAAGGCCGAGATTAAAAAGACGTTGGGATGATTCACATTCTTATCCATTGGATACAAGTCAAAGGGGTGGACGGACCGCACCGTCAAAAAGTAATCCCGACGAGTGTCGATCCTATGAATAGTGACGGAATGCGAACAAATGGGACAAAAACAAGGAACGGTCACATTTGAATTTCAAATTCAAGTCACATGCATTCCTACCTATAAATAGAGGACTTTCAACTCGAAACAAGATGATGAATTTTGGGATAAACTTTAAGTGACAATGCGAGTGAAAAACACCTGCTTGAACTTACCGAGCTTAAAGGCCGCTCGATCTAGTTATTTTCTTCAAGTGCATTCGTGTTTCAAGCTGCATCAAGCATACACACTTGAAGGCGCAAGTGCTGCTGATTACATCATCCCAATCAAGCTGCTTTTGCAACCGAATCATCTATTTGATTCATTCTTTATTTTATAAAGAACTCCGTCAAGACAATGAAGCATCGGTTGGTGTGAAAGACTGTTGTTTGTGGTGGAGGTGGTGAAGAGGCAATCCTACCCTTCAAGGACCAAGTGGAAGACTCGGGAGTAGCAATCATACCGTTCCCGAGTTTTCGGTTGTGAAGCCATAGCTATTGGTGAAGGACAAACAACTTAGGAATCTTTGTAAAAGCTACATCAAAGATCTCTAGTGAATTTCCTCCAACATCACGGGAGAAGAGTGGACTGACAGGATTACATCACCTGGAACCACTATAAAATCGGGCTATTTACTTTCTGCATTTACTTTTTGCACTTAGTTTATTTCACTCATCAACCTACTGAATCTAGCAACTGAATTCACACACATACACTACTGAGTATCAAATACTTAGTATCATATTTAACAACAAGTAACAAGGCTTAATTTTGATATTATTCCGCTGCACAAATTCAGCAAACTGAACTGTCAGTAGACTATTGTTTATCGAGCGGAGCTGCGAGGTCTCGACGGACTATCGAAGTATCGGCAGGCCGCTTTGAAGTTGCGAAATTTGTTAACTCCAAAGTTTTAAGTGTTAAGTTTATTAACCCCCCCCCTCTAAACTTAACCAAAGCCTTTTCAAGGGACCAACAATTGGTATCGGAGCAGTGCTTCTATTCTGAAGGAATCCTACTTGTTGTGCTTGTGAAAATTCTTTAAAACTTTCTTTCAAGTTACTGATTTTCAAGACTTGCATCATGGACAACACACAGTATGCTAGAACTATGTTGTTGTGTTCTCTTGATAGATTTGATGAGTATAAACGTCGAATGCAGGCATATCTTGCTGCTAGTCATGATGAGATGATGGATGTACTAACGAAGGACCACCGGAGATTACAAAGGCGATAACGAGTGGGTGACGGAAGCCGAGTACATTCCTAAACCAAAAAGAGAATGGAATGCGAAGACGAGAAAAAGAGCAAACCTCAACAACATTGCTATTGATATCATTTACGAGAACCTTGGATAGCAATATGTATATGAAGGTTAAAGATTGCAAGACTGGAAAGGAACTTTGGGATAAGATTCACTTAATGCGTGAAGGCACCGATGCAATAAAGAAGAACAAAATCGGTGTGGCCGAGAAAGAGGTTTCAAAAGTTCAAGATGCTACCTAATGAAACCATTGAGCAAATGGAATCAAGATTCAATGCAATCTGGATGAACTTACCTGCTTGAGTGTAAGTTATTCAAAAGAGGAAATAAACACCAAAATCTTGGAAGCTCTACACTGCAAGAGATGTTTGGAAAATGAAGGTGATTGCAATTGAGGAAATGAGAAAGTTGCATGAAGAAGACACCTTCAAATTATTTTCGATTTAAAGGATTATGAATTTAGCAAAAAGCTTGTGCACGAAATCGAAAAGGAAGAGCCAAAGACCACGGCATTGGTGCTTCACATCATGAAGAAACATCGGGAGGACGGGATGATATCTTGGATGAGATGCAAGAACAAATTGCCTTACGAGCAAGAAAATCGGGATGATGAAGGCTGGAAAGGCTCTGCAAGAAATTTTACAAAAAGGCCTACGAAAGAAGGAAAGAAGAACCAAGGAAAGATAATGACTATCTGTGCTTTCATTGCAAGAAACCGGGACACTTCAAACCCGATCGTCCCGAGTTAAAACAAGGCAAGGAACACGATTATCTTTGCTTCAACCGCAAGAAGCTGGACATTTTAGACTGATTGTCCCGACTTGCGAAGACCAAAAGTCAACAAAGAAGACTTGGCAAGAAGGCTATGGTTGCTTGAAGATGAATCGAGCTATGAAGTTGAATCGAAAAGGGAAATGAATCGGATGACACGGCATTGGTTGCTTTGAGATGGAAGATTATGCACTGATGGCCAATATGGATGAAACTGAGGAGGTATACAACACTGTATCTATAAACACTCCTACTTGGAAGTGATTGTGAATCAACTTGTGGTTCAAATCCTAGAAATTCGACAACAATGAGACTTTGGATGCCATCCTTAATCAACGAGGATAATACAATCTGGTTATGAGGTTGTGAAGGTGAAAAAGAAACTCTTGAGTTAGAAGTTGGAAGATTGAAAGCTTTGAATTAAGAGTTCTCAAGGGTAAGGTAAAAGATGTTGGACGAGAATCAAAATAAGTCTGCTTGAACATCCAAGCGACCTCGAATCTCTTTTTGAACCATATTGTTCCAATACGCATACAAATCGAGAAAAGCCTTATGGAGATAGAACGGGGCTTGGATTTGGAACTCAACAATCTAACAAGAGTGGATCCGGTAAGGTCACCGAACTAGTACCGAAATTGGTCCTAAGTTTGTACACACACTAGATCCAACTCCCGATAAGGTTCTTTGAAGCGCAAGAAAACCCATTGAGAATGCTTCAAGGAAGCAAAATCGAAGTCTAAGAAGTCAACGACTCTAGTAAAAAGAATAAATCTAAAAATAGGACCGATGTGCCTTCTAAGCTGCGATAGCGGACCTGCTACTAAGTCTCTTTGGACCACGAAGGGTAAGAAACGAAATATTCCAAGGATAAGAATCCTAAACCCAAAAATGTTGATCATTCAAGGGATACTTATCTCGGGGGAAAGGTAGATTGTTCCCTACTTGATGATGATTGGAATATTCCCGCATTTATTGTTAAAAATAGTAAGTATAACCATACTCGCTAGGGTAAAACCTATGCAATGGAATCGGCAAAGGGCTCGGCGAGAGGACTTATACAAGGCCTCGGCGAGACCTCGACGGACTCCATATTATAGGGCCGGTCCTAACAGACACGACACACCTATGGTTATGCAAATGTTTCTAACAACAAGAATCATTTCAAACAAGCATTATGTACCAAAAGGCCGGAAAACATATGTGATTCCTACACAACCTACTTTAGAACTTATGGATGTGTGGAATACATGTATGAACCAAAGTATGAACCAATGTATGACACATTCGGGAGAAGACCTTATGGAAACATACCAAGGGTCATGCTTGCTACGACCACTATGGACCCAAACAGGTTTGGGTACCTAAAATGCATTAACTTTGTTTTGTAGGGTGTACGGTACTTTGACAAAGGATGTTCCGGACACATGACAAAGAATAAGCACTTGTTTATCAAACTTTGTGGCAAAAGATGGTCCAAGGGTGAATTTTGGCAACAAAAATACACCTGGATATACAAGAGAATATGGCACACTTATCGAAATGGACTTACAATCAAGAATGTTGCATATGTGGAGGAATGGACTACAACTTGCGAGCCTTTGGACAATTCGTGATATGGGATACAAGGTCACTTTTGACAAAAACAATTGTATTGTCATTAGTGAAAGAGGTGATCAAGTTGTACTTGCTTTGGTAGAAGGCAACGAGAACATGTATGTTGTGGATTGGTCTACTGCGTTCCCGTAAACTTGCTGATTGTGCATACCAAATCGAACTCAATTGGTTATGGCACAAGAAGTTAAATCACTTAAACTTTGATGATATTAATCGGTTGGTGAAGAAGAAGTTAGTGGTTGGTTTACCGAGATCACATTCAAGAAAGATGCAATATGTGATGCACAATCGGCAAGGTAAACGATAAAGTCAAGTTTCAAATCAAAGACCAAACAATCAACTAATAGAGTGTTGGAGCCGATGCACATGGATCTTTTTGGACCAATAACTCCAACAAGTGTAACAGAAAGAAGTATACCCTAGTGGTTGTGGATGATTATTCTAGATACACTTGGGTGATATTCATGAACAAGAAAAGTGAAACACTTCAAAGCATGCCTAATCTTTTGAAGAGATTACAAAATGAGAAAAGTTTAACGATCATTAAGATAAGATCGGATCGAGTGCGAATTTCTCAACAAAGTTATAAGAGAGTATTGTGAACGGAGAATGGTGTACTACATCAACTTGCTGCTGCTTGGTACACCTCGGCAAAATGGGGTTCTTTGAAAGAAGAAACGAGAACCTTAAAGGAAGCGGGAAGAACAATGATTTGTGAAGCATTGCTACCCGAAAGATATTGGGTTGAAGCGATTAATACGACATGCTATACACAAAACAGAACATCGGTAAACAAGAAGGCTGCCAAGACACCTTATGAGGTTTGGAATGGAAGGAAACCTAACATATCCTACTTCCATCCATTTGGAAGCAAATGCTTTATTCTAAATCATAAAGTTCATTTGAAAACATTCCAACCAAAATCGAGAGGAAGGCATACTCTTGGGATATTCTTCGGTCGGCGAGCATTCGAGTGCGAACAAGAGGTCACTAAAACATGAAGAAACAATGCATGTTGTGTTTGATGAACCTAAGTTTACTTGGTATGGAAGATGAAGATTGTGGACTGCGCCGAGAATCAACAGGTCACCGATCCAGTTGTGTTGAAGTTTTGGAAAGATTCAATGACTTGAAAGTTTCGATACGCGCCCTGCTTGAACACCTGCGACAATGTTACGATGCAACAAGCGAAGCGGTTCAAGGATCTGCGACCCCCACTTTGTAGAAGAAACTACGCGGACCCTACCGAAGATGATGTTCACGAAAATCAAAATAACCAAAATCCACAATGGTTAAGGAATCACCCTGCTGAACAAGTTATTGGCAATGTACAGCAAGGTGTGAGGACTAGAAGACAACTGGAAGCTATGTTTACTTGTTTTCTATCTCAAATGGAACCTAAAGTTGTTGAAGAAGCAATTTCAGATCCAGATTGGATAATTGCCATGCAAGAAGAATTAAATGAATTTGAAAGAAATCAAGTTTGGACACTAGTTGAAAGGCCAAGTTATGCAAATATCATTGGTACTAAGTGGGTATACATAAATAAACTTGATGAATCAGGTACCATTGTGAGAAATAAGGCCAGACTAGTTACAAAAGGCTATTCTCAAGCAGAAGGAATAGATTTTGATGAAACTTATGCACTTTGTTGCAAGATTGGAAGCTATCGATTATTCTTAGCACATGCTTGCATATAAGAACTTCAAAGTATATCAAATGGATGTCAAGAGTGCATTTTTGAATGGCATTCTAGAGGAGGAAGTGTATGTTCAGCAACCTCCTGGATTTGAAGTTAAAGATCAAGAAGATAAAGTGTATAGACTCAACAAAGCACTTTATGGATTGAAACAAGCACCAAGAGCATGATATGAGACTTTATCTCAATTCTTGGTAGACAATGGTTTTACAAAAGGCACCATTGATAAGACACTTTTTAGAATCAGTGAAGGAAACAACACCCTGCTGGTACAAATTTATGTGGATGACATAATTTTTGGTTCTGAAAATGATTTACTTTGTGAAAAGTTTGCAAATCTAATGAAGAGTAAATTCCAAATGAGTATGATGGGAGAAATGAATTACTTTTTGGGATTGCAAGTCAAACAAATGAAGGATGGAATCTTCATTCATCAAACCAAGTACACCAAGGAGTTCTTTGAAGAAGTTTGGTATGGAAAATAGCACTAAGAATTCAACTCCTATGAGTACAAACATCGATTGGATGAAGATAAAGAAGGCAAAGATGTTGATCGGACCTTATACGGAAGGATGATAGGCGATCTCGTACTGGCCGATCGCCACAGACTGATATATCCTTTGTTGTAGGTGTTTGTGCAAGATTTCAATCTAAACCTAAAGAAAGTCATTTAGGTGCGATTTAAGAGAATTCTCAAGTATCTCAAAGAAACTTTGGGAGTAGGGATATGGTACTCCAAGGAAGGTAGCTTCAAAGTTATATCCTACTCAGATTCTGATTATGCTGGATGCAAGATTGATAGAAAAAGCACAACGGGAACCCGTCGCTTAATGGGAAATAGATTGGACTCCTGGTTTAGCAAGAAACGAATTCTATTTCAACTTCCATTCTTGAAGCCGAATACATTGCAAACCGGAAGTTGCTTGTGCACAAGTACTATGGCTAAGACAACAATTAAGGGATTATGGAATTGAAGAAAAGGAAATTCCAATTATGTGTGATAACACAAGTGCAATTGCAATCACGAAAAATCCCGTTCGCACTCAAGAACCAAACACATTGATGTGAGGCATCATTTTATAAGAGATCATGTTGAAAAGAAAGATGTGGTGGTTCTATACATCCCTACGAAGATCAACTTGCCGATATTTTCACTAAGCCACTTGATAGTGAAAGATTTGCTAAGTTAAGGACTGAACTTGGAATCATAAAGGTTGACTGATATTCAGCAATGTACTGGAATTCACCAAGGGGATTAGTCTTTGCTATGTTGAGTGAGCTCACTTAGCAGATTAGTCATTGGTATCAACAATTCCATGTACTTATGTTTGGACAATTGAGCAAATGAGGTTGCCAATGGGATTGGTCTTTGTCATTTTGGGTGAGCTCACTTGACAGATCAGTCATTGGTATTAAACTTCATCTTGTATTATCAATTGAACAAAACAAGAAGAAAACAAGGATCGGCGAGAGTACTTTTGTCGGCAGTTCTTTGAAGCCTACTTATCGCCAGACCGCCGAGCCCACCTGCCGAGGATTACCTGTTTGGAAGGAACGTTACTCGGTCAAAGTAATTAAAGTCAAAAAGCATATTGGCGGGATATTTATTTTATCCATTATTACCACAAATCAAACCATCCAACGGTTACAAACATTATGGAGGAGTAATGGGCCACGTGTCAAGACATCATTTATTCAGATTTAATCGTGGTTACCTCAATGTACGTGCAATGACAGTTTCAACCACTCACTGTCTATATATTCAGACTGTTATACAGCAGTTTCTCCACTTGCAATTTCTGCTTTATCTCTGCAAATTCTACATCGTGTGAACACAAATTTGAGAGCAATTTTTCTTCATCTTTTTCTTATTTCAATGGCGGAAAAGATTGAGGTTCAAATCGAATCAAGCCAAAGTGTAAGAGGCTATGTTGTTGATGCAAACAGAACGGAACTGGCCATTAATATAGGTCGAAGAATAAGGAGGTTTGCAGGCTTGGAGAACAAACTCAACATCAGATTAGAAACAATTTCATACACAAATGTTATTGATTTCTGGAAGAATATAGTTGTAGAAGAAGGAACTGAAGCATTCAAAACCACTGTGAATGCTGAGGAGCTTGTAATCTCCTCCAGTCTAATGAGAGAAGTGTTTGGTTTTGAAGAAGTTGTAGATGGTCCAGTCAATCCTGAAGCAATGGGATTGAACAAGATGGAATTTGTGGATCAGATTAAGACAAATCAAGACACAAAATCAGTTCCTGGCATCAACTGCAGGCATATTTGGCCCGAGTACAACTGTTGAGCAAGGCGATTGCAAAGAACATACGGGGTTGGTTGGCGGTATGGATACTCTATCCGGACCCAAGATAGAGTTGATGATGATCATTTGCGGGAGTTTGAAGTTTGATTGGGCTGGTTACTTCATTTTTTATATGAAGAAAGTTGCCAAGGAAGAGAAAGCAAGGGAAAAGGAAATCAAAGGCCTTACCCCTAGGTTTGATGGTCCAGACTCTGCTGAATCATCTGGAGGTTCCTGATCTTGAACCTGTAAACATAAATCAGTCCAGATACAAGAAGGAGATTGATTATGCAATTCCTGGACTTGATGATGATGAAGAGATTGCTGGAGAGGCTACTGATGATGATAATGATGATGATGATGGTGATGCTGGTGGTGAGCAGGTTCAGCAAACTAAGAAGATATCTATTAAACCTGCTGCACCAAAGAAAGCTGCTGTTAAGAGAAAGAGTGGAGATAAAAAGAAAACAACTGAGGCATCAAAACCCTCAAAGAAAACAAGGAAGGAAACAGCACACGGATCGTCGAGTGCCGAGGGAGGGTCAAGTGGAGGTTACCGACCTGCTTGTGGTAAGAAGAAGAACTTGTTGAAATTCGACAAAGCAACGAAAAGAAGATAGTAGAAAGAGAAAGTCTACTGGACAAGATGATGATGATGAACCCCTATCCAAGAGGATGAAAGAGGTTGCCAAAAAGAAAAAGTATGGCAAAGGAAAAGAACTGAGAATATTGGAAAAACAAAAAGTCCAAAAAGAGGCATCAGTAGAAGAGGAAGAAGAGGCTGTTGAGGCTGAGCCCTTAACTATCATTCCACCAGTTGTAATCAGTGATTCCTCACACGAAGAGGTTATCAAATCTACGGAAGTGAACAAAGTTGTTGTTGAGCAATCGTTGAAGAATCACGACGATCTGTACCGCAGCCTCTTGTAGAAAATATTATTGGTGAATCTACGAAGCCGCACGGGTTGTTGTTGAGCAATCGTTGAAGATATACGACGATCTCGAACACCGAGCTCTTTGTAGTATCAATCGAAGAACCACAATCTCGAACCTGCCGTAGTAGTTGAAGAGGTGATTGAAGACTTGGTTGAAGACCCCAAGTTTGGCAATAGTTCGGGGGAAGAGCGATCTGCTTTGCTAACCCCGCGATGAGCATGTAAGTCGGGGGAACCAAGTGTGATACGGATGGAAGTAGTAGGTACAATTATACAATCACGGCAACTGCCGACTTTCAAACATCTGTAGAAGAGACCATGAGTCCGCTTGTTGGAACCTTTGGAGGTCAACAAGCTACGGAGCTGCTCCCGGAGATCTTTCATGCCCTTTGAAAGGCATGTGAAAGAGAGGAAGAAAACGAAGAATATGTGGATCCCAAACTTCAAAGCAAATTGCGATTATTTTCAATGGAAGTTTGGTTTCTACAAGAGACAAAAGCCACCGTTCTGTGAACTGAACCTGGTGATTTTAAGGAATGGGCTTTTAACAAGTTGGGAGTAGAGAACTTGTTGGATCTGGTTGATACCACCCTGCTGCAATCCAGACTGATGGATCTATTTGATGAGCAACAGAAGGAGGAAGGTATTAAGTTTAGGGATCCAAGAGATGGTGATGATGATTCTTCCTCATCATCTGACTCCAGAGGAGATTTCCCCTCCGGACCAGGAGGAACCAGTGGGACTGCATTGATAAATGAACCTCCCCGCACAACAACTACGATATCGGTAAGTCTGTTGAGGGCCGCGAGACTTGGAGAAATGGATGAGGATCTACGGGATCTCACCATGGATGATCTTGAAGCACCGATCAATGAAGGAATCACTTTGAGTCTTGGTAGGTCGGGTGATGAACCAAGTACATTTCATGTTGTAGAGCTGCTTGCACAAAATGAAGATGAACGAGTGAGAATTTGGATGGAGAAACGATTCTTGTTTTTAATGAACCTAGTGCCAGCTCAGAAGAGTCCATTGAATATCAAGATGGATTTGACATTGAAGGCACTCTTACTAAAAGCGCCATCATCCCGCACAAGATTGGTCATGCGAAAGGTTTTCAAGTGGATAATGAGGCTATATTCAATCCACAGAGAATCGAAGAGGAGGTACGGAGTTCTTTGGGATACAAACGGCACCTGCACAAAGGTTGGAACAGGAGGTACAGGCTGCTGAGTCTCAAACAGCACCTGGACACAGGTTGGAACAAACTTTGGGTTTGGAGGAAACCCCTGTTATTGATGAGGCTGTTGTAGTGGAGCCTGCTGGAGCCAAGGCCACTGTAGGGAAGGATAGTCAGCAAGCTGCTGTTGTTAATCAAGAAGAACAGCTGTCTTGGACTATGACTACAGTGATGAAGAATTTCAAATTTTTGGAGAAGAAGAAGTTGCTGAGGAACCCGCACAAGATCCGGTTATGGAAGACATTCTTGGTGCAATGGTTGAGGAAGGACCTCCCCCTGCTTGGGAGAGATATGAGTAAAGCAATGGTCATCAGCAGACAACAGGCACAATATAGAGTTGAGGAGCCTGCTGATGGACCTACTGCTAGTAGAATGACCAGTGGAGTGCCAGTTGAAGTTTTCAATGAGTTAAGAACTCGTAAGAAATTATATGCAACGATTAAGAACTCAACTGGACAGGCAAGAACAGAGATTTGAGGAGCTAATGAAGATGGTAAATGATAACAGACAATCTACTGATACAGTTGCTTCAAATTTTGCATCCACTCAAAATGCTATGAATGACTTGATACTAGATATCAGGGGTATCAAGGTTGGAAATACTGCCAAAGACAAGTTTCTAAAAGACCAACTTATTTCTATCCATGAGAAACTTGACAAGCTTGCTGATACACCTAAACCTGCTGAGCCTACTGTTCTTTGCACAACAACCTACTATGCCCGATTCCAAACTTACGAAAGGATCAACGATTTGGAGGAGACATTGCAATCTAGGATCACCGCCATTGATACTAGAACCGGAACCATGGAAGGTCAATTGCATAGAGTGATTGTATCACAGGAGGGTATTCATGGCCTCATATCCCGTTTTGTTGATGATGTCACTAAGGGGGAAGAGGGCCAATCAGCTGCAGCAAAGGAGGCTGTGTTCGCGGTTTTATGCAAAGTAAAAGATAACAAGTAATAAAATAAAACCGATGTCAGCCCCAAGTGCGAAGGCTCGCAGCTATAGTGGTGAAACCGGATCGTATCCGCAGGGACTTGTACGAAAAAGAGTTTTTTTCCTTCGATTTCTTTTATAAAGTTGATGATTATGATCTCGGATTTTCAATTAACAAACTAAGGTAGCAAACGTGAAAATAAATAAAACTACGATAATAAAAATTTATAATTTAAAACAACTAGAACGCACCGATGATCCACCACCCCACCGAAAATAACAAGAAAGACACATATTCATTCGTAAGTTCTTGGATTATTATCTGCTAAAGAGGCATTTTCCCTTTCGGTTCATCGCCTTTTAATTAGTTCACCACTCTCGGTACAACTAAAGCATTTACGGATCAAAGATATGGATATAAATCCTAATCTGACAACATTCACCCTCAACTTACGTATGTTGGAAGAATATTATCATTCTCCTTCACGGTAATCTACGAATTTATCAACTATCGTATCTAAATTCGATTAGCATGCAACACAAGTATAGATCATACAAATTGCACTTAAACAAAGTAAAACATGAAGGAAGAACAAGATAACTTACGAAAATGAATTAAAGCGAAATCCTTATTTATTCCGGTGATGGTGGCTTCACAACGATGGTTCTAGCTTAGAGACCTTAGCCAATCATCCTCGATTATGATTTCAGAATCAGGGCCGTAGCTCCAGCATTACAACAGTACTACTATTCTAATTTATTCTCGGCATAACGCCTACAGAGTATTTACATAAAAGACGGGAAAAGTAAAAGCTTGGCCAAAAGTGACCAAGGAGGGGCAAGGAAGATGGATGGAAATGGATGAGTATATATAGGAGAGATTGTATAAGGATAGGTTCATTTGGGGAGGTAAGAAGTTAGTTAAAAGGGAGGTAGTATTTGGGGGAGGTTGGAAGTTTGTTATGGAGGTAATGATGAGTTAGCATGTGAAGGTGATCTTGGAGAATATTTGCCATCATTAGTCTTCACATGGAGGTGGTGAGTCATGTAGGAGCATGTGAAGGTTGTTATGACTCATCATCATCATCATTAAGGAGCACATGGAGTAACATGCATCAAACTTGGCCAAAATATCTCCGGTTCGTCCGTAATTCCAGCAGTTCGGTAAAAAAATCATAACTTGAGTTGTAGACCTCCGATTGACGTGATTCAAAATGCGTTGGAAAGCTAATTTTAGTATCTACAACTTTCGTCAAGAACTCTTCCCCTGAAAATGCCTCTAAGTCGGGTAAAATTTCCATCGAAAAACAGGTTACGGTAGAAGTACGTTGGAAAATATTGATCCGTTGATCTCGTAAACTCGTGGCATCTTCTTCTTTTCCTCAAAATCCATCTTTTAGGCCTCAAAATATAATGTTACGTGGCATATTTTGAAATACTTGATCACCAAGTTTGGGCCGAATCGAATCGAGCTTTCTTTATTCGAATCGAGCTTTCTTCTTAATCTTCATCGATCTTCGTTTAAGCTCCTCATTTAACATGCAAGCGTACCTACATTCATGATAACATCGTGCAAAATGTAACATCTCATATTCAAAGATTTTTATCAATGAAACCACATAATTAACACAAATTTGCACTTAACCACTTTTAAAACTCATTTGCTCAATAATTCGATTAAACCCTTGATTTCTATGCAAATTATACGAATATGGAGGAAATTGTTATAAAATATAACATTAGAAATCGTATAAAATCACCCTAAACAACTCCCCCACACTTAGCTTTTGCTCGTCCCGAGCAAAACAAAACAAGAATCAAGGCTCGAAAAGGATAGACACCTCAGCAAATACAACATATACTCAATAAATCAGAGGTTCACCCTGATGTGTGTGCATAGCCATAGAAAACTTCCACTAATTCCAAAATTGAAAAATTCAAAGCAAACTAGCTAATACCCCCTTCAAACTAGTAATAATGATACTTATAAGATGTACCCTACAAAACGTGACATATCCTGAAAAGAATGATAGAATATATCTAGGGCCATTCTGATATACTCAGAGGATAATCCCTACAACATATCTGTCACATTATACTGGGGATAAGGTATACGATAACTAAGTCCTTAACTTATTCATAATAATAAATTTTTCGATTTTTTTTCACTTTTTTTTCACACTTTTTTTTTCTTTTTTTTTTTTCAACACACATCAGAATGAGCTTTTGCCCGTCATACTAGAATAGGAAATTTCGAGATAATCCCCTATCTACTCAAATCATAAGGCAGCTTTTTCTGACTGTCGTGAGCTTTTGGTCATCATAGTGGTATAGGACATTTCGAGATAATGCCCTACCGCACTCAAATCATCGACCAGCTTTCGACACACACAATTGATTACTTTTTTCGAGATTTCTGGCAGGCAGTGGTTAACATGCTAAAAGCAATTCAAACCTACTGAGCATAACACCTCAAGCAATGATTTATTTGTTAATTATTGTGCAAGAACATTAGTTATGTTTCACTTATCACATTCAAACCTTCAGATATTCACAGTATATCATACTCTGGATATAAACACAAACTATCATAATTCTCACGATACGCATACGTTAGCACTAAGCACATGACTTTATAAGATAATCAAAAATCACTAATCAAAAGGGATATAGCTTTATAATTTAGCTCATCATTCACTATGGCTCGTGAAAAATATATTGGGTGAAACAACTAACTTATCGAACATACGGAATATAGCATTAATGACTATAAAAATAACGAACAAAGATATGCATTGTTTACTCGGGACTAAACAAAAATTTGAAAATTTAGCCCATTTAGCATAGAATCAAAATAATTTAAGCAAATGGTAGATACATATAACCGACTATTCCCTCCCCCACACTTAAATCACAACATGTCCTCAGGTTGTGCAGAATGTAAAAAGAAAAAGAACACTTAGCTGATTGTGGTTCGAAAGTGGCAATTCCGGAAGTGGCCTAGAATCAGCTCCAGAAATGCTCGATGAAAGCAGTAGACTGTGGACCATCCACCGGAAAACTGGCATCATCTGAAACTCACAATTGCTATCGCAAATATCCTGCACACCATGGGAAAACAAGACGTACCTCGGGGATAGGGGCACAAAAGATGATAGACAAGGCAGTATCATGGAATAAAGACAGAAATAAACTACAGACAAAAAGGAAAAGATATCTAGGTTACCGTCCTAGTAGGGCTTAATTATAGTCGGGAGCTCGACTAGACAATAAAATTTCAACTCGGGTTAGCTTTGAATTTCCTATTCCCTTAGTTGCATAGTAGTTAAACTAATACATGTCACACATTATTTGAAAATTTAAAACGAGACTAGGTCATGATATGAAATATGTGACAAAGTATTAACTATGAGTCTTTTATACCCGGATCCTCAAGGGTTATTTCAAATTGTTCTAACAACCTAAATCTAAGAAATGATGCATTTGAATTTTTCTTTGTACTCCCTCGGGATTTTCGGATAACCTCCTAATCGTTCCCTTTAAATGACATTCAAACATTCATCCTGAGACTTGGTGAAACAAAATGAAAATCAATTCGAAGTATTGGAAAACTATTATCCAAAGTATGAGTAAAGTATAATGCAAAATGTAGAGTTTTTGTTTTTTTTTTTTTTTTTTTTTTTTTTAACGGGTTGCCTCCCGGTAGCGCTTTTGGTTAATGTCGTTTGCTCGACAACCCAAAAATTTTCAACCCGGGTCAGGCCAGTGAGGCCTCTTTCCGGAATCATTCTTGATTTCCTCGGGGTCAATAGTATGGATCCCACAAAAACAAAGTCTCGCCAACGTATTGGCCATATCAGTAAACTTCTGTATCCACTTAGTTCCTATGATTCTTCTCTTCTTCTTTTTAGATTTCGGTTCCACAAGTGAGGTGTATCATCGGTAATCACAATATCATCAAAGAATTCACGAGACGTAAATCATCGGGTTCCAAAAGATCGGAGTCGTCTTGACTAGGGACGTCGTTTAGATGGAAAACCACCGGTCGTTCCTTTTGTTGACCAATATAGTGTTTCAACCGATGACCATTCACTCGAACAACTCTCCCCGCTTATTTTTCAATTCGACGGCTCCACTTAGGGAAAACCTGAGAAATTTCAAAGGGGCCGGACCAACGGGTGCGTAGCTTACCAGGAAACAGATGTAACCTGGTATTATACAGTAAAACCCATTCGCCCTCTTTGAATTCTCTATGCTTGATTTTCTTGTCGTGAAGAAGTTTAGTCCTCTCCTTACTGATTCTTGAGCTCTCGTAGGCCTGGAGTCTGAACTCATCAAGCTCCTGCAACTGCAACAATCGCTTTTCTCTGCATAACTGGCTGTCGAAGTTCAAGAATTTAATAGCCCAGAATGCTCTGTGCTCAAGCTCGATTGGCAGGTGGCAGGCCTTACCATAAACCATCTGAAACGGAGATGTGCCGATAGGAGTTTTGAAAGCTGTCCTGTAGGCCCAGAGTACATCATCCAGTTTCTGGCTCCAGTCTGTCCTATGAGAGTTCACCGTCTTCTCAAGAATGCTTTTCAGGCTTCGGTTACTTACTTCAACTTGTCCACTCGTCTGAGGGTGATAAGGGGTAGCGCTTTGTGTTTCACCCCATATCGTTCTAAAATCTTTTCTAATGGAGTATTGCAGAAGTGAGTTCCCTCGTCACTGATGAGAGCTCGTGGACAACCAAACCGTGTAAAAATGTTTTTCCTCAGGAAGCTCTTGACCACCTTGTGGTCGTTCCGCGGTGTTGCTATTGCCTCTACCCATTTTGACACGTAGTCAACGCGGACCAGAATGTACTTGTTCCCATACGAGGATGGAAACGGTCCCATGAAGTCAATACCCCATACGTCGAAAACTTCATATTGTTGAATGGGGTGTAGGGGCATGTCCATTCGCCGAGAAAGTTTACCGGTGCGCTGGCACCGGTCACAACCTTTTACAAAACTCTCTGTATCCTTAAAAATTGTCGGCCGGTAGAAACCGGATGAAAAATCTTCGCAGCGGTCTTCCCAGCTCCCATAATGACCTCCCACAGTCCGTCATGGCATTGCTCTATAATGTCCCTATGCTCGAACTCAGGGACACACCTACGGAGTAATCCATCCTTACAACGCTTGAAGAGAATAGGGTCGTCCCACACATAATAGTTCAAATCCGAAAAGAATTTCTTCTTTTGCGATATGTCGGAGTCGGGGTCCAGATATCTGCCGCTCAAGAAGTTTGCAAAAGGTGCAAACCAAGGAGAACCTTTTCCAGTACGGGCAGGAATAACCTCGCACACATCAATAGTCATGAGTTGCTCAGTTGGAAAATCAATTCCAATCTCATCCGACTCTATTTGATGATCATCGGTCAGCCGAGACATGTGATCAGCTACCACATTCTTGCTACCCTTCTTGTCCCGGATATGAACATCAAACTCTTGTAAAATCAAGATCCATCTCATCAAACGAGGCTTGGCATCAGCCTTGCTCAACAGATACTTCAATGCAGAATGGTCTCGTCCCGGATCGTAACTTCCGACCCAAGCAAATAGCTTCTAAATTTATCCATGGCAAAAACTACTGCCAACAACTCCTTCTCAGTTGTTGCATAATTTACTTGTGCTGGGTTTAAAGTGTGACTAGCGTAGTAGATGGGTTGGAACCTTCCGTCCACTCTCTGACCTAGCACCGCTCCGACTGCATAATTAGAAGCATCACACATAAGCTCGAAGGGAGCTTTCCAGTCGGGTGCTATAAGAATTGGCGAGGTAATCAACTTGTCTTTTAATTCTTTAAAAGCTCTTTCACACTCAGGGGTGAAAACAAATTTCACATCCTCTCTTAAGAGAGTTGACAAAGGCTTGGCTATCTTAGAAAAGTCTTTAATGAACCGCCTATAGAATCCAACATGACCCAAGAATCCTCTTACTTCTCTTACATTTTTAGGGTATGTCATTTTTTCAATAGCTTTTACCTTCGCTTTGTCAACCTCTATACCTTCCTTGGACACCTTGTGTCCAAGAACAATTCCTTCTTCCACCATTAGGTGGCACTTCTCCCAATTTAAGACTAAGTCCTTCTCTATGCACCGGGACGTAACTTTATCAAGATTGTGTAAACAAGTGGTCGAAACTGTCCCCGAATACGAGAAGTCATCCATAAAAATTTCCATCACCTTCTCCACTAAACCATTGAAGATAGCCAAGCATACATCTTTGAAATGTAGTCAGTGCGTTACGAGACCAAATGGCATCCTTCGGTAAGCGAAGGTACCGGAGGGCGGTGAAGGTAGTCTTTTCTTGATCGGTGGGGTCGATAGCTATCGAAAGTATCCGAATAGCCATCCAAAAAACAATAAAATTGCTTGCCACTAAGCCTCTCAAGGAGCTGGTCAATGAATGGCAAAGGGAAGTGGTATTTTAGAGTTACCTCATTTAGTCTTCTGTAGTCGATGCAAACTCTATAACCAGTGACTTGTCGTAAGGCAATCTCTTCCCCCTTTTCATTCTTTTCAATAGTAATCCCTCCTTTCTTTGGCACCACCTGAGTGGGGCTCACCCATTCACTATCGGCTATTGGGTAGATGATACCCATGTCAAGCAATTTGATGATTTCCTTCTTAACGATTTCCCGCATGTGAGGGTTTAGCCTTCTGCGAGGCCGTCGCACCTTCTTCGATCCCTCAACGGTCCCCGATCTTATGCATACGGATATCGGGGCTTATCCCCTTAATATCTCCCACTTGCCAACCAAAGGCGAGGATATTATCTTGCAAAGCACTTTGATAAGCTTTTCTTCCTCCTTCGGTTCTAACTTAGATGAAATGATCAAAGGGAGCTTATCACCGTCCCTCGAAAAATGTATTTCAAGTGTTGAGGCAAGGGTTTCAACACTAAATCCGACGGTGGCTTCTCCACACTTGGTCTCAATTTATCTCCCTTAAGCTCTAGATCTCCAAGCTTATTATAAGGGTATGAAGCATCATGGCCTCCCGGCGAACAGGGGCCTCATCTCCTTTTGCAAATGCGGGCATATCACCATGCCTCTCCCTCATCTTCTTTCCTACCACCTCGTGGTAATCGAACTTTCCTTGTCAATCTCTTCTAAAAATTTTATCCACTCCTCATTAGTCCAAGTTGCGTATAGTTTATTGAATTCTTCCTCATCCCAACTACCCATGAACACTTGTTTATCATACTCATCGGTGAAATCGTCCTCAATAGCTAAACAAGTGTCACTTTGACGGGTGCTTCACCGCATTACCCACATTGAACTTTATACTCTCATCCTCCAAATGTAAGGTCACTTCGCCACTTTGTGGGAATCTAGTAAGGCACGGGCGGTTGCAAGAAAAGGTCTTCCAAGGATCAAGGGGGTTTTCTCATCATTGGTCATATCCATGATTACCCAATCACCGGGTATATGAAGTTCTTAACCTTGACCAATACATCTTCTACAATTCCCCTTGCATATTTCACACTTCTATCCGCAAGTTGAAGAGAAATAGGTTTAAGCGTAATAGATTGATCCAATCCAAGAGATTGGAAGATTGACGTAGACATCGGATTGATTGATGCTCCCGAATCGCATAGAACATTGTGGAAATCCCCGTTCCCAATAGTACACGAAATCGTAAATCTACCAGGGTCAGGGCACTTCACGGGAAGTTTAGTCCGGCCGATTGCTGAGCATTCTCCATTCAATACTATGTGCTCGAGCTCTTGGAGCTTCTTTTTCGAACTTACTGCGTCCTTTATAAACTTTGTATACTTTGGCATTCCTATCAAAAGATCAACTAATGGAATGTTTGCCTCAGTATTCTTGAGCAAGTCGATAACCTTCTTATATTCTTTATCGACTGTTAATGACAGCTTGTTCTTGTTAGGTGGGTAAGGGAGATCAGCAAAGTCTTCCTCAGTAAAGTGCTTCTTTGCCGTCTTATCATTGATTGCTTTGTCTTCCCTATCCTTCCACCTCACATGCTTCCCAGAACACAACTTAGATTCTGACTTCTTCTCAGCATTCTTCTCTTTATCATCAGTATTCTCAACTTCCACATCTTCTTCAGAATTTTCTCTTTCACTTGGATCAATAGTAGTCCCAACATCTTTCTGAGGAGAACAAAGATCTTCCCCTCCTGCGTCTCTGCTCGCAGGAGGGGTTACTCGTTTCCCTGGTTGGCCTGACTGCCAACCGTTTTCCCACTCCTCAGATTTATTGCATTCAACTCATCCTGACCATAGCTCCATGGTGCAGCGAGATCGGTGCAAGAATTCTGGTCATTTTGGACCAGATTAACCCCTCGGGGGTTCTTCTCAGTAAAACTCGGCAGCTGACCTTGAGGTCGACTTGCTTGCTTGCCCCGAAATTTGTCCCATTTGCACCTCCAAATTTCTCACTGTACTGGGTCGAGTACTTAAAGCATTTGCCAATTGAGTGTTGGCCGTGATTTGCTCGCTCAACTTTTGTTCTAAGATCTGAAATGATTGATTTTGATTTTGCGGTGGATTGGTGTTCCATGCTGGTCGATAGTTGGATTGAAAATTGCTTTGATTAGGCCTAGGGGCCTGAAAATGATGGGGGTTTGCTTTGCCCCGGAAGGGTCACTCCATCGGAAACCGGGGTGGTTCCGGTTATAATTGAATCCTTGAGTGTTTTGATTCGACCCGAAGGTCGATAATTTTGAGAAGTGAATGTATTCACTTCTTCCGAATGCAACAATAGATGACAACGATGGAATGCGTGCCCAACGGTATCGCAATTTTGGCAAACGACATTGTTTTGAACGGCTTTGACTGTGAGATCGGGTCAAGCGGCATTGATTACTACGATGGCCTTGGCCATGGCAATTGTCACACACAAGACTTTGAACATTCATTGCCGTCACTTGCTTCTGTAGTGCGGCCAACTGAGCTTTTAGAGACGTGGTCTCATCTACCTCATACTTCCCTACAGTCGAGCTTTTCTGATTGGACGCACCTGCATAGGTAGGGGCATAATTATACTTTGCAATATCTTCAAACAACATCCATCCCTCATCGTGTGTCTTTCTCGAAATGCACCTCCAAAGGCGAACTATTCACCATTCCCTTAGTCAATTCGGTCAAACCACTTGTAGAAAGTGTTGACCAATCTTTGTTTATCCACCCATGGTGGGGACACTTTCTCAAGAGAGTCTTAAATCGTCTCCACGCATCGTAAAAAGATTCCTTCTCGCATTGCACAAAAGTGAATATCGATTCGGAAGATGAGCCGTCTTTGCGGGTGGAAAGTACGGCTCGAAATTCTTTCTCCAACTCCTCCCACGAAGTAATGGATTCGGCGGTAAGGATTTATACCATTCTTTCGCTTCTCCCTTCAGTGAGAAGGGAAAAAGTTTCATCTTTAGGGCGTCCTCAGTGACCCCTTTGATTAAAATAGTCCCGCACGATTCTAGAAATGAGTGAATATGATCGTGCGGGTCCTCAGTGGAAAATCCATGAAATGTGGAACCTCTCACCGGATTGATTAAAGAAGTTTTGAGTTCGAAATTATCGCCGTGATTTCGGGAATCACGACCGCGGGATTAACTTTCACAATAGATGGCATGGCAAAGTCTGCCAATGTCCGTTGATCTGCCATTTCCTCAACCTGGGCTCCTCCTTGAGCTTCTCCCTCAGCGTATCCTTCAGGATCGTTTCCTTCCGTGGTTCCCTCGTCCGTCGGTCCAGCGAACCGAAACAAACGTCTGTTTGGTCGAGCGATGGTTCGCTCTATTTCCGGATTATACAAAAGTGGTCCCCCGTGAGTTCGAGTTTGCATAAACTACGTTTGGGCACCAACACCTAAATCACGAGGTTTCGGGATTTTATCCTTATGCTTCCGCAGAGTGGGATTCACCGAGAATCCATCACCCAACCTCAATGATTGAAACGTGTTCCGTGTTTCTTTTCTCTCTTTCTCGGTAATTACCGAATCCACTCGGTATTTATCGAGAATTTTTTTTTTAATTTTTTTTTTTTTTAAATTTTTTTTTTTAGAATTAAAAAAAAAACTATACTAAAACAGGCTCGAAACAGTCTAAACAAATAAAAAGAAACAAAATACTATAAAACTAATACAGAACAGAAACAGAACGAAAAGAAAATATTTTTTTCTCTCTCTCGGTAATTACCGAAAGATTTTTTTTTTTTTATTTTTTTTTTTATTTTTTTTATTGTTTAAGACGAAAACAGATAACTTAGTTGACAAAAAAAACCGAAAACGAAAATTTTCCGTGCCAAGTCCCCGGCAACGGCGCCAAAAACTTGTTCGCGGTTTTATGCAAAGTAAAAGATAACAAGTAATAAAATAAAACCGATGTCAGCCCCAAGTGCGAAGGCTCGCAGCTATAGTGGTGAAACCGGATCGTATCCGCAGGGACTTGTACGAAAAAGAGTTTTTTTCCTTCGATTTCTTTTATAAAGTTGATGATTATGATCTCGGATTTTCAATTAACAAACTAAGGTAGCAAACGTGAAAATAAATAAAACTACGATAATAAAAATTTATAATTTAAAACAACTAGAACGCACCGATGATCCACCACCCCACCGAAAATAACAAGAAAGACACATATTCATTCGTAAGTTCTTGGATTATTATCTCTAAAGAGGCATTTTCCCTTTCGGTTCATCGCCTTTTAATTAGTTCACCACTCTCGGTACAACTAAAGCATTTACGGATCAAAGATATGGATATAAATCCTAATCTGACAACATTCACCCTCAACTTACGTATGTTGGAAGAATATTATCATTCTCCTTCACGGTAATCTACGAATTTATCAACTATCGTATCTAAATTCGATTAGCATGCAACACAAGTATAGATCATACAAATTGCACTTAAACAAAGTAAAACATGAAGGAAGAACAAGATAACTTACGAAAATGAATTAAAGCGAAATCCTTATTTATTCCGGTGATGGTGGCTTCACAACGATGGTTCTAGCTTAGAGACCTTAGCCAATCATCCTCGATTATGATTTCAGAATCAGGGCCGTAGCTCCGGCATTACAACGGTACTACTATTCTAATTTATTCTCGGCATAACGCCTACAGAGTATTTACATAAAAGACGGGAAAAGTAAAAGCTTGGCCAAAAGTGACCAAGGAGGGGCAAGGAAGATGGATGGAAATGGATGAGTATATATAGGAGAGATTGTATAAGGATAGGTTCATTTGGGGAGGTAAGAAGTTAGTTAAAAGGGAGGTAGTATTTGGGGGAGGTTGGAAGTTTGTTATGGAGGTAATGATGAGTTAGCATGTGAAGGTGATCTTGGAGAATATTTGCCATCATTAGTCTTCACATGGAGGTGGTGAGTCATGTAGGAGCATGTGAAGGTTGTTATGACTCATCATCATCATCATTAAGGAGCACATGGAGTAACATGCATCAAACTTGGCCAAAATATCTCCGGTTCGTCCGTAATTCCAGCAGTTCGGTAAAAAAATCATAACTTGAGTTGTAGACCTCCGATTGACGTGATTCAAAATGCGTTGGAAAGCTAATTTTAGTATCTACAACTTTCGTCAAGAACTCTTCCCCTGAAAATGCCTCTAAGTCGGGTAAAATTTCCATCGAAAAACAGGTTACGGTAGAAGTACGTTGGAAAATATTGATCCGTTGATCTCGTAAACTCGTGGCATCTTCTTCTTTTCCTCAAAATCCATCTTTTAGGCCTCAAAATATAATGTTACGTGGCATATTTTGAAATACTTGATCACCAAGTTTGGGCCGAATCGAATCGAGCTTTCTTTATTCGAATCGAGCTTTCTTCTTAATCTTCATCGATCTTCGTTTAAGCTCCTCATTTAACATGCAAGCGTACCTACATTCATGATAACATCGTGCAAAATGTAACATCTCATATTCAAAGATTTTTATCAATGAAACCACATAATTAACACAAATTTGCACTTAACCACTTTTAAAACTCATTTGCTCAATAATTCGATTAAACCCTTGATTTCTATGCAAATTATACGAATATGGAGGAAATTGTTATAAAATATAACATTAGAAATCGTATAAAATCACCCTAAACAGGCTGCAAGACTCTTTGCACAGAAGAGATGGATTGATGATACCAATGCTTTCAGGAGACCTGCACCTGGCAGAGTTCAACTCACTGATGATCTCCTGTCACAATACAAGAAAGAGTATTATAACAGAAGGAGACCTTATCATGACATGGGATTTCATGAAGGTCTAAACTCTTTCTTGGGATTGAAATTTTGGGAAGCAATAGTCAAAGCTTTAAGGGCAACTTACAGAGGAGGCAGAGGTGGAAGAAGTGGCAGAGGTGATAGAGTATTGCCTATCACAAGAGCAAAAGACTCACTTAATGAATTCAAGGATCTTTATATGAGGTTTGGATTCGAGTGAATGACATCAATCTTGTCCCACTGAAGCATGGAACTGGTGGAAACAAGTCAATTCTTATATTGATTTTACACTAATTGAGAATGAATGGATGAGTCAAATGATAGAAGAGATCGAGCCTATCAAGAGCAAGCCGAGAAGGCTAGACAAGAAAGAGAGAAGAGACAATAGATCGCCTACTTATCACTTTGTTTATCTTTGTCTTTGTATCTAGTTGTAATAACGTGAACAAATATTTATAATGAGAATTGACTGAATTTGTTCTCGTTTTGTTTTTATCTTTTTGCTTTGCGATTAGGTGAGGGTAGTGGCATCATCACCAAAAAGGGGGAAATTGTTGGACTTATTTCTTAGTTTTGATGATGAGTGCCATACTAGCTAGGCTGTTATAGTGCAAAGGCAAAAAGATGTCTAGATAAAATGTATAGGTTTATTAGAGTTTGATTCATAAATAGGTTTGATCAAACAAGCATCGTAAAGGCTCGCGATTTATATCGCGGACTAGTCTAGGTCGAGTAGGGTAGATAGGTCGAGACCGGCGCGGTCGGGAACCCGCGAAGACCGAAGACCGAAGACCGAGGGCCGAGGGTTAAAACTCGGTAAATGAAGGCTAAGGGATCAAACTTAGTATTTAAAGTCAAGGATATGGAATCAGAATTTAGGCAAGTCTGTGATGACCTAAACTGATTACATATGCCTTGTGTAGAAGGTCTAAGTTCCATAAGTTGGATGATGTTTGGAACTTGGTTATATTTAAAATGATGTAATCTAACTTCACAAATAAAAGTTAGATAAAAGTTATCAGCTGCATTATATTTTACAGACAAAAATGTGATGTTCAGCAGACTGATTGGTATTACAGCAGACTGATGAACATGCTGATATATACCTCGATTAATTCAAGATTATTGGAAGATTACATGGATAAGAACAGCCAACTACCTCGACTTATCAAGCAAATCAAAGGCCGAGATTAAAAAGACGTTGGGATGATTCACATTCTTATCCATTGGATACAAGTCAAAGGGGTGGACGATCGCACCTTTGTCAAAAAGTAATCCCGACGAGTGTCGATCCCCATGAATAGTGACGAGAATGCGAACAAATGGGACAAAAACAAGGAACGGTCACATTTGAATTTCAAATTCAAGTCACATGCATTCCTACCTATAAATAGAGGACTTTCAACTCGAAACAAGATGATGAATTTTGGGATAAACTTTAAGTGACAATACCGAGCCGAAAAACACCTGCTTGAACTTACCGAGCTTAAGGTCGCTCGATCTAGTTATTTTCTTCAAGTGCATTCGTGTTCAAGATGCATCAAGCATACACACTTGAAGACGCAAGTGCCGATTACATCATCCCAATCAAGCTCGCCGCAACCGAATCATCTATTTGATTCATTCTTTATTTTATAAAGAACTCCGTCGAAGACGATGAAGCATCCGTTAGGTGTGAAAGACTTGTTGTTTGTGGTGGAGTGGGTGAAGAGGCAATCCTACCCTTCAAGGACCGGTGGAAGACTCGGGAGCGAAGAATCATACCGTTCCCGATTTTCGGTTGTGAAGCCATAGCTATTGGTGAAGGACAAACAACTTAGGAATCTTTGTAAAAGCTACATCAAAGATCTCTAGTGAATTTCCTCCAACATCACAGGAGAAGAGTGGACTGACAGGATTACATCACCTGGAACCACTATAAAATCGGGCTATTTACTTTCTGCATTTACTTTCTGCACTTAGTTTATTTCACTCATCAACCTACTGAATCTAGCAACTGAAATCACACACATACACTACTGAGTATCAAATACTTAGTATCATATTTAACAACAAGTAACAAGGCTTAATTTTGATATTATTCCGCTGCACAAATTCAAGACAAACCGAACCGTCGTAGACTACGTTTATCGGCGGAGCTATCGAGGTCTCGACGGACTGCGAAGTATCGAAGTTGTTTCGCCGAAGTTGCGAAATTTGTTAACTCCAAAGTTTTAAGTGTTAAGTTTATTCACCCCCCCCCCCCCCCCCCTCTAAACTTAACCAAAGCCTTTTCAAGGGACCAACATAGCCAAGACCAGATCCGGATCCAAACCTTTTTGGGGGTTTGTAAGTGGTGCCTTTAGTGGTGCAAAGTGGATACCTTCACTTTGGTGAGGAGATTTCCTTAACGATCTGTTAATAACGTATGTATGATCATCTCGCTTTTTGTTGATCATTTAAGTAGGTCTCCTTACTAGTTAATTCGACTTTTGCTTTATCCAGTTCTTTCTTTAACCTCTTATTCTCTTTCCTTAGATCCTTGCATTCCTTTTCCAGAATTTCATGATTCTTTTCAATTTCGTCAAATTTAGTCATGAGATTTTGGATTAGGTCTGCTGTATCTAATGGAAGACTAGAGGATTGTGTAGTGTTAGATGTGGATGCATTAGATGAAGAACATGAACTAGATGTTACCTCAGTTTCATCTGATTCTTTAGCCATTAAACATAGGATTGTTTCCTCAGTGTCTGAGCTATCACTTTTATCTTCATCCAATTCTTTGGTCATGAGACATAGGCATGCTTTTTCATTTTCTGAATTGTCTTCTTCATCACTATCATCTGAGTCATTGTCAGATGATTCTTCATGCTTTTCACTGCTGGATTCTGCCTTAAGTGCCTTCTTGCTCCTTTTCTTTTCAGATGCTTTGTATTTCTTCTTTTCATCATCTTTGTCATTTTCTTCGGGACAATCACCTTGAAGTGACCTTTCTTGTTGCGGTTGAAGCATCTCGTATTCATCATCTTTCTTCTTCATGTCTCTGGTTGAGCTTGACTTTTTGTTTGATGATGAATTTCCTTTGAATGGCTTCTTTTTAAACTGTCAAAACGTTTAACTAATAAAGCTATCTCGTTCTTTTAGTTCTTGTGTCTCTTTGCTTGATGCATTCGGTAAAGTTACTTTCTTCGGGGTGCACGCTAATGCGGTGATTTTGTGTGTCTCTCGCCGGAGCACCATCTTCGCCGTTCAATTCGAATTCATGAGCTTTTAATTGGGACATCGGTGTCGAGTGTCGTTGCTTGCAAGATTTGTTGTTCCTCTCGATTACCGATGTTATGATCTTCCATCTTTCGGGTAGTCCTCTCAAGATCTTCAAGCATACTTCTTTTTGGGGATATGTGTGACCAAGTCATTGCGGTTCACCGATGATGCTTGAGAATCTCGTTGTCCATCCGATCAATGGATTCACCGCCTTCATCTAGAAATTTTCAAACTTCGTTTTGCAACGGATAGTTTATTTTCTTTGACCGCTTCGAGATCCTTCATTGATTAGTGCCGACTTGTCCCACATCTCCTTTGTCGTTTTGCAATCTTTTATTCTCATGAACATGTTGTCGTTGTCTAGAGTCTTTAAGATCATATCTTTTGCTACAAAGTCTAGGTTTGCTCTTCTCCTGTCATCTTTGGTCCAATCCTTCTTGGGTTTGTTTATCTCCTTTCCTTGATCTCGCTCCCCGTGCCTACCACGGTAGTGATCATGATTGGGCCGTCGTTTATTACATCCAAAGATCTCCTCATGAGTTGCTTTGCAAGATGAGATAACATTCTTATTTTATATTCATCAAAATTATTAACATTGAAAACAGTACTTTTGACAAGACGTTTGAGGAATCCATCGGTGCAATTGAAGATATAAATGACGAGTGAATGAAAAACTCGATTTGAAAACTACTTTGAAAATATGTGATGTCCTTGTTACCGAAATTAGATCCGAACAGTTCGATACTAGGAACACCGCTTCGATACCAATTGTTGGTCCCGAGAGAAGGGTGAAACTATAGTCGAGAGGGGGGGGGGGGGGGTGAATGACTATAGTGGAGTTTCAAAAACTTTTCTTCTTTTAGTTAAAAGCTTTTGGGCGGCGGATAAGTCCCTTCTTACTATATTGTTTTCAAATCGGTTTAGACAAATCACGGATGCAAATTATGATGTATGCAAATTAAATGAATGCTGTAAAGTAAATTGCAGAAATTAAATTGACACAAGGCTTATAGTGGTTCAGGGTGGTGTAATCCCTTAATCCACTCTTCTCCTGTGATGATTGGAGGAATTCACTATTGTTTTCACAGATACAATAGTATGATTGTCCTTGGCTTCCCAAGCTTCACAATCTACAAGACTATCACTCCTTGACTGCAACAGCTTCAGTGATTCAGTCTTCCTTCTGCTGTTCCTTAAGATCAAGATCCTTCAACAGCTATCACAGATTCAACTCCTTCTCAGATTGCCTCTGATTCAGTTGCTTCGCTTTGATGTGAATGTGATTCACACACTTGCTTGATCAATCCTCAGTTCTGGGTATGACTTTGTAGCTTTGAAGTCTGAGTTGATCACTAGATGTATCCTTGTAATTTCAGAGAGAAGGCTTTTCAAATTGACAGAGTTTCTGCTAGATTTTTCTTTTTATTTTATTGTTATTTTCTTTTTCTGTCAATGCCTTCTATTTATAGCCTTGAATGCCTTCGTTTTTGAAATTCCGTCCGTTGGCTATATTAATGAGGGAATAATCCTTGATTTTATTCTTGATTCCCCCTTAATTGTATTCTCCTTAATTCCAGTGATCGGATTCTTTCTTCAAACGTATAGCAGATAATCCGTCCTTGATTGATCCTTTAATGATTTGAGCATTTAATGCATGATCTTCTGAATCTTCATCGTATATCAATTCTGCCCTTGTAGATGTCTCTTCGCCGTTTCTAGAACGGTCGAGTGAGCCTACTGACTTAGCCGTCACTTCTTCTTCGCTGTTTTGTTTTCTCTTTGCCGAAAGTCAGTTTACTCAGCCGATTCACTGTTTCCTTCTTTGTTCTAGTATTTGGAGAGGCTTTGAACTTCACTGATCCTTGATTTGGGTGAGACCAGTGTACACCATATTTGAACATTGAGTTTTATCATTTAAAACTTAACTTAGACTTATCCAAGGTCAT
Source organism: Gentiana straminea (assembly GCA_036785695.1). Taxonomy (NCBI): domain Eukaryota; kingdom Viridiplantae; phylum Streptophyta; class Magnoliopsida; order Gentianales; family Gentianaceae; genus Gentiana; species Gentiana straminea. Next base: position 69,263 of record JAVUPR010000389.1, on the reverse strand, counting down.
CACGGACTTCCTTGGTTATAAGTCGACCATAAAGTCTTCATTACTTCTCTGTGGTGCTTGGCCGGCTTCACTCTCGCCGAATATCCGTCTTTGCTTTGCCATCCTACCAACTAGTACAATACTTGTCCGACTTAACTTATACAACTTGTCAGACCCTAAGTAAAGACTTATACAGAGAATTCTAACTTATTTCAGGCTTGCTATAACAGCTAGTATGGCCATCATCAAAACATAATAACATGTTCCTAACAGTCTGACACATTTCGCACCCTCATTAGTCTTGATCTTGTGCATACAGATGTCCGGAGATATGCCTCTGATATCTCCTACTTGCCATCCAAAGGCCTTTTCATTTTTCTTCAAGACGTTGATTAATTTCATTTCCTCTAAACGAGACAGCTTGCCAGATATAATTAAAGGAAGCTTGTCACCTTTCCTTAGAAACACATACTTAAGATGTTTAGGCAACGGCTTCAACACTAAATCTGGGGGGTCTTCCAAACTAGATTTGAGCTCTCCACCTTTCAACTCAACATCGCCGAGTTTACCGAGCGGTCCCACCGCCAAAGCTTCTCCTTCCAACAACTCATCCTTAAAGTCGGCTTTTAACCGCTCTAGACTTACCACACCATGTTTATTCAAATTATCAACCGGTCGCTCATACTCGCTTGCAACAACCATGACTTGCTTTTCCATTAAATCATCGAAGTCATCGACGTCTCCTCGATGGAAAAACCGGTTGGAGGACCGAGAGGGTACTTGAGTGAATTTGGAGACAAGATAGCTTACCTCTTGATCACCAACGCGTATTGTCACTCGCCCACCATCGCAGTCAATGAGGGCTCGAGCTGTAGACAGAAAAGGTCTTCCAAGAATTAGGGGAACATTTTCATCCTTTTCAATGTCCAGGACGTACCAGTCGACAGGACAAGTAAACCTATCGATTTGAACTAGGATGTCCTTTAAGATTCCCGCTGCTTTCTTAGAAGATCTATCAGCGAATTGCAAATTCATGGTAGTGGGTTCTAGAAGATCAATTAAACCCAAATTGTTTGCACACAGACAATGGCATTAAGCTTATAGATGCACCCAGGTCGCACAAAGAGTTAGGGAAGACCAGGCCCCCCATTAACACGGTAAGCATGAACTTTCCAGGGTCACCTCTCTTGGTTGGTAAGTTTTCGTAATTGATCATTGAACAATCCTCACCAATCAGCCTTTCCATGTCTGACAACTTCCTTTTCGAAGAAACAACATCCTTGATAAATTTTGTATACTTAGGCATTTCAACCAAGACCTCGGATAATGGAAGATTTACCTGAGTATTTTTCAAAAGGTTTAGCACCTTTTCATACTTCTTATCTTCACTTAAAGGGATGTTGCTCTTTCTTGGTGGAAATGGAAGCTTTTTCAGATCATTCTCAGAGAAGACTTTCTTTGAAGATGCACTGATAGCTTTGTCTTCCAAATCCTTCCACCTTACTACCTTCTCATTCTTCTTACTCGTCAGTGGATCAGCCTCCTGACTCTCACTTGTTTCTTCATTCCTCAGGGGTTCAGCCACCTGAGGACTTCCAGCTTTTTCACCTCTAAGAGGATCAGCCACCTGAGTATTCTCGTTCGGCAAAGGGGAGTGTAGGTGCTCAGCTTCCCCTCATGCCTTATCAATGGCAGGAGGGGCTAGTGGTTTCCTTGGTGGGAAGGACCACTAACTTGAGTACCGCTTCTTAGATTCATTGCACTGGCCTCCTCTCTACCGTATGGAATTTATGGGACGAGGTCAGTACATTGGCCATTGTTCAAGTCGGTTTGAGCAACTTGACCACCCTTGGGATTTTTCTCAGTGAAACTAGGCAGTTGCCCTGGGGGTCGAGAAGCTAACTGTTCAGCCAACTACCCGATTTGCCTCTCAAGATTTTTCATTGATCTATTTTGCTCCTCCCTAAAGGAATCCCATTGAGCTTTGATATCACTTGAGTACGAGGGGCCTTGGGAGTTTTGGAGATTCTGCGAATAGGGCTGGCTGGGCCGACTTTGAACGGCAGGATTAGAATTGGCGGGCCAATTCTGATTGATTCTTTGAGTAGGATTGGAAAAATTTGAGTTTTGGTTCTGATTAAAACCAGGGTTTCTATTGAAATTTTGATTCGAATTAAAATTCGAATTGTGATTGAAACTAGAAGATTGATTAAACCCATGGCTTGGGAAATTATTCTGGCCAGAAACTTGATTAGACCTTTGGTTGTTCTGGCCATAGAATGCATTCACTTCAGCATTCTGTCCGTTCATAGGACAGAATTTAGATGTGTGCCCCACCTCGTCACAATTCTGACATGTGACTTGATTACACCGTCCATAATCATGAACGACATTCACTTGATAAGGTGCAGGGGGATTAAATTGACACTGGCCACTCATATGGCCAGTCTGACAGCAGTTTTCACAATACATAACCTGAGGGTTCTGCGGAAAAACAGAAGTTTGATTTACCGGATTTGAAACTTGAGATGCTGCCATCCGCTTCGCAAAGATGGCGATCAAACTTTGCATGTTTACCTCCTCTACCTTAGGAGGAGGAGGAGGTGCTTAAATGGCTTGATAAGAGGGGGCGTAGTTGTACTTTGCAATGTCCTCAAACAGTGCCCATCCCTCATCAGGCATTTTCTTCAGAAACGCCCCACCAGATGAACTATTGACCATGCCTTTCGTAAGCTCGGTCAATCCACTAAAGAATGTGTTGACTTGCCTTTGCAGTGGCAAGCCGTGGTGGGGACACTTTCTAAGCAGAGATTTGAATCTTTTCCAACAATCGAAGAAAGATTCATTCTCTTTCTGGTAGAAAGTGAAAATCTCGTTCAAACACTGGGCTGTTTTTGAAGGTGGGAAGTATTGACTCAAGAACTCCTTTTCGAGTTCGGCCCGTGTGGTAATTGATTCGAAAGGGAGAGAAGTATACCACTCCTTCGCTTCTCCCTTTAGAGAAAATGGAAAAAGTTTCGCTTTGATTGCATCCTCACTTACTCCTTGCATGCGTGTGGTGCCGCATATCTCCAAGAATGTATGCAAGTGAGTGTGTGGATTCTCCGACCGGTACCCGTGGAAAATAGATGCATGCCGCATCATCCGAATAAGTCCAGCCTTAGCTCGAAGTTCGTGCGTGGATGGCCGGAATGACAATAGCCGGGTTGACCGTGATCGCGCCGGGCATGGCGTAGTCTCGCCAACGTACGTCTATCATTAGCAGCCATTATTACGAACTCGGTGATTTCCTTGGCTAGTCGCTCCTCAAGATCTTGCTCGGCTCTCGTCTCGCGCGAACCGCGAACGGAAATTCCGCCCGTTTGGCCGGACTACGGTTCGCTCGGGGTCAGGGGTGTATAGTAACGGTCCCTTTTGACTCCGAGTTTGCATAAACCGGACCAAAAACAAGTGAAAGCAACCTAAAGACTAAGAAATTAAAATCCTAACTAAAAATTAAAGCCTAAGAAGAGAAAAAGAAATGAAAATAGTTAAGACACGGGCACGGACGGACGTCCAGAAGCCTGGATGGGCGTCTGGCTGAAATTTGAACTAGACGGGCGTCTGGATATCCAAACGCTCGTCCGAAAGGTTGAAGAAGTGGACGGACGTCCAAATTGGATGGACGCTCGTCCAACAGGTTAAAAACGGCTCAGAGTTGAAAATTTTAGAACAGACGGGCGTCCACTGGTATAGACGCCCGTTTGGAAGCGTAAAACGAAGCGTGTATGGAGAAGAACAAAGAGGAAAAGGAAAACAGAAAAACAGAAAGACAGATCGAAAGAACGAACTAATCACAAGGGCTATAGATAGAAGATCTTAAACCCTAACTAAAACCCTAATATCCTAATAATTTAACGATTATCAACTAACACAGGAATAAAAACGAAATAAAAACAAGAAAAACGAAAAACAAAAACTAGACAACCCCGGCAACGGCGCCAAAAACTTGTCACGGATTTTATTAACAAAGCTAACAAGTAATAAATATTTATAAATCCGGTTTCCCTCAATTATAAGGATCGTAGTATAGAGGTTGATACCGGGTCGATCTTACGGGGAACTGGCGATTGCTAACACTAGTTTTTGTCTAACTAAATTATGTCACGAAAAACTAATCTAAACAGGGGATAAAACTAAACGAAACTCGAAAATAAACTTAACTAAGACGTAAAACTGACGAAGATATGATCTAAAGCCAGGAAAGATACGGGTTGCGAACTATTAAACTAAACCTAGAATGCAATAAAGGAAATTGATTAACTAAACAATTCAAGTTCTAAGGGATTATTCAAATTATAACGAGCAAACGAGCAATTGATCCACCTATCCTATCAACATTCAATCCCAATTCCGATTATTTCGTGATTTCTAACCAAGTTGTGATTCACCTAACCAAGGTATGAACTCCTAATTTCTTAGACAAGTTCTCCTATCAATCTTTTATCTTTCGATCTAAAGATTAATGCTTTCAAATCAAGGTGTGAAATCTCTCAATTTCTAACCTAGAAATCTAACCTAATAACTCTCGTTAATTAGATTTAAGATCTATTCTTTATCATGGTGATCTAAAGTTTAACATGATTTTCATCAAAATAAACAATCAACAAGCAACGATCTTTCGATATGAATTGCAATAAACATCATAAACATGATAAAAGAAACAACTTGAATTAAATACTCACAAAATAATCAAGAATGGAACTGAATTGTTGAGTTGGACGGCTTCACAACGCTCGTTCAAGGCTTTTAGCCTCTAAGCATCCTCTTGAAACTTGGAATTGTTTGAATAAAAGTGCATAAAAGAATCTAAAGAAAAACTGTTTGTAAACTAAAAAAATGCGGCTTAGCCGCCCCTAGGGTTTAGGGTTCGAATATATGGTGATCTTGGGGAGAAAATACGCTGCATTTATATAGAATTCGAAGTCGGTTCTACAAAGTCGGCTACTGGACGCCCGTCTGGAAAGGGTGAACGCCCGTCCAGCTTGTGTAAACTTCTTCGAGTCGGGCCGAGCTGGATCAGACGCCCGTCCTTCTTTAAATTGGACGCTCGTCCAGGAAAAATCTGAACATCCTGAATGTAAAAGCTCCTCCTGGATGCTCGTCCACTTGACCCCCGAACAGTTCGGGCCAAATCCTGAAGAAACGCCCGTCCACTCTGGACGCCAGTTCAAGCTGCTGGACGCCAGTCCAGGATCGACTTCATCTTGATTTCTCCATCTCTATCTCTTTTCATCAAATCCAATCATCATTATCTTTTTATCATCAATGAAATTCGACTCTTATCTCTTTTTGATCAACATTTGAGCATCAAACATGTACCTATAACACATTAAAACATCGCAAAATGTAATAATATTCAAATAATCATAAAATCACAATTAAAACACCAAAATTAACCAATTTTGCGAATAACTCATTTAAAACCTCATTTGCTCAATAATTCCAGTAAACACTCGTTTCTTATGCAAATTATACAAATACGGGGGAAAATATCATAAAATATATCAATATAAACCGTATAAATTCACCCTTAACATTTTCCCTTTATAACGAGTAGAAATTTGTGTTTTATCTTTGGTAACGAGTTCAAATTCGTGTTTTTCTCTGGTAACGAGTTGTCCTTGAAGAAAAAAAGGTTTTTTCTCGATAACGAGTGGACATCGCCGGAAATTTGTGTTTTCCCTTTATAACGAGTAGAAATTTGTGTTTTATCTTTGGTAACGAGTTCGAATTCATGTTTTCTTCATATTAACGAGTTCAAATTCGTGTTTTTCTCTGGTAACGAGTTGTCCTTGAAGAAAAAAATGTTTTTTCTCTGATAAAGAGTGGACATCGCCGGAAATTTGTGTTTTCCCTTTATAACGAGTAGAAATTTGTGTTTTATCTTTGGTAACGAGTTCGAATTCATGTTTTCTTCATATTAAAGAGTTCAAATTCATGTTTTTCTCTGGTAACGAGTTGTCCTTGAAGAAAAAAATGTTTTTTCTCTGATAACGAGTGGACATCGCCGAAAATTTGTGTTTTCCCTTTATAACGAGTAGAAATTTGTGTTTTATCTTTGGTAACGAGTTCGAATTCATGTTTTCTTCATATTAACGAGTTCAAATTCGTGTTTTTCTCTGGTAACGACTTGTCCTTGAAGAAAAAAAGGTTTTTTCTCTGATAACGAGTGGACATCGCCGGAAATTTGTGTTTTCCCTTTATAACGAGTAGAAATTTGTGTTTTATCTTTGGTCACGAGTTCGAATTCATGTTTTCTTCATATTAACGAGTTCAAATTCGTGTTTTTCTCGGGTAACGAGTTGTCCTTGAAGAAAAAAAGTTTTTTCCCTAATAACGAGTGGACATCGCCGGAAATTTGTGTTTTCCCTTTATAACGAGTAGAAATTTGTGTTTTATCTTTGGTAACGAGTTCGAATTCATGTTTTCTTCATATAAACGAGTTCAAATTCGTGTTTTTCTCTGGTAACGAGTTGTCCTTGAAGTCAAAAAGGTTTTTTCTCTGATAACGACTGGACATCGCCGGAAATTTGTGTTTTCCCTTTATAACGAGTAGAAATTTGTGTTTTATCTTTGGTAACGAGTTCGAATTCATGTTTTCTTCATATTAACGAGTTAAAATTCGTGTTTTTCTCTGGTAACGAGTTGTCCTTGAAGAAAAAAAGGTTTTTTCTCTGATAACGAGTGGACATCGCCGGAAATTTGTGTTTTCCCTTTATAACGAGTAGAAATTTGTGTTTTATCTTTGGTAACGAGTTCGAATTCATGTTTTCTTCATATTAACGAGTTCAAATTCGTGTTTTTCACTTGTAACGAGTTGTCCTTGAAGAAAAAAAGGTTTTTACCCTGATAACGATTTGACATCGTAGGAAATTTGTGTTTTCCCTTTATAACGAGTAGAAATTTGTGTTTTATCTTTGGTAACGAGTTCGAATTCATGTTTTCTTCATATTAACGAGTTCAAATTCGTGTTTTTCTCTGGTCAGGAGTTGTCCTTGAAGAAAAAAATGTTTTTTCTCTGATAACGAGTGGACATAGCCGGAAATTTGTGTTTTCCCTTTATAACGAGTAGAAATTTGTGTTTTATCTTTGGTAACGAGTTCGAATTCATGTTTTCTTCATATTAACGAGTTCAAATTCGTGTTTTTCACTGGTAACGAGTTGTCCTTGAAGAGAAAAAGGTTTTTTCTCTGATAACGAGTGGACATCGCCGGAAATTTGTGTTTTCCCTTTATAACGAGTAGAAATTTGTGTTTTATCTTTGGTAAAGAGTTCGAATTCATGTTTTCTTCATATTAACGAGTTCAAATTTGTGTTTTTCTCTGGTAACGAGTGGTCCTTGAAGAAAAAAAGGTTTTTTCTCTGATAACGAGTGGACATCGCCGGAAATTTGTGTTTTCCCTTTATAACGAGTAGAAATTTGTGTTTTATCTTTGGTAACGAGTTCGAATTCATGTTTTCTTCATATTAATGAGTTCAAATTCATGTTTTTCTCTGGTAACGAGTTGTCCTTGAAGAAAAAAAGGTTTTTTCTCTGATAACGAGTGAACATCACCGAAAATTTGTGTTTTCCCTTTATAACGAGTAGAAATTTGTGTTTTATCTTTGGTAACGAGTTCGAATTCATGTTTTCTTCATATTAACGAGTTCAATTCGTGTTTTTCTCTGGTAACAAGTTGTCCTTGAAGAAAAAAGGTTTTTTCTCTATTAACGAGTGGACATCGCCGGAAATTTGTGTTTTCCCTTTATAACGAGTAGAAATTTGTGTTTTATCTTTGGTAACGAGTTCGAATTCATGTTTTCTTCATATTAACGATTTCAGATTCGTGTTTTTCACTGGTAACGAGTTGTCCTTGAAGAAAAAAAAGGTTTTTTCCCTGATAACGATTTGACATCGCAGGAAATTTGTGTTTTCCCTTTATAACGAGTAGAAATTTGTGTTTTATCTTTGGTAACGAGTTCGAATTCATGTTTTCTTCATATTAACGAGTTCAAATTCGTGTTTTTCTCTGGTAAGGAGTTGTCCTTGAAGAAAAAAAGGTTTTTTCTCTGATAACGAGTGGACATAACCGGAAATTTGTGTTTTCCCTTTATAACGAGTAGAAATTTGTGTTTTATCTTTGGTAACGAGTTCGAATTCATGTTTTCTTCATATTAACGAGTTCAAATTCGTGTTTTTCACTGGTAACGAGTTGTCCTTGAAGAGAAAAAGGTTTTTTCTCTGATAACGAGTGGACATCGCCGGAAATTTGTGTTTTCCCTTTATAACGAGTAGAAATTTGTGTTTTATCTTTGGTCACGAGTTCGAATTCATGTTTTCTTCATATTAACGAGTTCAAATTCGTGTTTTTCTCGGGTAACGAGTTGTCCTTGAAGAAAAAAAGGTTTTTTCCCTAATAACGAGTGGACATCGCCGGAAATTTGTGTTTTCCCTTTATAACGAGTAGAAATTTGTGTTTTATCTTTGGTAACGAGTTCGAATTCATGTTTTCTTCATATAAACGAGTTCAAATTCGTGTTTTTCTCTGGTAACGAGTTGTCCTTGAAGTCAAAAAGGTTTTTTCTCTGATAACGACTGGACATCGCCGGAAATTTGTGTTTTCCCTTTATAACGAGTAGAAATTTGTGTTTTATCTTTGGTAACGAGTTCGAATTCATGTTTTCTTCATATTAACGAGTTCACATTCGTGTTTTTCACTTGTAACGAGTTGTCCTTGAAGAAAAAAAGGTTTTTACCCTGATAACGATTTGACATCGTAGGAAATTTGTGTTTTCCCTTTATAACGAGTAGAAATTTGTGTTTTATCTTTGGTAACGAGTTCGAATTCATGTTTTCTTCATATTAACGAGTTCAAATTCGTGTTTTTCTCTGGTAAGGAGTTGTCCTTGAAGAAAAAAAGGTTTTTTCTCTGATAACGAGTGGACATAGCCGGAAATTTGTGTTTTCCCTTTATAACGAGTAGAAATTTGTGTTTTATCTTTGGTAACGAGTTCGAATTCATGTTTTCTTCATATTAACGAGTTCAAATTCGTGTTTTTCACTGGTAACGAGTGGTCCTTGAAGAAAAAAAGGTTTTTCTCTCTCGATAACGATTGGACATCGCCGGAAATTTGTGTTTTCCCTTTATAACGAGTAGAAATTTGTGTTTTATCTTTGGTAACGAGTTCGAATTCATGTTTTCTTCATATTAACGAGTTCAAATTTGTGTTTTTCTCTGGTAACGAGTGGTCCTTGAAGAAAAAAAGGTTTTTTCTCTGATAACGAGTGGACATCGCCGGAAATTTGTGTTTTCCCTTTATAACGAGTAGAAATTTGTGTTTTATCTTTGGTAACGAGTTCGAATTCATGTTTTCTTCATATTAATGAGTTCAAATTCATGTTTTTCTCTGGTAACGAGTTGTCCTTGAAGAAAAAAAGGTTTTTTCTCTGATAACGAGTGAACATCGCCGAAAATTTGTGTTTTCCCTTTATAACGAGTAGAAATTTGTGTTTTATCTTTGGTAACGAGTTCGAATTCATGTTTTCTTCATATTAACGAGTTCAATTCGTGTTTTTCTCTGGTAACAAGTTGTCCTTGAAGAAAAAAGGTTTTTTCTCTATTAACGAGTGGACATCGCCGGAAATTTGTGTTTTCCCTTTATAACGAGAAGAAATTTGTGTTTTATCTTTGGTAACGAGTTCGAATTCATGTTTTCTTCATATTAACGATTTCAGATTCGTGTTTTTCACTAGTAACGAGTTGTCCTTGAAGAAAAAAAAGGTTTTTTCCCTGATAACGATTTGACATCGCAGGAAATTTGTATTTTCCCTTTATAACGAGTAGAAATTTGTGTTTTATCTTTGGTAACGAGTTCGAATTCATGTTTTCTTCATATTAACGAGTTCAAATTCGTGTTTTTCTCTGGTAAGGAGTTGTCCTTGAAGAAAAAAAGGTTTTTTCTCTGATAACGAGTGGACATAGCCGGAAATTTGTGTTTTCCCTTTATAACGAGTAGAAATTTGTGTTTTATCTTTGGTAACGAGTTCGAATTCATGTTTTCTTCATATTAACGAGTTCAAATTCGTGTTTTTCACTGGTAACGAGTTGTCCTTGAAGAGAAAAAGGTTTTTTCTCGATAACGAGTGGACATCGCCGGAAATTTGTGTTTTCCCTTTATAACGAGTAGAAATTTGTGTTTTATCTTTGGTAACGAGTTCGAATTCATGTTTTCTTCATATTAACGAGTTCAAATTCGTGTTTTTCTCTGGTAACGAGTGGTCCTTGAAGAAAAAAAGGTTTTTTCTCTGATAACGAGTGGACATCGCCGGAAATTTGTGTTTTCCCTTTATAACGAGAAGAAATTTGTGTTTTATATTTGGTAACGAGTTCGAATTCATGTTTTCTTCATATTAACGAGTTCAAATTCATGTTTATCTCTGGTAACGAGTTGTCCTTGAAGAAAAAAAGGTTTTTTCTCTGATAACGAGTGAACATCGCCGAAAATTTGTGTTTTCCCTTTATAACGAGTAGAAATTTGTGTTTTATCTTTGGTAACGAGTTCGAATTCATGTTTTCTTCATATTAACGAGTTCAAATTCGTGTTTTTCTCTGGTAACGAGTTGTCCTTGAAGAAAAAAAAGGTTTTTTCTCTATTAACGAGTGGACATCGCCGGAAATTTGTGTTTTCCCTTTATAACGAGTAGAAATTTGTGTTTTATCTTTGGTAACGAGTTCGAATTCATGTTTTCTTCATATTAACGAGTTCAAATTCGTGTTTTTCACTGGTAACGAGTTGTCCTTGAAGAGAAAAAGGTTTTTTCTCTGATAACGAGTGGACATCGCCGGAAATTTGTGTTTTCCCTTTATAACGAGTAGAAATTTGAGTTTTATCTTTGGTAACGAGTTCAAATTCATGTTTTCTTCATATTAACGAGTTCAAATTCGAGTTTTTCTCTGGTAACGAGTGGTCCTTGAAGAAAAAAAGGTTTTTTCTCTCGATAACGAGTGGACATCGCCGGAAATTTGTGTTTTCCCTTTATAACGAGTAGAAATTTGTGTTTTATCTTTGGTAACGAGTTCGAATTCATGTTTTCTTCATATTAATGAGTTCAAATTCATGTTTTTCTCTCGGTAACGAGTTGTCCTTGAAGAAAAAAAGGTTTTTTCTCGATAACGAGTGAACATCGCCGAAAATTTGTGTTTTCCCTTTATAACGAGTAGAAATTTGTGTTTTATCTTTGGTAACGAGTTCGAATTCATGTTTTCTTCATATTAACGAGTTCAAATTCATGTTTTTCTCTCGGTAACAAGTTGTCCTTGAAGAAAAAAAGGTTTTTTCTCTATTAATGAGTGCACATCGCCGGAAATTTGTGGTTTCCCTTTATAACGAGTAGAAATTTGTGTTTTATCTTTGGTAATGAGTTCGAATTCATGTTTTCTTCATATTAACGAGTTCAAATTCGTGTTTTTCACTGGTAACGTGTTGTCCTTGAAGAAAAAAAGGTTTTTTCCCTAATAACGATTTGACATCACAGGAAATTTGTGTTTTCCCTTTATAACGAGTAGAAATTTGTGTTTTATCTTTGGTAACGAGTTCGAATTCATGTTTTCTTCATATTAACGAGTTCAAATTCGTGTTTTTCTCTGGTAAGGAGTTGTCCTTGAAGAAAAAAAGGTTTTTTCTCTGATAACGAGTGGACATAGCCGGAAATTTGTGTTTTCCCTTTATAACGAGTAGAAATTTGTGTTTTATCATTGGTAACGAGTTCGAATTCATGTTTTCTTCATATTAACGAGTTCAAATTCGTGTTTTTCACTGGTAACGAGTTGTCCTTGAAGAAAAAAGGTTTTTTCTCTATTAACGAGTGGACATCGCCGGAAATTTGTGTTTTGCCTTTATAACGAGTAGAAATTTGTGTTTTATCTTTGGTAACGAGTTCGAATTCATGTTTTCTTCATATTAACGATTTCAGATTCGTGTTTTTCACTGGTAACGAGTTGTCCTTGAAGAAAAAAAAGGTTTTTTCCCTGATAACGATTTGACATCGCAGGAAATTTGTGTTTTCCCTTTATAACGAGTAGAAATTTGTGTTTTATCTTTGGTAACGAGTTCGAATTCATGTTTTCTTCATATTAACGAGTTCAAATTCGTGTTTTTCTCTGGTAAGGAGTTGTCCTTGAAGAAAGAAAGGTTTTTTCTCTGATAACGAGTGGACATAGCCGGAAATTTGTGTTTTCCCTTTATAACGAGTAGAAATTTGTGTTTTATCTTTGGTAACGAGTTCGAATTCATGTTTTCTTCATATTAACGAGTTCAAATTCGTGTTTTTCACTGGTAACGAGTTGTCCTTGAAGAGAAAAAGGTTTTTTCTCTGATAACGAGTGGACATCGCCGGAAATTTGTGTTTTCCCTTTATAACGAGTAGAAATTTATGTTTTATCTTTGGTAACGAGTTCGAATTCATGTTTTCTTCATATTAACAAGTTCAAATTCGTGTTTTTCTCTGGTAACGAGTGGTCCTTGAAGAAAAAAAGGTTTTTTCTCTGATAACGAGTGGACATCGCCGGAAATTTGTGTTTTCCCTTTATAACGAGTAGAAATTTGTGTTTTATATTTGGTAACGAGTTCGAATTCATGTTTTCTTCATATTAACGAGTTCAAATTCATGTTTATCTCTGGTAACGAGTTGTCCTTGAAGAAAAAAAGGTTTTTTCTCTGATAACGAGTGAACATCGCCGAAAATTTGTGTTTTCCCTTTATAACGAGTAGAAATTTGTGTTTTATCTTTGGTAACGAGTTCGAATTCATGTTTTCTTCATATTAACGAGTTCAAATTCGTGTTTTTCTCTGGTAACGAGTTGTCCTTGAAGAAAAAAAAGGTTTTTTCTCTATTAACGAGTGGACATCGCCGGAAATTTGTGTTTTCCCTTTATAACGAGTAGAAATTTGTGTTTTATCTTTGGTAACGAGTTCGAATTCATGTTTTCTTCATATTAACGAGTTCAAATTCGTGTTTTTCACTGGTAACGAGTTGTCCTTGAAGAGAAAAAGGTTTTTTCTCTGATAACGAGTGGACATCGCCGGAAATTTGTGTTTTCCCTTTATAACGAGTAGAAATTTGAGTTTTATCTTTGGTAACGAGTTCGAATTCATGTTTTCTTCATATTAACGAGTTCAAATTCGAGTTTTCTCTGGTAACGAGTGGTCCTTGAAGAAAAAAAGGTTTTTTCTATGATAACGAGTGGACATCGCCGGAAATTTGTGTTTTCCCTTTATAACGAGTAGAAATTTGTGTTTTATCTTTGGTAACGAGTTCGAATTCATGTTTTCTTCATATTAATGAGTTCAAATTCATGTTTTTCTCTGGTAACGAGTTGTCCTTGAAGAAAAAAAGGTTTTTTCTCTGATAACGAGTGAACATCGCCGAAAATTTGTGTTTTCCCTTTATAACGAGTAGAAATTTGTGTTTTATCTTTGGTAACGAGTTCGAATTCATGTTTTCTTCATATTAACGAGTTCAAATTCATGTTTTTCTCTGGTAACAAGTTGTCCTTGAAGAAAAAAAGGTTTTTTCTCTATTAATGAGTGGACATCGCCGGAAATTTGTGGTTTCCCTTTATAACGAGTAGAAATTTGTGTTTTATCTTTGGTAATGAGTTCGAATTCATGTTTTCTTCATATTAACGAGTTCAAATTCGTGTTTTTCACTGGTAACGTGTTGTCCTTGAAGAAAAAAAGGTTTTTTCCCTGATAACGATTTGACATCACAGGAAATTTGTGTTTTCCCTTTATAACGAGTAGAAATTTGTGTTTTATCTTTGGTAACGAGTTCGAATTCATGTTTTCTTCATATTAACGAGTTCAAATTCGTGTTTTTCTCTGGTAAGGAGTTTTCCTTGAAGAAAAAAAGGTTTTTTCTCTGATAACGAGTGGACATAGCCGTAAAATTTGTGTTTTCCCTTTATAACGAGTAGAAATTTGTGTTTTATCTTTGGTAACGAGTTCGAATTCATGTTTTCTTCATATTAACGAGTTCAAATTCGTGTTTTTCACTGGTAACGAGTTGTCCTTGAAGAGAAAAATGTTTTTCTCTCGATAACGAGTGGACATCGCCGGAAATTTGTGTTTTCCCTTTATAACGAGTAGAAATTTGTGTTTTATCTTTGGTAACGAGTTCGAATTCATGTTTTCTTCATATTAACGAGTTCAAATTCGTGTTTTTCTCTGGTAACAAGTGGTCCTTGAAGAAAAAAAGTGTTGGTCACAGAGAAGGGTGAAACTATAGTCAGAGGGGGGGGGGGTGAATGACTATAGTGGAGTTTCAAAAACTTTTTTTGTGTTTTAAAAGCTTTTGAGCAGCGGATAAGTCCCTTCTTACTATGTTGTTTTCAAATCAGTTTAGACAATCACAGATATGTGTTATGATGTAGGCAAATTAAATAAGTGTTGTAAAGTAAATTGCAGAAATTAAATTGACACAAGGCTTATAGTGGTTCAGGGTGGTGTAATCCCTTAATCCACTCTTCTCCTGTGATGATCGGAGGAATTCACTATTGTTTCCACAGATACAACAGTATGATTGTCCTTGGCTTCCAAAGCTTCACAATCTACAAGACTATCACTCCTTGACTGCAACAGCTTCAGTGATTCAGTCTTCCTTTTGCTGCTCCTTGAGATCAAAATCCTTCAACAAACTATCACGCTTTCAACTCCTTCTCGGATTGCCTCGATTCGGTTGCTTCGGTTTGATGTGAATGTGATTCATGCACTTGCTTGATCAAACTCAATTCTCGAATATGACTTTGTAGTTCGATATTTGAGTTGATCACTAGATGTATCCTTGTAAGTTCGTAGAGAAGGCTTTTCTAATTGACGAGTTTCGCTTTCTTTTTTTCTTAATCGTTATCTTCTTTTTCTCGTCAATGCCTTCTATTTATAGCCTTGAATAGCCTTGATTTTGAAATTCCGTCCGTTGGCTATATTAATGAGGGAATAATCCTTGATTTTATTCTTGATTCCCCCTTAATTGTATTCTCCTTGATTTCGGTGATCGGATTCTTCTTTCAAATGTATAGCGAAAATCCGTCCTTGATTGATCCTTTAATGATTGTGCATTTAACGCATGATCCGCCGAATCTTCAATGTATATTAAATCGATCTTGTAAGTGTCTCTTCACCGTCCGTAGAACGGTGGAGTGAGCCTTCGACTTAGCCGTTAGTTCTTTCTTCGCCGTTTTGTTTTCTCTTTGCCGACGGTCGGTGTACTCGGCCGATTCACTCGTTTTCTTCTTTGTTTTAGTTTCGGGAGAATCTTTATACTTCACGATCCTTGATTTGGGTGAGATCGGTGTACACCATATTGGAATATTGAGTTTCATCACTTGAAACATAACTTAGACTTATCCAAGGTCATCACGGACTTCCTTGGTTATAAGTCGATCATAATCCCTTCTCTCGTATCTCTCGCCGGTGCTTGGTGGCTTCACTCGCCGAATGTCCGTTTTCACTTTGCCGTCTTACCAACTAGTACAATACTTGTCGACTCAACTTATACAACATGTCGACTCTAAGTAAAGACTTATACGAGAGAATTCTAACTTATTTCGGGCTTGCTATAACAACTAGTATGGCCATCATCAAAACATAATAAAATGTTCCTAACAATTTCCCCCTTTTTGATGATGCCAAAACCCTCATAAGCCCGAACATAAGTAATCAAAAAATTTCATAATTGTCAACGATTAAAAACTCAATGATTTTATTCTTCCATCATAGGGCAATAAGATATTGCATCTTTTAAATGAACAAAGACAAATGATAAGATAGATTGAATTGAATTAAGCAACAGGCAATTGGTTTACTTCTTCATTTCTTCAAACCTAATGCCCTTGCCTTTGCTGTCCTTGCCTTTGCTTCCCTGTCTCTTTCCACTGGAGCTTTCAGGCTTTGAGTTATCTTCCCCCTTTGTGGCAGCATCAAAATGTTCCTCAAGGTCTGCAATTGCTGCATCAGACTCAGGGAGATGGCCAAATCTTTTCTCCAGTAATTTGTTGTTGGCCTCACCAAATTTGATGAGAAAGTCCAGGTTGCTTGCCGAATGCTCCATGATCTCATCCGATGCTGAATTTTGGATGTGTGAGCATTGAGGGTGTCCACCAAGGGCTTGAGATTGTTGTCAACCGTCTCGGCATGGAATTCAAGATTGGTTTGGACATGGTGAGGGATGAGGTGTTGTAAGTTGCAAATTAAGTTCCCTTGTCTCTCCATGACTTCATCTTGGATTTTGATGTGGTGATGAGAGCCTCAATCTTGTGATTGAAGGAGGTTGCTTCACTCCTTAAGGCATGCTTCGGTTTTGCCCGCCGTAATATTGCCTTTCCATGTCCACAATAAGGGGTTGAATGTCCGGATTGAAGACTCTCTCTCGGATCAATTTCTTCGTGTGCCACATGGACCTCCTCTTCATCCTCATCATTTTCACTCTCGCATCTTCACCTTGCGCTCCTCGCTTTCCACTTCAACTTCTTTTTCTTTCTTTTCCTTCTCGGCCTCCTCATTTTGAACCTCTTCTTTTTCTTCCAACTTTTCTTGTTCGCCTCGCAGGACCGAGTTCATCTAGAGGAGGTTGTTGGTATTGAGCTTCTTCATCCGCTTCTTTTCCCCTTGTGCAATTGTGGGGGCGTTGGCAATTTCGGTGAGTGAGCTTTATCACCGGCTCACCGAGTTGTTTGTCAACCGTACCAATGCTTTTGAAAAGCACTTCCCGGAGGGTCGGTTCATCGTCGGATATGCCCATATCTTCCCGATTTGCTTATGAGCTTCACCTTCTGGTGTTCATCTTCGACTTATCTTCTCGCCTCGTCTATCTCTTCCTCTTCAGATGAGGTGAGTCTATATTCTTCCTCACCTTCCTCCAGATAGACAATTTCCTCCTGTTGCTTTTCTTCTTCTATTTATGTGTCATCACTTAATATCATAGGCTCGCTTAAGTTGTTTGGTGTTGGGCACGGTGGTATCTACTTGTGCCTTTTGAGACCCGGTTCTTCGTCCCACTCTCCCGATCCGCCGGATTCGGGTTGTTTCCTCTTTTGACCAAAGCAATGGGTTTCGGCTTCGGGGAAGCCTTGATGTAGGTGAACATTGTTTTGGACTTGTGTGGGACCGCAAATTTGTGGGTTGTACTTTCATGGCGTTGAACAGGTGTTGAAGAGGGAACCCGTATGATTTCTTTTCCCAGAAATCGCCCTTTTTTCTGCAAACCCTTGTTTGGTGCGGTGATTGATAAGTCAATCTCCTTTTGAATCTGATCCTTCAATCGATTGAATACGAAGGTTGCCCAATCAAACTTTATTCGTTCGTAGATTATGGCCATCAGTTTGATCCTGACCTCAGTTAGGTTTTCCAGTGACCCCTTTTTCCCTTCAATATTTTTGGTGATGACCGGTGCAAATTCAGCAAACGGAAGTTTGAGCGTTGATCTAGGTAGATTGTACGTTTCTTTGTTTGGCTTGGGGCGTTTGGCTATTTCAGCCCGAGAATTTTGGGATGTCCGTCGTCACAAGCTTGACATTTCCAGGGACCAATTTGGGGGAGGTTCGAAACCCGTTGAGTGTATCGGGCGTGATGACTATGTGCTTTCCAAAGATTGAGCTTGTGATGCGATCAACTTCGCCTTCTTCGTTCGGGCATAAACTTTGCGTTTTTCCAAAATGCTATCGATTCTCATAGCGAGATACCGCTTATTGGGGGGTTTAGAAAGGTCATCGGCCCCAAATTTGTACAAAGAATCGACCGGGCGTCGTGCTTGTGCATCGTTGTCACAATAAGAGAGATAGTACTCGGGCTTGAAAAACGAGCCGGTTATGATTGATTTTTCGTAGTATTTTTCGGTAAGCAGTGATTTGGGAGGATGAAGCCATCGATAGGTAGAGGAGGATTAGAGGAGTATATTTTGAGAAAAAGTAGGGTTTGTAATTTGCGTAAGTATGTAAAGATTTACGAACATCTCTAAGTATTGTTTATATAGTGTGATTTGGGTAGTGTGAACGTGGTTTGAATATGGAAGGATTTAGTGACATAATGGCGTGATTTTGTGTATGAAGAACGCGATATTCGAGCGTAGAGGGGAGTGGTTTGAGGCAAGTAATGATAGAGCCCGGGAATCGAGGAGTTTATAATTCAAAAAATAATATAATTACCTCCATGATCATAAAGTGATCGCCACGTGTGTACCGAATAATCCTCCATAATTTCCTTATTCTCCACGTGTATTCGAATTGATTTTGTTCACACTTTGAATTTGTCCAAGTCTTTATTTCGGTGAAGTGCCTTCGCCGGTCACTTAACCGGTCCAATGAGTTCTTCACGAGTCGCTTCATTGAACTGTTCCTAACAATCGCTTAAGTTACCTCTGCTTGGATACCGGTGCCTTACCTGCTACATCTCCCGTAACGGCAAAGGTTATACCGCTTGATGAAGTCACTTAGCCGATTACTCCAGTTAGCCGCTCGTTGATACTTAGTCAATTTCAATCATCCCTAACTCGCTTCTCAACATACTAAATCTTTCATAACCGAGTGGTTTAGTGAAGATGTCGGCCAGCTTGGTCTTCGGTGGATATGTATTTTAGGATGACATCTCCTTTTCAACATGGTCTCGATAAAATGATGTCTTACATCAATGTGCTTTGTTCTTGAATGCAATACTTTGGATTTTCTCGTAATAGATATTGCACTTGTGTTGTCACACATGATTGGGATTGTTTTCTCTTCGATTCCATAGTCCCTTAGTTTGTTGTCTTATCCACGGTACTTGTGCACAACAGCTACCTCCTGCTATATATTCTGCTTCAGCTGTTGATGTAGATATAGAGTTTTGCTTTTTGCTGAACCATGAGACTAGTCTGGTTCCTAGCATTTGGCATGTTCCAGAGGTGCTTTTTCTATCTATTTTGCACCCAGCATAGTCAGAGTCTGAATATGATATCAGTGTAAATCCTCTATCTTTTGGGTACCAAATGCCAACATTGATGGTGTGTTTCAAGTATTTGATTATCCTTTTAGCTGCTAGAAGATGTGATTCTTTTGGTTGAGCTTGAAATCTAGCACACACTCCTACCGCAAATGCAATATCGGGTCTCGCTTGCGATTAAGTATAATAATGATCCAATAATTCCTCTATACATTTTCGATCAACATCTTTTCCTCCTTCATCTTTTCCAAGTATGACTCGGCACACATTGGTGTGTCTGTTTACATGCCACTTGTATCCATCCCATACTTGTGTATCAAATCTCTTGTATATTTTGCTTGACTAATGAAAATGCCATCCTTCATTTGCTTTACTTGAAGGCCAAGGAAGTAGTTTAATTCTCCCATTATGCTCATCTGAAATTTGCTCTTCATTAGGTTTGCAAATTTCTCACACAACTTTTCATCTTCGATCCAAAGATTATGTCATCAACATAGATTTGCACCGGCAATGTGCTTGCCCCTTCCTCTAGTTTAAATAGAGTTTTGTCTATAGTTCCTTTGTTGAATCCATTCTTGATCGAAATTGTGACAAGTGTTTCATACCAGGCTCTAGGTGCCTGTTTGAGGCCATAGAGGGCCTTCTTGAGTTTGTATACTTTGTCTTCTTTTCCTTTGATTTGAAATCCAGGAGGTTGTTCTACATAAACTTCTTCTTCCAAAAGTCCGTTTAGAAATGCACTTTTGACATCCATTTGATAGACTTTGAAGTCTTTGTGTGCAGCAAATGCTAGAAAATTTCTTATTGCTTCCAATCTTGCTACTGGAGCAAAGGTTTCATCATAATCTATTCCTTCAGCTTGGGAATATCCTTTTGCAACTAGCCTTGCTCATCCATCTTGTTCCTGAATACCCATTTTGCACCAATGATGTTGGCCATTTCGTGTCTCAACAAGTTCCCAGACTTCATTTCTTTCAAATTCATTTAGTTCTTCTTGCATGGCTATGATCCAATCTGCATCTTGGATTGCATCATCTATGGTCTTGGGTTCCACTTGTGATAGAAATCAAGTTAGCATGTGCTCCGGTTGTCTTCTTGTTCGACTCCGGTGTGAATATCTCCAATGACTTGTTCTTCGGGATGGTCTCTAAGCCAATTTAGGTCCGGTTGAAGTTGATCTTCACTTGGTGCTTCCATACCTTCATGCTTTGAGCATGAACTTCAATTTCGTGTGCTTCTCTGTTGTATTGATATGTGGCTCCTCTTGATTTTCAAAAAGATGATTCGGGATAGTAGGCGGTATGGTTGCATTTGTATAGATTTTCCTCTCGTGCGCTTTCTCTTCTTGGTCTTGAAGATCTTCACCATTTGTATATGGTTCATCAAAAACCACATGTATTGATTCTTCAATCACCAATGTTCTTTTATTTAGTACTCGAATGCTTTGCTTTGGTGTCCGAGTATCCCATGAAGATTGCTTCATCGACCTTCTCATCAAAGGTATGCGAGATGATTCTGTTCAAGACAAAACATTTTGATCCAAACATATGAAAATATGAGATATTGGGTTTTCTACCATTCCATAATTCATATGGAGTTTTTCCATGATGTTTGTTGATGATTGATCTGTTTTGTGTATGGCATGTTGTGTTTGTTTGCTTGACCAAAATCTCTTTGGCAAGCATGCTTCAAAGCAATCATTGTTACGATCGCTTCTTTGAGAGTTCTTTTCTTCTTTCTGCTACACCATTTTGTTGTGGAGTTCCTGCTGCAGATAGTTGATGTAGTACTCCATTTTCTTCACAATAGGTTCGATAATTTCATTTAGAAATTCGGTGCCTCTATCGATCGATTTTGATAATTTTTAGCTCTTTTTCATTCGGAGTCTTCTCGGCAAGTCCGGTAGCTTCTTGAGTGTTTCTTTCTTCTTGTTCATGAAGATGGTCCATGTGTATTTTGAGAAGTCATCCACCACTACAAGAGTATATTTCTTACCACTCACACTTACTTTGGAGTGACTGGTCCAAACAGTCCATGTGCGGTAGATGTAGAATTCTTGTTGTAGATTGATGAGGCTTTGATTTGAATGAGCTTTTTATTTGTTTTCCTTTCGACAAGCATCACATAGACTCTCTTTCTTGAATGTGATCTCGGCAGAGCCTTCAACTAACTTGCTTTTTGATAGTTTGTTGATGGTCTTGAAATTCGGAGTGATTTAATCTTCTCGTGCCAAATCCACTTGTTGATTGTTTATTCTTGACAAGTAGACATGTTTCTCGCCTTGGTCGTTCTCCGATCCACCACATACATGTTGTCTTGTCTTCTACCTACAAGAACCACCGTGTTTGTTTGATTGTGAATCACTTTGCATCCTTCTTTGTTGAAGTGCACATTGTAGCCTTTGTCACGAATTGACGATGCTCATCGATTGAAGTTAAGTCCCTTGACATATGCCACATTTTGAATCTTTAGATTGTTTTTGAGTATTGTGCCTTCCCCTTAATCTTGCCAGGGTTTTCTTTTCCTCCAAATGTGACTTTGGGTCCATCAAAAGCTTTAAAATCGGTGATCCATTTCTTGTTTCTGTCATGTGTCCGGAACATCCACCGTCTATGTACCGGACATCCTACAAAATAGATTAATTAAGTTTGGGTACCCAACACCGTTTGGGTCCATATCATTAGCAGTCATGCCTCCCATACCAAGTATGTATCCAAAAGGTCTTCTCTTTGGATAATTGAAGTCATCAACTTCATATGTATAAGGCATGGCGAATAGCTTCTAATATTTTTACAGAAGGTATTCTGATACTTTTTTCCACCTTTTGGTGCATTTATATCCTCCTTCACTTTCCAATATGCAATAGGAAACCTTTCTTGCTTCATGTGTCTAGGAACATAGCTAGATTGATTTTTCTTAATCACATGATGCATTTTGTGGAATGGTTTCCTTTTGTATTTTGGAGGTGTGATATTCCAATCATCCTCTGAGGGAAAAAGTCTGCCTTTACCTTTCAGATGGCTGTTGTTTTTGTATGATTGGAATGAGGATTTAGTCTGCTGTTTCACTACAATGGGTTTTGACTTCACTGGAACAGGATGATCTGTTGGAGACATGGTCTGTCCCTTTCTAAATTTTGGTCCATTAGTGGTCCTCAATTTAGAATTGTGTTGACTATTATCCCTACGTTCATCCTGACTGTTATAGCCAAGACCAGATCTGGATCCAAACCTTTTTGAGGGTTTGTAAGCTGGTGCTTTTAGTGGTGCAGTGATTACCTTTACTGGTGAGGAGTTCTTCTTAATCGATTCGATGGTAACGGATGTATGGTCATCTCGCTTTTTGTTGATCATTTAAGTAGGTCTCCTTACTAGTTAATTCGGCTCTTGCTTTATCCAGTTCTTTCTTTAACCTCTTATTCTCTTTTCTTAGATCCTTGCATTCCTTTTCCGAATTTCATGATTCTTTTCAATTTCATCAAATTTAGTCATGAGATTTTGGACTAGGTCTGCTGTATCTAATGGAAGACTAGAGGATTGTGCAGTGTTAGATGTGAATGCATTAGATGAAGAACAGGAACTAGATGTTACCTCAGTTTCATCTGATTCTTTATCCATTAAACATAGGCTTGTTTCCTCAGTGTCTGAACTATCACTTTTGTCATCATCCAATTCTTTGGTCATGAGGCATAGGCATGCCTTTTCATTTTCTGAGCTGTCTTCTTCATCACTATCATCTGAGTCATTGTCAGATGATTCTTCATGCTTTTCACTGCTGGATTCTTCCTGTTGGACTTATTTCTTAGTTTTGATGATGAGTGCCATACTAGTCATTATAGTGCAAAGGCAAAAAGATGTCTAGATAAAATGTATAGGTTTATTAGAGTTTGATTCATAAATAGGTTTGATCAAACAAGCACCGTAAAAGGCCGCCGATTGTTTATCGACGGACCGGTCTAGGTCGATAGGGTAGATAGGTCGCAGGGCGGTCGGGAACCCGCTTGAAGACCGAAGACCGAAGGCCGAGGGTTCAAACTCGCTTAATGAAGGCTAAGGGATCAAACTTAGTATTTAAAGTCAAGGATATGGAATCGAATTTAGGCAAGTCTCGTGATGACCTAAACGATTACATATGCCTTGTGTAGAAGGTCTATGTTCCACAAGTTGGATGATGTTTGGAACTTGGTTATATTTAAAATGATGTAATCTAACTTCACAAATAAAAGTTAGATAAAAGTAATCACCGCATTCTATTTTACGGACAAAAATAAGATGTTCGAAATAGATGATTGGTATTACGACGATCGATGAACCTGCTGATGTATACCTCGATTAATTCAAGATTATTGGAAGATTACATGGATAAGAACAGCCAACTACCTCTGAATTATCAAGCAAATCAAAGGCTGAGATTAAAAAGACGTTGGGATGATTCACATTTTTATCCATTGGATACAAGTCAAAGGGGTGGACAGACTGCACTGTCAAAAAGTAGTCCTGACAGTGTCAATCCTATGAATAGTGACAGAATGCAGTGCAGATGGGACAAATACAAGGAACGGTCACATTTGAATTTCAAATTCAAGTCACATGCATTCCTACCTATAAATAGAGGACTTTCAACTCAGAAATATGATGAATTTTGGGATAAACTTTATGTGACAATACCGAGTTTGAAAAACACCCCGCTCGAACTTACCGAGCTTAAGGCTACCGATCCGATTATTTTCTTCAAGTGCATTCTCGTGTTCAAGCCGCATCAAGCATACACACTTGAAGACCGCAAGTGCCGATTATATCATCCTAATCAAGCTGCTTTGCAATCGAATCATTTATTTGATTCATTCTTTATTTTATAAAGAACCCGCCGAAGACAAGTGAAGCATCCGTTAGGTGTGAAAGACCGTTGGTTTGTGGTGGAGCCGGTGAAGAGGCAATCCTACCCTTCAAGGACCAAGTGGAAGACTCGGGAGCAAAGAATCCTACCCGTTCCCGAGTTTTCGGTTGTGAAGCCATAGTTATTGGTGAAGGACAAGCAACCTAGGATTCTTTGTAACGAGATAACTCAAAGATCACTAGTGAATTTCCTCCAACATCACGGGAGAAGAGTGGACGACAGATTACATCACCTGGAACCATTATAAAATCTCTCTACTTACTTACGCATTTACTTTCGCACTTAGTCATTATCCATATCAACTGTCGAATCTAGCAACCGAAATCACACACATACACTACGAGTATCTAATACTTAGTAACATATTTAACAACAAGTAACAAGGCTTAATTTTGATATTATTCCGCCGCACAAATTCAAGCAAGGCGAACGGTCGCAGACTACCGTTTTTATCGGCGGAGCTGCGAGGTCTCGACGGACTGCGAAGTATCGACGTGCCGCCGAAGTTGCGAAATTTGTTAACTCCAAAGTTTTAAGTGTTAAGTTTATTCACCCCCCCCCCCCCTCTAAACTTAACTAAAGCCTTTTCAAGGGACCAACAATTGGTATCGGAGCGGTTTACGTTACGAAGGAATCCTACTTGTTGTACTTGTGAAAATTCTTTAAAACTTTCTTTCAAGTTACTGATTTTCAAGACTTGCATCATGGACAACACACAGTATGCTAGAACTATGTTGATGTGTTCTCTTGACAGATTTGATGAGTATAAACGTCGAATGCAGGCATATCTTGCTGCTACTCATGATGAGATGATGGATGTACTAACTGAAGGACCACTGGAGATTACAAAGGCGAGAATGGGTGACAGAATCGAGTACATTCCTAAACCAAAGAGAGAATGGAATGCGAGAAGACGAAAAAAGAGCAAACCTCAACAACATTGCTATTGATATCATCTACAGAACCTTGGATAGCAATATGTACATGAAGGTCAAAGATTGCAAGACTGCAAAGGAACTTTGGGATAAGATTCACTTAATCTGTGAAGGCACTGATGCAATAAAGAAGAACAAAATCGGTGTGGCGAAAAAGGTTTCAAAAGTTCAAGATGCTACCTAATGAAACCATTGAGCAAATGGAATCAAGATTCAATGCTATCTTGGATGAACTTACCTGCTTGAGTGTAAGTTATTCAAAAGAGGAAGTAAACACCAAAATCTTGGAAGCTTTACCTCGCAAGAGATGTTTGGAAAATGAAGGTGATTTGCAATTGAAGAAATGAGAAAGTTGCATGAAGAAGATACCTTCAAATTGTTTTCGAGATCTCAAGGCCTATGAATTTAGCAAGAAACTTGTACACGAGATCGAAAATGAAGAGCCAAAGACCACGCCTTGGTCTGCTTCACATCATGAAGAAACATCGGGAGGACAGATGATATGCTAGATGAAATGCAAGAGCAAATTGCCCTACTGAGCAAGAAAATCAGAATGATGAAGACTGGAAAGGCCCCTACAAGAAATTTCACAAAGAGGCCTACTGAAAGAAGGAAAGAAGAACCAAAGAAAGATAATGACTATCTATGCTTTCATTGCAAGAAACCAGGACACTTCAGACCTGATTGTCCTGAGTTGAAACAAGGCAAGGAACCTGATTATCTTTGCTTCAACTGTAAGAAGCCTGGACATTTTAGACCTGATTGTCCAGACCTACTGAAGACCAAGAGTCAACAAAGAAGACATGGCAAGAAGGCTATGGTTGCTGAAGATGAATCAGGATATGAAGTGGAATCTGAAAAAGGAAATGAATCAGATGACACGAAGACCGGTTGCCGATATGGAGGATTATGCTTTGATGGCCAATATGGATGAAACGAGGAGGTATACAACACCGTATCTATAAACACTCTGTTGGAAGTGATTGTGAATCAACTCCGTGGTTCAAATCCTAGAAATTCGACAACAATGAGACTTTGGATGCCATCCTTAATCAACGAGGATAATACAATCTGGTTATGAGGTTGTGAAGGCTGAAAAAGAGGCTCTTGAGTTAGAAGTTGGAAGATTGAAAGCCGAATTAAGGGTTTTCAAAGGTAAGGAAAAAGAAGTTGGACGAGAATCGCATAAGTCTCCGTCGAACATCCAAAGACCTGCGAATCCGCCGAACCATCTTGTTCCAATACGCATACAAATCGGAAAGCCTTATGGAGATAGAACTGGGCTTGGATTTGGAACTCGGCAATCTAACAAGAGTGGATCCGGTAAGGTTACCGAACCTAGTACCGAATTGGTCCTAAGTTTGTGCCCGCACTAGATCCATCTCCCGGTAAGGCCGCCGAAGCGGTAAAACCCAATGAGAATGCCTCAAGGAAGCAAAATCGAAGTCTCGAAGTCAACGGCTCCTAGTAAAATGAATAAATCTAAAAATAGGACCGCCGTGCCTTCTAAGCTCGCGATAGCGGACTTTCTACTAAGTCTATTTGGACCACGAAGGGAAAGAAACGAAATATTCCAAGGATAAGAATCCTAAATCCAAAAATGTTGATCATTCAAGGGATACTTATCTCGGGGGAAAGGTAAACTTGTTCCCCGCCGATAATGATTGGAATATTCTCATCTAATGCTAGAAACGATAAGTATAACCATACTACTAGGGTAAAACCTAGGCAATGGAATCGCGAGAGGACTTACACAAGACCTCGGCGGACTCCATATTACAGGTACGTTCCTAACGACAAAGACACCTATGGTTATGCAAATGTTTCTAACAACAAGAATCATTTCAAACAAGCATTATGTACCAAAAGGCCGAAAACATATGTGGTTCCTACACAACCTACGTTAGAACTTATGGATGTGTGGAATACATGTATGAACCAAAGTATGAACCAAAGTATGACACATTTAGGAGAAGACCTTATG
Organism: Gentiana straminea; assembly: GCA_036785695.1. Classification (NCBI taxonomy): domain Eukaryota; kingdom Viridiplantae; phylum Streptophyta; class Magnoliopsida; order Gentianales; family Gentianaceae; genus Gentiana; species Gentiana straminea. The sequence goes on along the minus strand of JAVUPR010000389.1, from coordinate 42,476 downwards.
GAAACATACCAAGGGTCATGCTTGCCACTGACCACTATGGACCCAAACAGGTTTGGGTACCTAAAATGCATTAACTTTGTTTTGTAGGGTGTCTGGTACTTTGACAGTGGATGTTCCAGACACATGACAAAGAATAAGCACTGTTTATCAAATTTTGTGGGAAAAGATGGTCCAAGGGTGAATTTTGGCAACAAAAATACACCTGGATATACAAGAGGATATGGCACACTTATCAGAAATGGACTTACAATCAAGAATGTGGCATATGTGGAGGGACTGGACTACAACTTGCGAGCAATTGGACAATTCGTGATATGGGATACAAGGTCACTTTTGACAAAAACAATTGTATTGTCATTAGTGAAAGAGGTGATCAAGTTGTACTTGCTGGTAGAAGGCAACGAGAACATGTATGTTGTGGATTGGTCTACTTGCGCCTTCCGAAAACTCTGCTGATTGTGCATACCAAATCGAACTCAATTGGTTATGGCACAAGAAGTTAAATCACTTGAATTTTGATGATATTAATCGGTTGGTGAAAAAGAAGTTAGTGATTGGTTTACCCGAGATCACATTCAAGAAGGATGCTATATGTGATGCATGTCGGCAAGGTAAACAGATAAAGTCAAGTTTCAAGTCAAAGACTAAACAATCAACTAACGAGTGTTGGAGCTTATGCATATGGATCTTTTTGGACCAATAACTCCAACAAGTATAACAGAAAGAAATACACCTTAGTAGTTGTGGATGATTTTTCTAGATACACTTGGGTGATATTTATGAACAAGAAAAGTGAGACACTCCAAAGCATGCCTAATCTTTTGAAGAGATTACAAAATGAGAAAAGTTTAACGATCATAAAGATAAGATCGATCGAGTACCGAATTTCTCAACAAAGTTATAAGAGAATATTGTGAACGAATGGTGTACTACATCAACTTGCTGTCTTTGGTACACCTCGGCAAAATGGGGTTGCTTTGAAAGAAGAAACAGGACATTAAAGGAAGCGGGAAGAACAATGATTTGTGAAGCATTGCTACCCGAAAGATATTGGGTGAAGCAAGAAATACAAAGATGCTACACACAAAAACGAACATCAATAAACAAGAAGCCGCCGAAGACACCTTATGAGGTTTGGAATGGAAGGAAACCTAACATATCCTATTTCCATCCATTTGGAAGTAAATGTTTTATTCTAAATCACAAAGTTCATTTGAAAACATTCCAACCAAAATCGATGAAGGCATATTCTTGGGATATTCTTCGATCGACAGAGCATTCGAGTACCGAACAAGAGGTCACTAAAACATGAAGAAACAATCCATGTTGTGTTTGATGAACCTAAGTTTACTGGAATGGAAGATGAAGATCATGAACCTGCTAAGAATCAACAAGTCACTGATCCAGATTGTGTTGAAGTTTTGGAAAGATTCAATGACTTAAAAGTTTCTGATACTGCCCCTGCTGAACACCCTGCTGATAGTGTTACTGATGCAACAACTGAAGCAATTCAAGGATCTGCTGACCCCCCTGTAGAAGAAGCTACAGCAGACCCTACTGAAGATGATGTTCCTGAAAATCAAAATAACCAAAATCCACAATGGTTAAGGAATCACCTTGCTGAACAAGTTATTGGCAATGTACAGCAAGGTGTGAGGACTAGAAGACAACTGGAAGCTATGTTTACTTGTTTTCTATCTCAAATGGAACCTAAAGTTGTTGAAGAAGCAATTTCGGATCCGTATTGGATAATTGCTATGCAAGAAGAATTAAATGAATTTGAAAGAAATCAAGTTTGGACACTGGTTGAAAGGCCAAGTCATGCAAATATCATTGGTACTAAGTGGGTATACAGAAATAAACTTGATGAATCAGGTACCATTGTGAGAAATAAGGCCAGACTAGTTGCAAAAGGCTATTCTCAAGCAAAAGGAATAGATTTTGATGAAACTTATGCACCTGTTGCAAGATTGGAAGCTATCAGATTATTCTTAGCACATGCTGCATATAAGAACTTCAAAGTATATCAAATGGATGTCAAGAGTGCATTTTTGAATGGTATCCTAGAGGTGGAAGTTTATGTACGGAACCTCCGGATTTGAAGTTAAAGATCAAGAAGATAAAGTGTATAGACTCAACAAAGCACTTTATGGATTGAAACAAGCACCAAGAGCATGGTATGAAACTCTATCTCAATTCTTGGTAGACAATGGTTTCACAAAAGGCACCATTGACAAGACTCTTTTCGTAATCGTTGAAGAAAACAAAGACACCTGCTGGTACAAATTTATGTGGATGACATAATATTTGGTTCTGAGAATGATTTACTTTGTGAAAAGTTTGCAAATCTAATGAAGAGCAAATTCCAAATGAGTATGATGGGAGAAATGAATTACTTTTTGGGATTGCAAGTTAAACAAGTGAATGATGGAATCTTCATTCATCAAACCAAGTATACCAAGGAGTTGCTGAAGAAGTTTGGTATGGAAAACAGCACTAAAAATTCAACTCCGATGAGTACAAACATCAGATTGGATGAAGATAAAGAAGGCAAAGATGTTGATTAGACTTTATAAAGAAGGATGATAGGCAGTCTGCTGTACCTGACTGCCAGCAGACCTGATATATCCTTTGCTGTAGGTGTTTGTGCAAGATTTCAATCTAAACCTAAAGAAAGTCATTTAGGTGCGAAAGAGAATTCTCAAGTATCTTAAAGAGACTTTGGGAGTAGGGATATGGTATTCCAAGGAAGGAAGCTTCAAAGTAATATCCTACTCGGATTCTCGATTATCTTGGATGCAAGATTGATAGAAAAAGCACCTCGGGAACCCGTCGGTTAATGGGAAATAGATCGGTCTCCTGGTTCGGCAAGAAACGAATTCTATTTCAACTTCCACTCGCCGAAGCCGAATACATTGCTTCTTGGAAGCCGCTTGTGCACAAGTACTTTGGCTAAGACAACAATTAAGGGATTATGGAATTGAAGAAAGGGAAATTCCAATCATGTGTGACAACACAAGTGCAATTGCAATCACGAGAAAATCTGTTTTGCACTCAAGAACCAAGCACATTGATGTGAGACATCATTTTATAAGAGATCATGTTGAAAAGAAAGATGTGGTGGTTCTATACATTCCTACTGAAGATCAACTTGCTGATATTTTCACTAAACCACTTGACGAGTGAAAGATTTGCTAAATTAAGGACCGAACTTGGAATCATAAAGATTGACTCGATATTCGAGTTGTGTCTTGGAAATTCACCAAGGGGATTAGTCTTTGCTATGTTGGGTGAGCTCACTTAGCGGATTAGTCATTGGTATCAACAATTCCATGTACTTATATTTGGACAATTGAGCAAATGAGGTTGCCAAGGGGATTGGTCTTTGTCATTTTGGGTGAGCTCACTTGACGGATCGGTCATTGGTATTAAACCTCATCTTGTATTATCAATTGAACAAAACAAGAAGAAAACAAGGATCGACGAGAGCACTTTTGTCGGCAGGCCGCCGAAGCCTACTTATCAGCAGACTGCTGAGCCCACCCTGCTGAGGATTACCCTGCTGGAGGGAACGTTACTCAGTCAAAGTAATTAAAGTCAAAAAGCATATTGGCGGGATATTTATTTTATCCATTATTACCACAGTCAAACCATCCAACGGTTACAAACATTATGGAGGAGTAATGGGCCACGTGTCAAGACAGCATTTATTCAGATTTAATCGTGGTTACCTCAATGTACGTGCAATGACAGTTTCAACCACTCACTGTCTATATAATCAGACTGTTATACAGCAGTTTCTCCACTTGCAATTTCTGCTTTATCTCTGCAAATTCTACATCGTGTGAACACAGATTTGAGAGCAATTTTTCTTCATCTTTTTCTTATTTCAATGGAGGAAAAGATTGAGGTTCAAATAGAATCAAGTCAAAGTGTAAGAAGTTATGTTGTTGATGCAAACAGAACGGAACTGGCCATTAATATAGGTCGAAGAATAAGAAGGTTTGCAGGCCTGGAGAACAAACTCAACATCAGATTAGAAACGATATCATACACCAATGTTATTGATTTCTGGAAGAATATTGTTATAGAAGAAGGAACTGAAGCATTCAAAACCACTGTGAATGGTGAGGAGCTTGTAATCTCCTCCAATCTACTGAGAGAAGTGTTTGGTTTTGAAGAAGTTGTTGATGGTTCAGTCAATCCTGAAGCTATGGGATTGGACAAGATGGCTTTTGTAGATCGATCAAGACGGATGCAACTATCAAATCGGTACCGGGCATCAATTGCAAAAACATTGGTAATGAATACGACCTACGAGCAAGCTCATTGCAAAGAACATACTTGGGCTAGTTGGCGGTATGGATACTCTATCGGGACCCAAGATAGAGGCGATGATTATCATTTGCGAAGCATGAAATTTGATTGGGGTGGTTATTTCATTCATTATATGAAGAAAGTAGCCAAGGAGGACAAATTAAAGAAAAGGAAATCAAAGGCCTTACCCCTAGGTTTGATGGTTCGGACTCGTCGAATCATCCGGAGGTTCCCGATCTTGAACCGATTGACATAAATCGGTCCGGATACAAGAAGGAGATTGATCATGCAATTCCCGGACTAGATGATGATGAAGAGGTTGTTTGGAGAGCCTCGCTGGTGATAATGATGATGGAGATGACGGTGATGCTTGGTGGTGAGCGGGTTCGGCAAACTAAGAAGATATCCATCAAACCCGCGCACCAAAGAAAACTGCCGGAAAGAGAAAGAGTGCGATGTTAGGAAGATTACGAAATCTTGAAATCAAAGAGAACAAGGAAGGAAACAAAGACACAAAGCTAGCACGAGTCCGCCGAGGGTCAAGTGGAGGTTACCGACCTGCGTAGTACGCAAGAAGAACTGTTGTTGAAATTCGACAAAACAACGAAAGAAGATAGTAGAAAGAGAAAATCTACTTGGACATGATGATGATGATGATGAACCCCTATCCAAGAGGATGAAGGAGGTTGCCAAAAAGAAGAAGTATGGCAAAGGAAAAGAAATGAGAATCTTGGAAAAACAAAAAGTCCAAGAAGAGGCGTCGATAGAAGAAGAAGAGGTCCGTTGAGGCCGAACCCTTAACTATTATTCCACCAGTTGTAATCAGTGATTCCTCACCTGATGAGGTTATTAAGTCTACTGGAAGTAAACAGGTTGTTGTTGAGCAATCTGTTGAAGAATCACGACGATCTGCATACCGCAGCTTCTTTGTAGAAGATGTTATTGGTGAATCTACGAAGCCGCACGGGTTGTTGTTGAGCAATCTGTGAAGAACCACATCAATCTACGAACTCCGTTTGTGGTAGTTGAAGAGGTGATTGAAGACTTGATTGAAGACCCCGCAAGTTTGGCAATAGTTCGGGGGAAGAGCGATCTCTGCTAACCCTGCTGATGAGCATGTGAGTCAGGGGGAATCAAGTGTGATACAGATGGAAGTAGTGGGTACAACTACACAATCACAGCAACCTGCTGACTTTCAAACATCTGTAGATGAGACCATGAGTCTGCTTGTTGGAACCTTTGGAGGTCAACAAGCCACTGAAGCTGCTCCCAGGAGATCTTTCATGCCCTTTGAAAGGCATGTGAAAGAGAGGAAGAAAACTGAAGAATTTGTGGATCCCAAACTTCAGCAAATTGCTGATTATTTTCAATGGAAGTTTGGTTTCTACAAGAGACAAAAGCCAGCTGCTGAACCTATGACTGATTTTGAGGAATGGGCTTTTACCAAATTGGGAGTAGAGAATTTGCTGGATCTGGTTGACACCACCCTGCTGCAATCCAGACTGATGGATCTTGTTGATGAGCAACAGAAGGAGGAGGGTATTAAGTTCAGAGATCCAAGAGATGGAGATGATGATTCTTCCTCGTCATCTGACTCAAGGGGAGATTTCCCCTCGGGACCGGGGAGGACCCGGTGGGGGACCGCATTGATAAATGATCCACTCCGCACAACGTCCACCGGTGCGGGTAAGTCCGCCGAGGGCCGGCGGACGAAGAAATGGATGAGGATCTACGGGATCTCACCATGGATGATCTAGAAGCATTGATCAATGAGGGAATTACATTGAGTGATGGTAGGCTAGTTGATGAATCTGCTACATTTCATGTTGTAGAGCCTGCTGGACAACCTGAAGATGAACAGATTGTTGATTTGGATCAGGCAAAGGCCACTGACTTTAGTGAACCAAGTGCTAGTTCTGAGGAATCCATTGAATATCAAAGTGGATTTGACTTTGAAGGGATTCTCACCAAAATCGCCATAACTCGACCAAGATTGGTCATGTTTGAAGGTTTCCAAGTGGATAATACCAATATCTTTAATCCACGGAAATTGAAGAGGAGGTACGGAGTTCTTTGGGGTACAAACGACACTCGGACAAAGGTTGGAACGGGAGGTACAGTCAGCCGAGTCTCAAACGACACTGGACACGGGTTGGAACAAACTTTGGGTTTGGAGAAACCCCTGCTTGTTGATGAGGCTGCTTTGTAGTGGAGCCTTCGGAGCCAAGACCACCGTAGGGAAGGATAATCGACAGTGCCGCTGGTGTTAATCAAGAAGAACAATTCTTGGATTATGACTACGGTGATGAAGAATTTCAAATTTTTGGACAAGAAGAAGTTGCTGAGGAACCTGCACAAGATCCAGTCATGGAAGACATTCTTGGTGCAATGGTTGAGGAAGGACCTCCCCCTGCTGGGAGAGACTTGAGTAAAGCAATAGTCATCAGTAGACAACAGGCACAATATAGAGTTGAGGAGCCTGCTGATGGACCTACTGATAATAGAATGACTAGTGGAGTGCCAATTGAAGTTGTCAATGAGTTAAGAACTGTAAGAAATGACATGCAACAATTAAGAACTCAATTGGACAGGCAAGAACAGAGATTTGAAGAACTGATGAAGATGGTAAATGATAACAGACAATCTACTGATACAGTTGCTTCAAACTTTGCATCTACTCAAAATGCTATGAATGATTTGATACTAGATGTCAAGGGTATCAAAGTTGGAAATAAAGCCAAAGACAAGTCTCTAAAAGACCAACTTATTTCTATACATGAGAAACTTGACAAGCTTGCTGAAGCTCCTAAACCTGCTGAGCCTGCTGCTGCACAACAACCTGCTATGCCTGATCCCAAACTCACTGAAAGGATCAACAGACTGGAGGAGACATTGCAATCTAGGATCACTACCATTGATACTAGAACTGGAACCATGGAAGGCCAATTGCATAGAGTGATTGTATCACAGGAGGGTATTCATGGCCTCATCTCCCGTTTTGTTGATGATGTCACTAAGGGGGAAGAGGGCAAATCAGCTGCAGCAAAGGAGGCTGCAAGACTCTTTGCACAGAAAAGATGGATTGATGATACAAATGCTTTCAGGAGACCTGCACCTGGCAGAGTTCAACTCACTGATGATCTCCTGTCACAATACAAGAAAGAATTTTATAACAGAAGGAGACCTTACCATGATATGGGATTTCATGAAGGCCTTAACTCTTTCTTGAGTTTGAAATTTTGGGAGGCAAGAGTCAAAGCTTTAAGGGCAACTTACAGAGGAGGCAGAGATGGAAGAAGTGGCAGAGGTGATAGAGTACTGCCTATCACAAAATCAAAAGACTCACTTAATGAATTCAAGGATCTTTATATGAGGTTTGGATTCAAAGTGAATGATATCAATCTTGTCCTGCCTGAAGCATGGAATTGGTGGAAACAAGTCAATTCTTATATTGATTTTACACTAATTGAGAATGAATGGATGAGTCAAATGATAGAAGATATTAGAGCCTATCAAGAGCAAGCCGAGAAGGCCGGGACAAGAAAGAGAGAAGAGACAAGTAGATCGCATATTTACATTATTTTATCTTTGCGATGCTAGGCTCGTAATACTTGTGAACAAATATTTATAATGAGAAATGACTGAATTTGTTTTGTTTTTGTTTTTATCTTTTTGCTTTGCTGATTAGGTGAGGGTAGTGGCATCATCACCAAAAAGGGGGAAATTGTTGGACTTATTTCTTAGTGTTGATGATGAGTGCCATACTAGTCGTTATAGTGCAAAGGCAAAAAGATGTCTAGATAAAATGTATAGGTTTATTAGAGTTTGATTCATAAATAGGTTTGATCAAACAAGCACCGTAAAAGGCTGCCGATTGTTTATCGACAGGACCGGTCTAGGTCGAGGGGTAGATAGGTCGCAGACCGGTCGGGAACCCGTCGAAGACGAAGACCGAAGGCCGAGGGTTCAAACTCGCTTAATGAAGGCTAAGGGATCAAACTTAGTATTTAAAGTCAAGGATATGGAATCGAAATTTAGGCAAGTCTGTGATGACCTAAACGATTACATATGCCTTGTGTAGAAGGTCTAAGTTCCACAAGTTGGATGATGTTTGGAACTTGGTTATATTTAAAATGATGTAATCTAACTTCACAAATAAAAGTTAGATAAAAGTAATCACCGCATTCTATTTTACGAGACAAAAATAAGATGTTCGACGACTGATTGGTATTACGACAGACGATGAACCCGCCGATGTATACCTCGATTAATTCAAGATTATTGGAAGATTACATGGATAAGAACACCAACTACCTCGACTTATCAAGCAAATCAAAGGTGAGATTAAAAAGACGTTGGGATGATTCACATTTTTATCCATTGGATACAAGTCAAAGGGGTGGACGGTAGATCGCTTGTCAAAAAGTAGTCCCGACGGTGTCGATCCTATGAATAGTGACAGAATGCAGTGCAGATGGGACAAATACAAGGAACGGTCACATTTGAATTTCAAATTCAAGTCACATGCATTCCTACCTATAAATAGAGGACTTTCAACTCAGAAATATGATGAATTTTGGGATAAACTTTAAGTGACAATACTGAGCTGAAAAACACCCTGCTGAACTTACTGAGCTTAAGGCTACTGATCCAGTTATTTTCTTCAAGTGCATTCTGTGTTCAAGCTGCATCAAGCATACACACTTGAAGACTGCAAGCTGCTGATTATATCATCCTAATCAAGTCGCCGCAACCGAATCATTTATTTGATTCATTCTTTATTTTATAAAGAACCCGTGAAGACAGTGAAGCATCTGTTAGGTGTGAAAGACTGTTGGTTTGTGGTGGAGCTGGTGAAGAGGCAATCCTACCCTTCAAGGACCAGTGGAAGACTCAGGAGCAGCAATCCTACACTGTTCCCGCTTTTCGGTTGTGAAGCCATAGTTATTGGTGAAGGACAAGCAACCTAGGATTCTTTGTAACGATAACTCAAAGATCACTAGTGAATTTCCTCCAACATCACAGGAGAAGAGTGGACTGACAGGATTACATCACACTGGAACCACTATAAAATCTCTCTACTTACTTACTGCATTTACTTTCTGCACTTAGTCATTATCCATATCAACCTGCTGAATCTAGCAACTGAAATCACACACATACACTACTGAGTATCTAATACTTAGTAACATATTTAACAACAAGTAACAAGGCTTAATTTTGATATTATTCCGCTGCACAAATTCAGCAAACTGAACGGTCAGTAGACTACGTTTATCGACGGAGCTGCGAGGTCTCAACGAGCGGACTCGAAGTATCGCGGTGCAGCCGAAGTTGCATAATTTGTTAACTCCAAAGTTTTAAGTGTTAAGTTTATTCACCCCCCCCCCCTCTAAACTTAACTAAAGCCTTTTCAAGGGACCAACACTGCCTTAAGTGCCTTCTTGCCCTTTCTCTTTTCAGATGCTTTGAATTTCTTCTTTTCATCATCTTTGTCATTTTCTTCAGGACAATCAGCCTTGAGGTGACCTCTCTTATATCAGTTGAAGCATCTGTATTCATCATCTTTCTTCTTCATGTCTCTGTTTGAGCTTGACTTTTTGTTTGATGTTGAATTTCCCTTGAATGGCTTCTTTTTAAACTGTCAAAACGTTTAACTAATAAAGCTACTGTTCTTTTAGTTCTTGTGTCTCTTTGTCGATGCATTCGGCAAAGTTACTTTGTTTGGGGTGCGGCTAATGCGGTAATTTTGTGTGTCTCTCGCCGGACCACCATCTTCACCGTTCAATTCGAATTCATGAGCTTTCAATTGAGACATCGGTGTCGAGTGTCGGTGCTTGCAAGATTTGTTGTTCCTCGATTCTTGATGTTATGATCTTCCATCTTTCGGTAGTCCTCTCAAGATCTTCAAGCATACTTCTTTTTGTGGATATGTGTGTCCAAGTCGTTGCAGTTCAACGATGATGCTTGAGAATCCGTTGTCCATTTGATCAATGGATTCACCGAGTCTTCATTTTAAAGTTCTCAAATTTCTGTTTTGCAACGAGATAATTTGTTTTCTTTGATCGCTTCGATATCCTTCATTTATCAATGATAGTTTGTCCCACATCTCCTTTCTTTGTTTTGCGGTCTTTGATTCTCATGAACATGTTCTTGTCCGAGTCTTTAAGATCATGTCTTTTGCTACAAAGTCTAGGTTTGCTCTTCTCCTGTCATCTTTGGTCCAATCTTTCTTGGGTTTGTCTATCTCCTTTCCTTGATCTGCTCCTGTGCCTACCACAGTAGTGATCATGATTGGGCCGTCATTGATTACATCCAGCATCTCCTCATGAGTTGCTGCAAGATGAGATAACATTCTTATTTTATATTCATCAAAATTGTTAACATTGAAAACAGGTACTTTAGACAAGAAGTTTGAGGAATCCATCAGTGCAATTGAAGATAAAAATGGCAGTGAATGAAAAACTTCAGATTTGAAAACTACTTTGAAAATATGTGATCTCATTGTTACCGAAATTAGATCCGAACGAGGTTCGATACTAGGAACACTGCTCTGATACCAATTGTTGGTCCCGAGAGAAGGGTGAAACTATAGTCGAGAGGGGGGGGGAATGACTATAGTGGAGTTTCAAAAACTTTTTTTGTGTTTTAAAAGCTTTTGAGCGGCGGATAAGTCCCTTCTTACTATGTTGTTTTCAAATCGGTTTAGACAATCACGGATATGTGTTATGATGTAGGCAAATTAAATAAGTGCCGTAAAGTAAATTGCGAAATTAAATTGACACAAGGCTTATAGTGGTTCGGGGTGGTGTAATCCCTTAATCCACTCTTCTCCCGTGATGATCGGAGGAATTCACTATTGTTTCCACGAGATACAACAAGATGATTGTCCTTGGCTTCCCAAGCTTCACAATCTACAAGACTATCACTCCTTGATCGCAACGACTTCGGTGATTCGGTCTTCCTTTTGCTGCTCCTTGAGAGATCAAAATCCTTCAACAACTATCACGCTTCAACTCCTTCTCGCATTGCCTCTCGATTCGGTTGCTTCGAGTTTGATGTGAATGTGATTCACGCACTTGCTTGATCAATCTCAATTCGAATATGACTTTGTAGTTCTGATATTTGAGTTGATCACTAGATGTATCCTTGTAAGTTCAGAGAGAAGGCTTTTCTAATTGACAGAGTTTCTGCTTTCTTTTTTTCTTAATCGTTATCTTCTTTTTCTGTCAATGCCTTCTATTTATAGCCTTGAATAGCCTTGATTTTGAAATTCCGTCCGTTGGCTATATTAATGAGGGAATAATCCTTGATTTTATTCTTGATTCCCCCTTAATTGTATTCTCCTTGATTTCAGTGATCGGATTCTTCTTTCAAATGTATAGCAGAAAATCCGTCCTTGATTGATCCTTTAATGATTGTGCATTTAACGCATGATCTGCTGAATCTTCAATGTATATTAAATCTGATCTTGTAAGTGTCTCTTCACGAAAAAAGGTTTTTTCTCTCGATAACGAGTGGACATCGCCGGAAATTTGTGTTTTCCTTTATAACGAGTAGAAATTTGTGTTTTATCTTTGGTAACGAGTTCGAATTCATGTTTTCTTCATATTAACGAGTTCAAATTCGTGTTTTTCTCTCGGTAACGAGTTGTCCTTGAAGAAAAAAATTCATGGTTTTTTCTCCGATAACGAGTGGACATCGCCGGAAATTTGTGTTTTCCCTTTATAACGAGTAGAAATTTGTGTTTTATCTTTGGTAACGAGTTCGAATTCATGTTTTCTTCATTTTCCCTTTATAACGAGTAGAAATTTGTGTTTTATCTTTGGTAACGAGTTCGAATTCATGTTTTCTTCATATTAACGAGTTCAAATTCGTGTTTTTCTCTCGGTAACGAGTTGTCCTTGAAGAAAAAAGGTTTTTTCTCCGATAACGAGTGGACATCGCCGGAAATTTGTGTTTTCCCTTTATAACGAGTAGAAATTTGTGTTTTATCTTTGGTAACGAGTTCGAATTCATGTTTTCTTCATATTAACGAGTTCAAATTCGTGTTTTTCTCTCGGTAACGAGTTGTCCTTGAAGAAAAAAAGGTTTTTTCTCTGATAACGAGTGGACATCGCCGGAAATTTGTGTTTTCCCTTTATAACGAGTAGAAATTTGTGTTTTATCTTTGGTAACGAGTTCGAATTCATGTTTTCTTCATATTAACGAGTTCAAATTCGTGTTTTTCTCTGGTAACGAGTTGTCCTTGAAGAAAAAAAAGGTTTTTTCTCTGATAACGAGTGGACATCGCCGGAAATTTGTGTTTTCCCTTTATAACGAGTAGAAATTTGTTTTTTTATCTTTGGTAACGAGTTCGAATTCATGTTTTCTTCATATTAACGAGTTCAAATTCGTGTTTTTCTCTGGTAACGAGTTGTCCTTGAAGAAAAAAAGGTTTTTTCTCTGATAACGAGTGGACATCGCCGGAAATTTGTGTTTTCCCTTTATAACGAGTAGAAATTTGTGTTTTATCTTTGGTAACGAGTTCGAATTCATGTTTTCTTCATATTAACGAGTTCAAATTCGTGTTTTTCTCTGGTAACGAGTTGTCCTTGAAGAAAAAAAGGTTTTTTCTCTATAACGAGTGGACATCGCCGGAAATTTGTGTTTTCCCTTTATAACGAGTAGAAATTTGTGTTTTATCTTTGGTAACGAGTTCGAATTCATGTTTTCTTCATATTAACGAGTTCAAATTCGTGTTTTTCTCTGGTAACGAGTTGTCCTTGAAGAAAAAAAGGTTTTTTCTCTGATAACGAGTGGACATCGCCGGAAATTTGTGTTTTCCCCTATAACGAGTAGAAATTTGTGTTTTATCTTTGGTAACGAGTTCGAATTCATGTTTTCTTCATATTAACGAGTTCAAATTCGTGTTTTTCTCTGGTAACGAGTTGTCCTTGAAGAAAAAAAGGTTTTTTCTCTGATAACGAGTGGACATCGCCGGAAATTTGTGTTTTCCCTTTATAACGAGTAGAAATTTGTGTTTTATCTTTGGTAACGAGTTCGAATTCATGTTTTCTTCATATTAACGAGTTCAAATTCGTGTTTTTCTCTCGGTAACGAGTTGTCCTTGAAGAAAAAAAGTTTTTTCTCCGATAACGAGTGGACATCGCCGGAAATTTGTGTTTTCCCTTTATAACGAGTAGAAATTTGTGTTTTATCTTTGGTAACGAGTTCGAATTCATGTTTTCTTCATATTAACGAGTTCAAATTCGTGTTTTTCTCTCGTAACGAGTTGTCCTTGAAGAAAAAAAGTTTTTTCTCTCGATAACGAGTGGACATCGCCGGAAATTTGTGTTTTCCCTTTATAACGAGTAGAAATTTGTGTTTTATCTTTGGTAACGAGTTCGAATTCATGTTTTCTTCATATTAACGAGTTCAAATTCGTGTTTTTCTCTCGGTAACGAGTTGTCCTTGAAGAAAAAAAGGTTTTTTCTCTCGATAACGAGTGGACATCGCCGGAAATTTGTGTTTTCCCTTTATAACGAGTAGAAATTTGTGTTTTATCTTTGGTAACGAGTTCGAATTCATGTTTTCTTCATATTAACGAGTTCAAATTCGTGTTTTTCTCTCGGTAACGAGTTGTCCTTGAAGAAAAAAAAAAAGGTTTTTTCTCCGATAACGAGTGGACATCGCCGGAAATTTGTGTTTTCCCTTTATAACGAGTAGAAATTTGTGTTTTATCTTTGGTAACGAGTTCGAATTCATGTTTTCTTCATATTAACGAGTTCAAATTCGTGTTTTTCTCTCGGTAACGAGTTGTCCTTGAAGAAAAAAAAAAGGTTTTTTCTCCGATAACGAGTGGACATCGCCGGAAATTTGTGTTTTCCCTTTATAACGAGTAGAAATTTGTGTTTTATCTTTGGTAACGAGTTCGAATTCATGTTTTCTTCATATTAACGAGTTCAAATTCGTGTTTTTCTCTCGGTAACGAGTTGTCCTTGAAGAAAAAAAAAAAGGTTTTTTCTCTCGATAACGAGTGGACATCGCCGGAAATTTGTGTTTTCCCTTTATAACGAGTAGAAATTTGTGTTTTATCTTTGGTAACGAGTTCGAATTCATGTTTTCTTCATATTAACGAGTTCAAATTCGTGTTTTTCTCTCGGTAACGAGTTGTCCTTGAAGAAAAAAAAAAAAAAAGGTTTTTTCTCTCGATAACGAGTGGACATCGCCGGAAATTTGTGTTTTCCCTTTATAACGAGTAGAAATTTGTGTTTTATCTTTGGTAACGAGTTCGAATTCATGTTTTCTTCATATTAACGAGTTCAAATTCGTGTTTTTCTCTCGGTAACGAGTTGTCCTTGAAGAAAAAATTTTTTCTCTCGATAACGAGTGGACATCGCCGGAAATTTGTGTTTTCCCTTTATAACGAGTAGAAATTTGTGTTTTATCTTTGGTAACGAGTTCGAATTCATGTTTTCTGCATATTAACGAGTTCAAATTCGTGTTTTTCTCTCGTAACGAGTTGTCCTTGAAGAAAAAAAAGGTTTTTTCTCTGATAACGAGTGGACATCGCCGGAAATTTGTGTTTTCCCTTTATAACGAGTAGAAATTTGTGTTTTATCTTTGGTAACGAGTTCGAATTCATGTTTTCTTCATATTAACGAGTTCAAATTCGTGTTTTTCTCTGGTAACGAGTTGTCCTTGAAGAAAAAAGGGTTTTTTCTCTGATAACGAGTGGACATCGCCGGAAATTTGTGTTTTCCTTTATAACGAGTAGAAATTTGTGTTTTATCTTTGGTAACGAGTTCGAATTCATGTTTTCTTCATATTAACGAGTTCAAATTCGTGTTTTTCTCTCGGTAACGAGTTGTCCTTGAAGAAAAAAAGGTTTTTTCTCCGATAACGAGTGGACATCGCCGGAAATTTGTGTTTTCCCTTTATAACGAGTAGAAATTTGTGTTTTATCTTTGGTAACGAGTTCGAATTCATGTTTTCTTCATATTAACGAGTTCAAATTCGTGTTTTTCTCTCGGTAACGAGTTGTCCTTGAAGAAAAAAAGGTTTTTTCTCTCGAACGAGTGGACATCGCCGGAAATTTGTGTTTTCCCTTTATAACGAGTAGAAATTTGTGTTTTATCTTTGGTAACGAGTTCGAATTCATGTTTTCTTCATATTAACGAGTTCAAATTCGTGTTTTTCTCTCGGTAACGAGTTGTCCTTGAAGAAAAAAAAAGGTTTTTTCTCCGATAACGAGTGGACATCGCCGGAAATTTGTGTTTTCCCTTTATAACGAGTAGAAATTTGTGTTTTATCTTTTTGGTAACGAGTTCGAATTCATGTTTTCTTCATATTAACGAGTTCAAATTCGTGTTTTTCTCTCGGTAACGAGTTGTCCTTGAAGAAAAAAAGGTTTTTTCTCCGATAACGAGTGGACATCGCCGGAAATTTGTGTTTTCCCTTTATAACGAGTAGAAATTTGTGTTTTATCTTTGGTAACGAGTTCGAATTCATGTTTTCTTCATATTAACGAGTTCAAATTCGTGTTTTTCTCTCGGTAACGAGTTGTCCTTGAAGAAAAAAAGGTTTTTTCTCCGATAACGAGTGGACATCGCCGGAAATTTGTGTTTTCCCTTTATAACGAGTAGAAATTTGTGTTTTATCTTTGGTAACGAGTTCGAATTCATGTTTTCTTCATATTAACGAGTTCAAATTCGTGTTTTTCTCTCGGTAACGAGTTGTCCTTGAAGAAAAAAAGTTTTTTCTCTCGATAACGAGTGGACATCGCCGGAAATTTGTGTTTTCCCTTTATAACGAGTAGAAATTTGTGTTTTATCTTTGGTAACGAGTTCGAATTCATGTTTTCTTCATTTAACGAGTTCAAATTCGTGTTTTTCTCTCGGTAACGAGTTGTCCTTGAAGAAAAAAAAAGTTTTTTCTCTCGATAACGAGTGGACATCGCCGGAAATTTGTGTTTTCCCTTTATAACGAGTAGAAATTTGTGTTTTATCTTTGGTAACGAGTTCGAATTCATGTTTTCTTCATATTAACGAGTTCAAATTCGTGTTTTTCTCTCGGTAACGAGTTGTCCTTGAAGAAAAAAAGGTTTTTTCTCTCGATAACGAGTGGACATCGCCGGAAATTTGTGTTTTCCCTTTATAACGAGTAGAAATTTGTGTTTTATCTTTGGTAACGAGTTCGAATTCATGTTTTCTTCATATTAACGAGTTCAAATTCGTGTTTTTCTCTCGGTAACGAGTTGTCCTTGAAGAAAAAAAGGTTTTTTCTCTCGATAACGAGTGGACATCGCCGGAAATTTGTGTTTTCCCTTTATAACGAGTAGAAATTTGTGTTTTATCTTTGGTAACGAGTTCGAATTCATGTTTTCTTCATATTAACGAGTTCAAATTCGTGTTTTTCTCTCGGTAACGAGTTGTCCTTGAAGAAAAAAAGGTTTTTTCTCTCGATAACGAGTGGACATCGCCGGAAATTTGTGTTTTCCCTTTATAACGAGTAGAAATTTGTGTTTTATCTTTGGTAACGAGTTCGAATTCATGTTTTCTTCATATTAACGAGTTCAAATTCGTGTTTTTCTCTCGGTAACGAGTTGTCCTTGAAGAAAAAAAAAAAGGTTTTTTCTCCGATAACGAGTGGACATCGCCGGAAATTTGTGTTTTCCCTTTATAACGAGTAGAAATTTGTGTTTTATCTTTGGTAACGAGTTCGAATTCATGTTTTCTTCATATTAACGAGTTCAAATTCGTGTTTTTCTCTCGGTAACGAGTTGTCCTTGAAAAAAAAAGGTTTTTTCTCCGATAACGAGTGGACATCGCCGGAAATTTGTGTTTTCCTTTTATAACGAGTAGAAATTTGTGTTTTCCCTTTATAACGAGTAGAAATTTGTGTTTTATCTTTGGTAACGAGTTCGAATTCATGTTTTCTTCATATTAACGAGTTCAAATTCGTGTTTTTCTCTCGGTAACGAGTTGTCCTTGAAGAAAAAAAAAGGTTTTTTCTCCGATAACGAGTGGACATCGCCGAAATTTGTGTTTTCCCTTTATAACGAGTAGAAATTTGTGTTTTATCTTTGGTAACGAGTTCGAATTCATGTTTTCTTCATATTAACGAGTTCAAATTCGTGTTTTTCTCTCGGTAACGAGTTGTCCTTGTAGAAAAAAAAGGTTTTTTCTCTGATAACGAGTGGACATCGCCGGAAATTTGTGTTCTCTCTTATAACGAGTAGAAATTTGTGTTTTATCTTTGGTAACGAGTTCGAATTCATGTTTTCTTCATATTAACGAGTTCAAATTCGTGTTTTTCTCTCGGTAACGAGTTGTCCTTGAAGAAAAAAAGGTTTTTTCTCTCGATAACGAGTGGACATCGCCGGAAATTTGTGTTTTCCCTTTATAACGAGTAGAGTAGAAATTTGTGTTTTATCTTTGGTAACGAGTTCGAATTCATGTTTTCTTCATATTAACGAGTTCAAATTCGTGTTTTTCTCTCGGTAACGAGTTGTCCTTGAAGAAAAAAAAAAGGTTTTTTCTCCGATAACGAGTGGACATCGCCGGAAATTTGTGTTTTCCCTTTATAACGAGTAGAAATTTGTGTTTTATCTTTGGTAACGAGTTCGAATTCATGTTTTCTTCATATTAACGAGTTCAAATTCGTGTTTTTCTCTCGGTAACGAGTTGTCCTTGAAGAAAAAAGGTTTTTTCTCCGATAACGAGTGGACATCGCCGGAAATTTGTGTTTTCCCTTTATAACGAGTAGAAATTTGTGTTTTATCTTTGGTAACGAGTTCGAATTCATGTTTTCTTCATATTAACGAGTTCAAATTCGTGTTTTTCTCTCGGTAACGAGTTGTCCTTGAAGAAAAAAAAAAAAAGGTTTCTCTCGATAACGAGTGGACATCGCCGGAAATTTGTGTTTTCCCTTTATAACGAGTAGAAATTTGTGTTTTATCTTTGGTAACGAGTTCGAATTCATGTTTTCTTCATATTAACGAGTTCAAATTCGTGTTTTTCTCTCGGTAACGAGTTGTCCTTGAAGAAAAAAAGGTTTTTTCTCTCGATAACGAGTGGACATCGCCGGAAATTTGTGTTTTCCCTTATAACGAGTAGAAATTTGTGTTTTATCTTTGGTAACGAGTTCGAATTCATGTTTTCTTCATATTAACGAGTTCAAATTCGTGTTTTTCTCTCGGTAACGAGTTGTCCTTGAAGAAAAAAAGGTTTTTTCTCTCGATAACGAGTGGACATCGCCGGAAATTTGTGTTTTCCCTTTATAACGAGTAGAAATTTGTGTTTTATCTTTGGTAACGAGTTCGAATTCATGTTTTTTCTTCATATTAACGAGTTCAAATTCGTGTTTTTCTCTCGGTAACGAGTTGTCCTTGAAGAAAAAAAAAAGGTTTTTTCTCCGATAACGAGTGGACATCATCCCGGAAATTTGTGTTTTCCCTTTATAACGAGTAGAAATTTGTGTTTTATCTTTGGTAACGAGTTCGAATTCATGTTTTCTTCATATTAACGAGTTCAAATTCGTGTTTTTCTCTGGGTAACGAGTTGTCCTTGAATAAAAAAAAGGTTTTTTTTTCTCTGATAACGAGTGGACATCGCCGGAAATTTGTGTTTTCCCTTTATAACGAGTAGAAATTTGTGTTTTATCTTTGGTAACGAGTTCGAATTCATGTTTTCTTTTTCTTATTAACGAGTTCAAATTCGTGTTTTTCTCTCGTAACGAGTTGTCCTTGAAGAAAAAAAAAGGTTTTTTCTCTGATAACGAGTGGACATCGCCGGAAATTTGTGTTTTCCCTTTATAACGAGTAGAAATTTGTGTTTTATCTTTGGTAACGAGTTCGAATTCATGTTTTCTTCATATTAACGAGTTCAAATTCGTGTTTTTCTCTCGGTAACGAGTTGTCCTTGAAGAAAAAAAAAGGTTTTTTCTCCGATAACGAGTGGACATCGCCGGAAATTTGTGTTTTCCCTTTATAACGAGTAGAAATTTGTGTTTTATCTTTGGTAACGAGTTCGAATTCATGTTTTCTTCATATTAACGAGTTCAAATTCGTGTTTTTCTCTCGGTAACGAGTTGTCCTTGAAGAAAAAAAAAAGGTTTTTTCTCTCGATAACGAGTGGACATCGCCGGAAATTTGTGTTTTCCCTTTATAACGAGTAGAAATTTGTGTTTTATCTTTGGTAACGAGTTCGAATTCATGTTTTCTTCATATTAACGAGTTCAAATTCGTGTTTTTCTCTCGGTAACGAGTTGTCCTTGAAGAAAAAAAGGTTTTTTCTCTCGATAACGAGTGGACATCGCCGGAAATTTGTGTTTTCCTCTTTATAACGAGTCGCCGAAATTTGTGTTTTCCTTTATAACGTAGTAAAATTTGTGTTTTATCTTTGGTAACGAGTTCGAATTCATGTTTTCTTCATATTAACGAGTTCAAATTCGTGTTTTTCTCTCGGTAACGAGTTGTCCTTGAAGAAAAAAGGTTTTTTCTCCGATAACGAGTGGACATCGCCGGAAATTTGTGTTTTCCTTTATAACGAGTAGAAATTTGTGTTTTATCTTTGGTAACGAGTTCGAATTCATGTTTTCTTCATATTAACGAGTTCAAATTCGTGTTTTTCTCTCGGTAACGAGTTGTCCTTGAAGAAAAAAAAAAAAAAGTTTTTTCTCTCGATAACGAGTGGACATCGCCGGAAATTTGTGTTTTCCCTTTATAACGAGTAGAAATTTGTGTTTTATCTTTGGTAACGAGTTCGAATTCATGTTTTCTTCATATTAACGAGTTCAAATTCGTGTTTTTCTCTCGGTAACGAGTTGTCCTTGAAGAAAAAAAAAGGTTTTTTCTCCGATAACGAGTGGACATCGCCGAAATTTGTGTTTTCCCTTTATAACGAGTAGAAATTTGTGTTTTATCTTTGGTAACGAGTTCGAATTCATGTTTTCTTCATATTAACGAGTTCAAATTCGTGTTTTTCTCTCGGTAACGAGTTGTCCTTGAAGAAAAAAAGGTTTTTTCTCCGATAACGAGTGGACATCGCCGGAAATTTGTGTTTTCCCTTTATAACGAGTAGAAATTTGTGTTTTATCTTTGGTAACGAGTTCGAATTCATGTTTTCTTCATATTAACGAGTTCAAATTCGTGTTTTTCTCTCGAGTTGTCCTTGAAGAAAAAATTCGTGTTTTTCTCTCGAAACGAGTTGTCCTTGAAGAAAAAAAAAGGTTTTTTCTCCGATAACGAGTGGACATCGCCGGAAATTTGTGTTTTCCCTTTATAACGAGTAGAAATTTGTGTTTTATCTTTGGTAACGAGTTCGAATTCATGTTTTCTTCATATTAACGAGTTCAAATTCGTGTTTTTCTCTCGTAACGAGTTGTCCTTGAAGAAAAAAAAAAGGTTTTTTCTCCGATAACGAGTGGACATCGCCGGAAATTTGTGTTTTCCTTTATAACGAGTAGAAATTTGTGTTTTATCTTTGGTAACGAGTTCGAATTCATGTTTTCTTCATATTAACGAGTTCAAATTCGTGTTTTCTCTCGGTAACGAGTTGTCCTTGAAGAAAAAAGGTTTTTTCTCTCGATAACGAGTGGACATCGCCGGAAATTTGTGTTTTCCCTTTATAACGAGTAGAAATTTGTGTTTTATCTTTGGTAACGAGTTCGAATTCATGTTTTCTTCATATTAACGAGTTCAAATTCGTGTTTTTCTCTCGGTAACGAGTTGTCCTTGAAGAAAAAAAAAAAAAACTCGATAACGAGTGGACATCGCCGGAAATTTGTGTTTTCCCTTTATAACGAGTAGAAAAATTGTGTTTTATCTTTGGTAACGAGTTCGAATTCATGTTTTCTTCATATTAACGAGTTCAAATTCGTGTTTTTCTCTCGGTAACGAGTTGTCCTTGAAGAAAAAAAAAAAATTTTTTCTCTCGATAACGAGTGGACATCGCCGGAAATTTGTGTTTTCCCTTTATAACGAGTAGAAATTTGTGTTTTATCTATGGTAACGAGTTCGAATTCATGTTTTCTGCATATTAACGAGTTCAAATTCGTGTTTTTCTCTCGTAACGAGTTGTCCTTGAAGAAAAAAAAAGTTTTTTCTCTGATAACGAGTGGACATCGCCGGAAATTTGTGTTTTCCCTTTATAACGAGTAGAAATTTGTGTTTTATCTTTGGTAACGAGTTCGAATTCATGTTTTCTTCATATTAACGAGTTCAAATTCGTGTTTTTCTCTCGGTAACGAGTTGTCCTTGAAGAAAAAAAAAAGGTTTTTTCTCTCGATAACGAGTGGACATCGCCGGAAATTTGTGTTTTCCCTTTATAACGAGTAGAAATTTGTGTTTTATCTTTGGTAACGAGTTCGAATTCATGTTTTCTTCATATTAACGAGTTCAAATTCGTGTTTTTCTCTCAACGAGTTGTCCTTGAAGAAAAAAAAGAAAAAAAGGTTTTTTCTCTCGATAACGAGTGGACATCGCCGGAAATTTGTGTTTTCCCTTTATAACGAGTAGAAATTTGTGTTTTATCTTTGGTAACGAGTTCGAATTCATGTTTTCTTCATATTAACGAGTTCAAATTCGTGTTTTTCTCTCGGTAACGAGTTGTCCTTGAAGAAAAAAAAAAGGTTTTTTCTCTCGATAACGAGTGGACATCGCCGGAAATTTGTGTTTTCCCTTTATAACGAGTAGAAATTTGTGTTTTATCTTTGGTAACGAGTTCGAATTCATGTTTTCTTCATATTAACGAGTTCAAATTCGTGTTTTTCTCTCGGTAACGAGTTGTCCTTGAAGAAAAAAAAAGGTTTTTTCTCCTCGATAACGAGTGGACATCGCCGGAAATTTGTGTTTTCCCTTTATAACGAGTAGAAATTTGTGTTTTATCTTTGGTAACGAGTTCGAATTCATGTTTTCTTCATATTAACGAGTTCAAATTCGTGTTTTTCTCTCGGTAACGAGTTGTCCTTGAAGAAAAAAAGGTTTTTTCTCTCGATAACGAGTTCACATCGCCGGAAATTTGTGTTTTCCTCCGATAACGAGTTACATCGCCGAAATTTGTGTTTTCCCTTTATAACGAGTAAAATTTGTGTTTTATCTTTGGTAACGAGTTCGAATTCATGTTTTCTTCATATTAACGAGTTCAAATTCGTGTTTTTCTCTCGGTAAACGAGTTGTCCTTGAAGAAAAAAAAAAAAGGTTTTTTCTCTCGATAACGAGTGGACATCGCCGGAAATTTGTGTTTTCCTTTATAACGAGTAGAAATTTGTGTTTTATCTTTGGTAACGAGTTCGAATTCATGTTTTCTTCATATTAACGAGTTCAAATTCGTGCTTTCCTCTGGTAACGAGTTGTCCTTGAAGAAAAAAAGGTTTTTTCTCTGATAACGAGTGGACATCGCCGGAAATTTGTGTTTTCCCTTTATAACGAGTAGAAATTTGTGTTTTTTCTTTGGTAACGAGTTCGAATTCATGTTTTCTGCATATTAACGAGTTCAAATTCGTGTTTTTCTCTCGTAACGAGTTGTCCTTGAAGAAAAAAAAAGGTTTTTTCTCTGATAACGAGTGGACATCGCCGGAAATTTGTGTTTTCCCTTTATAACGAGTAGAAATTTGTGTTTTATCTTTGGTAACGAGTTCGAATTCATGTTTTCTTCATATTAACGAGTTCAAATTCGTGTTTTCTTCATATTAACGAATTCAAATTCGTTTTTTTTGAAGAAAAAAAAACGAGTTGTCCTTGAAGAAAAAAAAAGGTTTTTTCCTCGATAACGAGTGGACATCGCCGGAAATTTGTGTTTTCCCTTTATAACGAGTAGAAATTTGTGTTTTATCTTTGGTAACGAGTTCGAATTCATGTTTTCTTCATATTAACGAGTTCAAATTCGTGTTTTTCTCTCGGTAACGAGTTGTCCTTGAAGAAAAAAAAAAAGTTTTTTCTCTCGATAACGAGTGGACATCGCCGGAAATTTGTGTTTTCCCTTTATAACGAGTAGAAATTTGTGTTTTATCTTTGGTAACGAGTTCGAATTCATGTTTTCTTCATATTAACGAGTTCAAATTCGTGTTTTTCTCTCTCGGTAACGTTGTTGAAGAAAAAAAGGTTTTTTCTCCGATAACGAGTGGACATCGCCGGAAATTTGTGTTTTCCCTTTATAACGAGTAGAAATTTGTGTTTTATCTTTGGTAACGAGTTCGAATTCATGTTTTCTTCATATTAACGAGTTCAAATTCGTGTTTTTCTCTCGGTAACGAGTTGTCCTTGAAGAAAAAAAGGTTTTTTCTCTCGATAACGAGTGGACATCGCCGGAAATTTGTGTTTTCCCTTTATAACGAGTAGAAATTTGTGTTTTATCTTTGGTAACGAGTTCGAATTCATGTTTTCTTCATATTAACGAGTTCAAATTCGTGTTTTTCTCTCGGTAACGAGTTGTCCTTGAAGAAAAAAAGGTTTTTTCTCTCGATAACGAGTGGACATCGCCGGAAATTTGTGTTTTCCCTTTATAACGAGTAGAAATTTGTGTTTTATCTTTGAGTAAAATTTGTGTTTTATCTTTGGTAACGTTCGAATTCATGTTTTCTTCATATTAACGAGTTCAAATTCGTGTTTTTCTCTCGGTAACGAGTTGTCCTTGAAGAAAAAAAAAAGGTTTTTTCTCTCGATAACGAGTGGACATCGCCGGAAATTTGTGTTTTCCCTTTATAACGAGTAGAAATTTGTGTTTTATCTTTGGTAACGAGTTCGAATTCATGTTTTCTTCATATTAACGAGTTCAAATTCGTGTTTTTCTCTCGGTAACGAGTTGTCCTTGAAGAAAAAAAGGTTTTTTCTCTCGATAACGAGTGGACATCGCCGTTTGTGTTTTTCCTTTATAACGAGTAGAAATTTGTGTTTTATCTTTGGTAACGAGTTCGAATTCATGTTTTCTTCATATTAACGAGTTCAAATTCGTGTTTTTCTCTCGGTAACGAGTTGTCCTTGAAGAAAAAAAGGTTTTTTCTCCGATAACGAGTGGACATCGCCGGAAATTTGTGTTTTCCTTTATAACGAGTAGAAATTTGTGTTTTATCTTTTCCCTTTATAACGAGTTCGAATTCATGTTTTCTTCATATTAACGAACGAGTTCAAATTCGTGTTTTTCTCTCGGTAACGAGTTGTCCTTGAAGAAAAAAAAAGGTTTTTTCTCTCGATAACGAGTGGACATCGCCGGAAATTTGTGTTTTCCCTTTATAACGAGTAGAAATTTGTGTTTTATCTTTGGTAACGAGTTCGAATTCATGTTTTCTTCATATTAACGAGTTCAAATTCGTGTTTTTCTCTCGGTAACGAGTTGTCCTTGAAGAAAAAAAAAAGGTTTTTTCTCCGATAACGAGTGGACATCGCCGGAAATTTGTGTTTTCCTTTATAACGAGTAGAAATTTGTGTTTTATCTTTGGTAACGAGTTCGAATTCATGTTTTCTTCATATTAACGAGTTCAAATTCGTGTTTTTCTCTCGGTAACGAGTTGTCCTTGAAGAAAAAAGGTTTTTTCTCTCTCGATAACGAGTGGACATCGCCGGAAATTTGTGTTTTCCCTTTATAACGAGTAGAAATTTGTGTTTTATCTTTGGTAACGAGTTCGAATTCATGTTTTCTTCATATTAACGAGTTCAAATTCGTGTTTTTCTCTCGGTAACGAGTTGTCCTTGAAGAAAAAAAAAAGGTTTTTTCTCTCGATAACGAGTGGACATCGCCGGAAATTTGTGTTTTCCTTTATAACGAGTAGAAATTTGTGTTTTATCTTTGGTAACGAGTTCGAATTCATGTTTTCTTCATATTAACGAGTTCAAATTCGTGTTTTTCTCTCGGTAACGAGTTGTCCTTGAAGAAAAAAAAAGGTTTTTTCTCTCGATAACGAGTGGACATCGCCGGAAATTTGTGTTTTCCCTTTATAACGAGTAGAAATTTGTGTTTTATCTTTGGTAACGAGTTCGAATTCATGTTTTCTTCATTTAACGTGTTTTCGTTTTTTCTCTAACGGTAACGAGTTCAATTTTGTGTTTTATCTTTGGTAACGAGTTTTTTTCTTCATATTAACGAGTTCAAATTCGTGTTTTTCTCTCGGTAACGAGTTGTCCTTGAAGAAAAAAAAAAAAGTTTTTCTCCGATAACGAGTGGACATCGCCGGAAATTTGTGTTTTCCTTTATAACGAGTAGAAATTTGTGTTTTATCTTTGGTAACGAGTTCGAATTCATGTTTTCTTCATATTAACGAGTTCAAATTCGTGTTTTTCTCTCGGTAACGAGTTGTCCTTGAAGAAAAAAAAAAAAGTTTTTTCTCAATAACGAGTGGACATCGCCGGAAATTTGTGTTTTCCCTTTATAACGAGTAGAAATTTGTGTTTTATCTTTGGTAACGAGTTCGAATTCATGTTTTCTTCATATTAACGAGTTCAAATTCGTGTTTTTCTCTCGGTAACGAGTTGTCCTTGAAGAAAAAAAAAGGTTTTTTCTCTCGATAACGAGTGGACATCGCCGGAAATTTGTGTTTTCCCTTTATAACGAGTAGAAATTTGTGTTTTATCTTTGGTAACGAGTTCGAATTCATGTTTTCTTCATATTAACGAGTTCAAATTCGTGTTTTTCTCTCGTAACGAGTTGTCCTTGAAGAAAAAAAAAAGTTTTTTCTCGATAACGAGTGGACATCGCCGAAATTTGTGTTTTCCCTTTATAACGAGTTTGTGTTTTCCCTTTATAACGAAAAATTTGTGTTTTATCTTTGGTAACGAGTTCGAATTCATGTTTTCTTCATATTAACGAGTTCAAATTCGTGTTTTTCTCTCGGTAACGAGTTGTCCTTGAAGAAAAAAAGGTTTTTTCTCTCGATAACGAGTGGACATCGCCGGAAATTTGTGTTTTCCCTTTATAACGAGTAGAAATTTGTGTTTTATCTTTGGTAACGAGTTCGAATTCATGTTTTCTTCATATTAACGAGTTCAAATTCGTGTTTTTCTCTCGGTAACGAGTTGTCCTTGAAGAAAAAAAAAAGGTTTTTTCTCTCGATAACGAGTGGACATCGCCGGAAATTTGTGTTTTCCCTTTATAACGAGTAGAAATTTGTGTTTTATCTTTGGTAACGAGTTCGAATTCATGTTTTCTTCATATTAACGAGTTCAAATTCGTGTTTTTCTCTCGGTAACGAGTTGTCCTTGAAGAAAAAAAAAAAGGTTTTTTCTCTGATAACGAGTGGACATCGCCGGAAATTTGTGTTTTCCCTTTATAACGAGTAGAAATTTGTGTTTTTTCTTTGGTAACGAGTTCGAATTCATGTTTTCTTCATATTAACGAGTTCAAATTCGTGTTTTTCTCTCGTAACGAGTTGTCCTTGAAGAAAAAAAGGTTTTTTCTCTGATAACGAGTGGACATCGCCGGAAATTTGTGTTTTCCCTTTATAACGAGTAGAAATTTGTGTTTTATCTTTTGGTAACGAGTTCGAATTCATGTTTTCTTCATATTAACGAGTTCAAATTCGTGTTTTTCTCTCGGTAACGAGTTGTCCTTGAAGAAAAAAAGGTTTTTTCTCTCGATAACGAGTGGACATCGCCGGAAATTTGTGTTTTCCCTTTATAACGAGTAGAAATTTGTGTTTTATCTTTGGTAACGAGTTCGAATTCATGTTTTCTTCATATTAACGAGTTCAAATTCGTGTTTTTCTCTCGGTAACGAGTTGTCCTTGAAGAAAAAAAGGTTTTTTCTCTCGATAACGAGTGGACATCGCCGAAATTTGTGTTTTCCCTTTATAACGAGTAGAAATTTGTGTTTTATCTTTTTGGTAACGAGTTCGAATTCATGTTTTCTTCATATTAACGAGTTCAAATTCGTGTTTTTCTCTCGTAACGAGTTGTCCTTGAAGAAAAAAAAAAAGGTTTTTTCTCCGATAACGAGTGGACATCGCCGGAAATTTGTGTTTTCCCTTTATAACGGTAGAAATTTGTGTTTTGTTTTTTTTAACGAGTTCGAATTCATGTTTTCTTCATATTAACGAGTTCAAATTCGTGTTTTTCTCTCGTAACGAGTTGTCCTTGAAGAAAAAAAAAGTTTTTTCTCTCGATAACGAGTGGACATCGCCGAAATTTGTGTTTTCCTTTATAACGAGTAGAAATTTGTGTTTTATCTTTGGTAACGAGTTCGAATTCATGTTTTCTTCATATTAACGAGTTCAAATGTTTTTTTTCAAATTTGTGTTTTCTCTCGAGTAACGAATTCATGTTTTCTTCATATTAACGTTCAAATTCTGTTTTTCTCTCGGTAACGAGTTGTCCTTGAAGAAAAAAAGGTTTTTTCTCCGATAACGAGTGGACATCGCCGGAAATTTGTGTTTTCCTTTATAACGAGTAGAAATTTGTGTTTTATCTTTGGTAACGAGTTCGAATTCATGTTTTCTTCATATTAACGAGTTCAAATTCGTGTTTTTCTCTCGGTAACGAGTTGTCCTTGAAGAAAAAAAAGGTTTTTTCTCCGATAACGAGTGGACATCGCCGGAAATTTGTGTTTTCCCTTTATAACGAGTAGAAATTTGTGTTTTATCTTTGGTAACGAGTTCGAATTCATGTTTTCTTCATATTAACGAGTTCAAATTCGTGTTTTTCTCTCGGTAACGAGTTGTCCTTGAAGAAAAAAAAAAAAAGGTTTTTTCTCTCGATAACGAGTGGACATCGCCGGAAATTTGTGTTTTCCCTTTATAACGAGTAGAAATTTGTGTTTTATCTTTGGTAACGAGTTCGAATTCATGTTTTCTTCATATTAACGAGTTCAAATTCGTGTTTTTCTCTCGTAACGAGTTGTCCTTGAAGAAAAAAAAAGTTTTTTTCTCGAAACGAGTTCGCCGGAAATTTGTGTTTTCCTTTATAACGAGTAGAAATTTGTGTTTTATCTTTGGTAACGAGTTCGAATTCATTTTTCTTCATATTAACGAGTTCAAATTCGTGTTTTTCTCTCGTAACGAGTTGTCCTTGAAGAAAAAAAAAAGGTTTTCTCTCGATAACGAGTGGACATCGCCGGAAATTTGTGTTTTCCCTTTATAACGAGTAGAAATTTGTGTTTTATCTTTGGTAACGAGTTCGAATTCATGTTTTCTTCATATTAACGAGTTCAAATTCGTGTTTTTCTCTCGGTAACGAGTTGTCCTTGAAGAAAAAAAGGTTTTTTCTCCGATAACGAGTGGACATCGCCGGAAATTTGTGTTTTCCCTTTATAACGAGTAGAAATTTGTGTTTTATCTTTGGTAACGAGTTCGAATTCATGTTTTCTTCATATTAACGAGTTCAAATTCGTGTTTTTCTCTCGGTAACGAGTTGTCCTTGAAGAAAAAAAAAGGTTTTTTCTCCGATAACGAGTGGACATCGCCGGAAATTTGTGTTTTCCCTTTATAACGAGTAGAAATTTGTGTTTTATCTTTGGTAACGAGTTCGAATTCATGTTTTCTTCATATTAACGAGTTCAAATTCGTGTTTTTCTCTCGGTAACGAGTTGTCCTTGAAGAAAAAAAGGTTTTTTCTCTCGATAACGAGTGGACATCGCCGAAAAAAAAAGGTTGATAACGAGTTTTTGTGTTTTCCTTTATAACGAGTAGAAATTTGTGTTTTATCTTTGGTAACGAGTTCGAATTGTTTTCTTCATATTAACGAGTTCAAATTCGTGTTTTTCTCTCGGTAACGAGTTGTCCTTGAAGAAAAAAAAAAGTTTTTTCTCTCGATAACGAGTGGACATCGCCGGAAATTTGTGTTTTCCCTTTATAACGAGTAGAAATTTGTGTTTTATCTTTGGTAACGAGTTCGAATTCATGTTTTCTTCATATTAACGAGTTCAAATTCGTGTTTTTCTCTCGGTAACGAGTTGTCCTTGAAGAAAAAAAGGTTTTTTCTCTCGATAACGAGTGGACATCGCCGAAATTTGTGTTTTCCCTTTATAACGAGTAGAAATTTGTGTTTTATCTTTGGTAACGAACGTTCGAATTCATGTTTTCTTCATATTAACGAGTTCAAATTCGTGTTTTTCTCTTTTCTCTCGAGTTGTCCTTGAAGAAAAAAAAAAGGTTTTTTCTCCGATAACGAGTGGACATCGCCGGAAATTTGTGTTTTCCCTTTATAACGAGTAGAAATTTGTGTTTTATCTTTGGTAACGAGTTCGAATTCATGTTTTCTTCATATTAACGAGTTCAAATTCGTGTTTTTCTCTCGGTAACGAGTTGTCCTTGAAGAAAAAAAAAGGTTTTTTCTCTCGATAACGAGTGGACATCGCCGGAAATTTGTGTTTTCCCTTTATAACGAGTAGAAATTTGTGTTTTATCTTTGGTAACGAGTTCGAATTCATGTTTTCTTCATATTAACGAGTTCAAATTCGTGTTTTTCTAACTTCGGTAACGAGTTGTTTTTGAAGAAAAAACATCGGTTTTTTTTCTCGATAACGAGTTTTATCTTTGACATCGCCGGAAATTTTTGTGTTTTCCCTTTAAAAAATAACGAGTGGACATCGCCGAAATTTGTGTTTTCCTTTATAACGAGTAGAAATTTGTGTTTTATCTTTGGTAACGAGTTCGAATTCATGTTTTCTTCATATTAACGAGTTCAAATTCGTGTTTTTCTCTCGGTAACGAGTTGTCCTTGAAGAAAAAAGGTTTTTTCTCTCGATAACGAGTGGACATCGCCGGAAATTTGTGTTTTCCTTTATAACGAGTAGAAATTTGTGTTTTATCTTTGGTAACGAGTTCGAATTCATGTTTTCTTCATATTAACGAGTTCAAATTCGTGTTTTTCTCTCGGTAACGAGTTGTCCTTGAAGAAAAAAAAAAAAGTTTTCTCCGATAACGAGTGGACATCGCCGGAAATTTGTGTTTTCCCTTATAACGAGTAGAAATTTGTGTTTTATCTTTGGTAAGTTCGAATTCATGTTTTCTTCATATTAACGAGTTCAAATTAACGAGTTTTGTTTTTCTCTCGGTAACGAGTTGTCCTTGAAGAAAAAAAAGGTTTTTTCTCCGATAACGAGTGGACATCGCCGGAAATTTGTGTTTTCCCTTTATAACGAGTAGAAATTTGTGTTTTATCTAACGAACGAATTCATGTTTTCTTCATAACGAACGAAAAATTCGTGTTTTTCTCTCGGTAACGAGTTGTCCTTGAAGAAAAAAGGTTTTTTCTCTCGATAACGAGTGGACATCGCCGAAATTTGTGTTTTCCTTTATAACGAGTAGAAATTTGTGTTTTTTTCTTTGGTAACGAGTTCGAATTCATGTTTTCTTCATATTAACGAGTTCAAATTCGTGTTTTTCTCTCGGTAACGAGTTGTCCTTGAAGAAAAAAAGGTTTTTTCTCTCGATAACGAGTGGACATCGCCGGAAATTTGTGTTTTCCCTTTATAACGAGTAGAAATTTGTGTTTTATCTTTGGTAACGAGTTCGAATTCATGTTTTCTTCATATTAACGAGTTCAAATTCGTGTTTTTCTCTCGGTAACGAGTTGTCCTTGAAGAAAAAAAGGTTTTTTCTCTCGATAACGAGTGGACATCGCCGGAAATTTGTGTTTTCCCTTTATAACGAGTAGAAATTTGTGTTTTATCTTTGGTAACGAGTTCGAATTCATGTTTTCTTCATATTAACGAGTTCAAATTCGTGTTTTTCTCTCGGTAACGAGTTGTCCTTGAAGAAAAAAAAAGGTTTTTTCTCTCGATAACGAGTGGACATCGCCGGAAATTTGTGTTTTCCCTTTATAACGAGTAGAAATTTGTGTTTTATCTTTGGTAACGAGTTCGAATTCATGTTTTCTTCATATTAACGAGTTCAAATTCGTGTTTTTCTCGGTAACGAGTTGTCCTTGAAGAAAAGGTTTTTTCTCCGATAACGAGTGGACATCGCCGGAAATTTGTGTTTTCCCTTTATAACGAGTAGAAATTTGTGTTTTATCTTTTTGGTAACGAGTTCGAATTCATGTTTTCTTCATATTAACGAGTTCAAATTCGTGTTTTTCTCTCGGTAACGAGTTGTCCTTGAAGAAAAAAGGTTTTTTCTCTCGATAACGAGTGGACATCGCCGAAATTTGTGTTTTCCCTTTATAACGAGTAGAAATTTGTGTTTTTCTTTGGTAACGAGTTCGAATTCATGTTTTCTTCATATTAACGAGTTCAAATTCGTGTTTTTCTCTCGGGTAACGAGTTGTCCTTGAAGAAAAAAAGGTTTTTTCTCCGATAACGAGTGGACATCGCCGGAAATTTGTGTTTTCCTTTATAACGAGTAGAAATTTGTGTTTTATCTTTGGTAACGAGTTCGAATTCATGTTTTCTTCATATTAACGAGTTCAAATTCGTGTTTTTCTCTCGGTAACGAGTTGTCCTTGAAGAAAAAAAAAAAAAGGTTTTCTCTCGATAACGAGTGGACATCGCCGGAAATTTGTGTTTTCCCTTTATAACGAGTAGAAATTTGTGTTTTATCTTTGGTAACGAGTTCGAATTCATGTTTTCTTCATATTAACGAGTTCAAATTCGTGTTTTTCTCTCGGTAACGAGTTGTCCTTGAAGAAAAAAAAAAAAAAATAACGAGTGGACATCGCCGGAAATTTGTGTTTTCCCTTTATAACGAGTAGAAATTTGTGTTTTATCTTTGGTAACGAGTTCGAATTCATGTTTTCTTCATATTAACGAGTTCAAATTCGTGTTTTTCTCTCGGTAACGAGTTGTCCTTGAAGAAAAAAAGGTTTTTTCTCTCGATAACGAGTGGACATCGCCGGAAATTTGTGTTTTCCCTTTATAACGAGTAGAAATTTGTGTTTTATCTTTGTAACGAGTTCGAATTCATGTTTTCTTCATATTAACGAGTTCAAATTCGTGTTTTTCTCTCGGTAACGAGTAACGAGTTTTCCTTGAAGAAAAAAATTTTTTTTCTTCTCGATAAACGAGTTCACATCGCTCGAAAGTTGTCCTTGAAGAAAAAAAAGGTTTTTTCCCCTTTATAACGAGTAGAAATTTGTGTTTTATCTTTGGTAACGAGTTCGAATTCATGGTAACGAGTTCGAATTCATGTTTTCTTCATATTAACGAGTTCAAATTCGTGTTTTTCTCTGGTAACGAGTTGTCCTTGAAGAAAAAAAGGTTTTTTCTCTCGATAACGAGTGGACATCGCCGGAAATTTGTGTTTTCCCTTTATAACGAGTAGAAATTTGTGTTTTATCTTTGGTAACGAGTTCGAATTCATGTTTTCTTCATATTAACGAGTTCAAATTCGTGTTTTTCTCTCGTAACGAGTTGTCCTTGAAGAAAAAAAAAGGTTTTTTCTCTGATAACGAGTGGACATCGCCGGAAATTTGTGTTTTCCTTTTATAACGAGTAGAAATTTGTGTTTTATCTTTGGTAACGAGTTCGAATTCATGTTTTCTTCATATTAACGAGTTCAAATTCGTGTTTTTCTCTGGTAACGAGTTGTCCTTGAAGAAAAAAAGGTTTTTTCTCTGATAACGAGTGGACATCGCCGGAAATTTGTGTTTTCCCTTTATAACGAGTAGAAATTTGTGTTTTATCTTTGGTAACGAGTTCGAATTCATGTTTTCTTCATATTAACGAGTTCAAATTCGTGTTTTTCTCTCGGTAACGAGTTGTCCTTGAAGAAAAAAAAAGTTTTTTCTCTCGATAACGAGTGGACATCGCCGGAAATTTGTGTTTTCCTTTTATAACGTTTTTTGTGTTTTATCTTTGGTAACGAGTTCGAATTCATGTTTTCTTCATATTAACGAGTTCAAATTCGTGTTTTTCTCTCGGTAACGAGTTGTCCTTGAAGAAAAAAAAAAAGGTTTTTTCTCTCGATAACGAGTGGACATCGCCGGAAATTTGTGTTTTCCTTTATAACGAGTAGAAATTTGTGTTTTATCTTTTTTTAACGAGTTCGAATTCATGTTTTCTTCATATTAACGAGTTCAGATTCGTGTTTTTCTCTCGTAACGAGTTGTCCTTGAAGAAAAAAAAAGGTTTTTTCTCTGATAACGAGTGGACATCGCCGGAAATTTGTGTTTTCCCTTTATAACGAGTAGAAATTTGTGTTTTATCTTTGGTAACGAGTTTCGAATTCATGTTTTCTTCATATTAACGAGTTCAAATTCGTGTTTTTCTCTCGGTAACGAGTTGTCCTTGAAGAAAAAAAAAAAGTTTTTTCTCTCGATAACGAGTGGACATCGCCGGAAATTTGTGTTTTCCTTTATAACGAGTAGAAATTTGTGTTTTATCTTTGGTAACGAGTTCGAATTCATGTTTTCTTCATATTAACGAGTTCAAATTCGTGTTTTTCTCTCGTAACGAGTTGTCCTTGAAGAAAAAAACGAGTTGTCCTTGAAGAAAAAAGGTTTTTTCTCTCGATAACGAGTGGACATCGCCGGAAATTTGTGTTTTCCCTTTATAACGAGTAGAAATTTGTGTTTTATCTTTGGTAACGAGTTCGAATTCATGTTTTCTTCATATTAACGAGTTCAAATTCGTGTTTTTCTCTCGGTAACGAGTTGTCCTTGAAGAAAAAAAAAAGGTTTTTTCTCTCGATAACGAGTGGAGTGGACATCGCCGGAAATTTGTGTTTTCCCTTTATAACGAGTAGAAATTTGTGTTTTATCTTTGGTAACGAGTTCGAATTCATGTTTTCTTCATATTAACGAGTTCAAATTCGTGTTTTTCTCTCGGTAACGAGTTGTCCTTGAAGAAAAAAAGGTTTTTTCTCTCGATAACGAGTGGACATCGCCGGAAATTTGTGTTTTCCTTTATAACGAGTAGAAATTTGTGTTTTATCTTTGGTAACGAGTTCGAATTCATGTTTTCTTCATATTAACGAGTTCAAATTCGTGTTTTTCTCTCGGTAACGAGTTGTCCTTGAAGAAAAAAAAAAAGGTTTTTTCTCTCGATAACGAGTGGACATCGCCGGAAATTTGTGTTTTCCCTTTATAACGAGTAGAAATTTGTGTTTTATCTTTGGTAACGAGTTCGAATTCATGTTTTCTTCATATTAACGAGTTCAAATTCGTGTTTTTCTCTCGGTAACGAGTTGTCCTTGAAGAAAAAAAGGTTTTTTCTCCGATAACGAGTGGACATCGCCGGAAATTTGTGTTTTCCCTTTATAACGAGTAGAAATTTGTGTTTTATCTTTGGTAACGAGTTCGAATTCATGTTTTCTTCATATTAACGAGTTCAAATTCGTGTTTTTCTCTCGGTAACGAGTTGTCCTTGAAGAAAAAAAAAAGGTTTTTTCTCTCGATAACGAGTGGACATCGCCGGAAATTTGTGTTTTCCTTTATAACGAGTAGAAATTTGTGTTTTATCTTTGGTAACGAGTTCGAATTCATGTTTTCTTCATATTAACGAGTTCAAATTCGTGTTTTTCTCTCGGTAACGAGTTGTCCTTGAAGAAAAAAAAAGGTTTTTTCTCTCGATAACGAGTGGACATCGCCGGAAATTTGTGTTTTCCCTTTATAACGAGTAGAAATTTGTGTTTTATCTTTGGTAACGAGTTCGAATTCATGTTTTCTTCATATTAACGAGTTCAAATTCGTGTTTTTCTTCATATTAACGAGACGAGTTGTCCTTGAAGTTGTCCTTGAAAAAAAAGGTTTTTTCTCTCGATAACGAGTCGCCGAAATTTGTGTTTTCCTTTATAACGAGTAGAAATTTGTGTTTTCCTTTGGTAACGAGTTCGAATTCATGTTTTCTTCATATTAACGAGTTCAAATTCGTTTTTTCTAACGAGTTGTCCTTGAAGAAAAAAAAGGTTTTTTCTCTCGATAACGAGTGGACATCGCCGGAAATTTGTGTTTTCCCTTTATAACGAGTAGAAATTTGTGTTTTATCTTTGAACGAGTTCAATTCATGTTTTCTTCATATTAACGAGTTCAAATTCGTGTTTTTCTCTCGGTAACGAGTTGTCCTTGAAGAAAAAAAAAAAAGTTTTTTCTCTCGATAACGAGTGGACATCGCCGGAAATTTGTGTTTTCCTTTATAACGAGTAGAAATTTGTGTTTTATCTTTGGTAACGAGTTCGAATTCATGTTTTCTTCATATTAACGAGTTCAAATTCGTGTTTTTCTCTCGGTAACGAGTTGTCCTTGAAGAAAAAAAAAAAGGTTTTTTCTCTCGATAACGAGTGGACATCGCCGGAAATTTGTGTTTTCCCTTTATAACGAGTAGAAATTTGTGTTTTATCTTTGGTAACGAGTTCGAATTCATGTTTTCTTCATATTAACGAGTTCAAATTCGTGTTTTTCTCTCGGTAACGAGTTGTCCTTGAAGAAAAAAAGGTTTTTTCTCCGATAACGAGTGGACATCGGTTTTTTCTCGAGTCCTTTGAACGAGTTCGAATGTTTTCTTCATATTAACGAGTAAACGAGTGTCCTTGAAATCGATAACGAGTGGAAAAATTTGTGTTTTCCCTTTATAACGAGTAGAAATTTGTGTTTTATCTTTGGTAACGAGTTCGAATTCATGTTTTCTTCATATTAACGAGTTCAAATTCGTGTTTTTCTCTCGGTAACGAGTTGTCCTTGAAGAAAAAAAGGTTTTTTCTCCGATAACGAGTGGACATCGCCGGAAATTTGTGTTTTCCCTTTATAACGAGTAGAAATTTGTGTTTTATCTTTGGTAACGAGTTCGAATTCATGTTTTCTTCATATTAACGAGTTCAAATTCGTGTTTTTCTCTCGTAACGAGTTGTCCTTGAAGAAAAAAAAAAGTTTTTCTCTCGATAACGAGTGGACATCGCCGGAAATTTGTGTTTTCCCTTTATAACGAGTAGAAATTTGTGTTTTATCTTTGGTAACGAGTTCGAATTCATGTTTTCTTCATATTAACGAGTTCAAATTCGTGTTTTTTTTCTCTCGGTAACGAGTTGTCCTTGAAGAAAAAAGTTTTTTTTCTTCATGTTTTCTTCATATTAACGAGAAATTCGTGTTTTTCTCTACAACGAGTTGTCCGAAGAAAAAAAAAGGTTTTTTCTCCGAAACGAGTGGACATCGCCGGAAATTTGTGTTTTCCCTTTATAACGAGTAGAAATTTGTGTTTTATCTTTGGTAACGTTCGTTCAATTTTCTTCATATTAACGAGTTCAAATTCGTGTTTTTCTCTGTAACGAACGTTGTCCTTGAAGAAAAAAAAAGGTTTTTTCTCTCGATAACGAGTGGACATCGCCGGAAATTTGTGTTTTCCTTTATAACGAGTAGAAATTTGTGTTTTATCTTTGGTAACGAGTTCGAATTCATGTTTTCTTCATATTAACGAGTTCAAATTCGTGTTTTTCTCTCGGTAACGAGTTGTCCTTGAAGAAAAAAAAAAGGTTTTTTCTCATCGCCGGAAATTTGTGTTTTCCCTTTATAACGAGTAAAATTTGTGTTTTCCTTTATCGAGTAAAATTTGTGTTTTATCTTTGGTAACGTTCGAATTCATGTTTTCTTCATTAACGAGTTCAAATTCGTGTTTTTCTCTCGTAACGAGTTGTCCTTGAAGAAAAAAGGTTTTTTCTCCGAACGAGTGGACATCGCCGGAAATTTGTGTTTTCCTTTATAACGAGTAGAAATTTGTGTTTTATCTTTGGTAACGAGTTCGAAATTCATGTTTTCTTCATATTAACGAGTTCAAATTCGTGTTTTTCTCTCTCGTAACGAGTTGTCCTTGAAGAAAAAAAATTCGTTTTTTCTCTCGATAACGAGTGGACATCGCCGAAATTTGTGTTTTCCCTTATAACGAGTAGAAATTTGTGTTTTATCTTTTTATAAACGAGTTCGAACGAGTTCGAATTCATGTTTTCTTCATATTAACGAGTTCAAATTCGTGTTTTTCTCTCGGTAACGAGTTGTCCTTGAAGAAAAAAAGGTTTTTTCTCCGATAAACGAGTGACATCGCCGGATCGCCGAAATTTGTGTTTTCCCTTTATAACGAGTAGAAATTTGTGTTTTATCTTTGGTAACGAGTTCGAATTCATGTTTTCTTCATATTAACGAGTTCAAATTCGTGTTTTTCTCTCGGTAACGAGTTGTCCTTGAAGAAAAAAAGGTTTTTTCTCTCGATAACGAGTGGACATCGCCGGAAATTTGTGTTTTCCCTTTATAACGAGTAGAAATTTGTGTTTTATCTTTGGTAACGAGTTCGAATTCATGTTTTCTTCATATTAACGAGTTCAAATTCGTTTTTTTCTCTCGAGTAAATTCGTGTTTTTTGAAGAAACGTTTTCCTTGAAGAAAAAAAGGTTTTTTCTCTCGATAACGAGTGGACATCGCCGGAAATTTGTGTTTTTTTCTTTATAACGAGTAGAAATTTGTGTTTTATATAACGAGTTTTGGTAACGAACGTTCGAATTCATGTTTTCTTCATATTAACGAGTTCAAATTCGTGTTTTTCTCTGTAACGAGTTGTCCTTGAAGAAAAAAGGTTTTTTCTCTCGATAACGAGTGGACATCGCCGGAAATTTGTGTTTTCCCTTTATAACGAGTAGAAATTTGTGTTTTTTCTCTGGTAACGAGTTCGAATTTTGTTTTCTTCATATTAACGAGTTCAAATTCGTGTTTTTCTTTGTCCTTGAAGAAAAAAAAAAAGTTTTTTCTCCGATAACGAGTGGACATTTTTGTGTTTTCCTTTTATAACGAGTAGAAATTTGTGTTTTTCTTTG
Source organism: Gentiana straminea (assembly GCA_036785695.1). Classification (NCBI taxonomy): domain Eukaryota; kingdom Viridiplantae; phylum Streptophyta; class Magnoliopsida; order Gentianales; family Gentianaceae; genus Gentiana; species Gentiana straminea. The sequence goes on along the minus strand of JAVUPR010000389.1, from coordinate 4,523 downwards.
GTAACGAGTTCAATTCATGTTTTCTTCATATTAACGAGTTCAAATTCGTGTTTTTCTCTCGGTAACGAGTTGTCCTTGAAGAAAAAAAGGTTTTTTCTCTCGATAACGAGTGGACATCGCCGAAATTTGTGTTTTCCCTTTAACGAGTAGAAATTTGTGTTTTATCTTTGGTAACGAGTTCGAATTCATGTTTTCTTCATATTAACGAGTTCAAATTCGTGTTTTTCTCTCGGTAACGAGTTGTCCTTGAAGAAAAAAAAAGGTTTTTTCTCTCGATAACGAGTGGACATCGCCGGAAATTTGTGTTTTCCTTTATAACGAGAGAAAATTTGTGTTTTATCTTTGGTAACGAGTTCGAATTCATGTTTTCTTCATATTAACGAGTTCAAATTCGTGTTTTTCTCTCGTAACGAGTTGTCCTTGAAGAAAAAAGGTTTTTCTCCGATAACGAGTGGACATCGCCGGAAATTTGTGTTTTCCTTTATAACGAGTAGAAATTTGTGTTTTATCTTTGGTAACGAGTTCGAATTCATGTTTTCTTCATATTAACGAGTTCAAATTCGTGTTTTTCTCGGTAACGAGTTGTCCTTGAAGAAAAAAAAAGGTTTTTTCTCCGATAACGAGTGGACATCGCCGGAAATTTGTGTTTTCCCTTTATAACGAGTAAATTTGTTTTTTTTTTTTATCTTTGGTAACGAGTTCGAATTCATGTTTTCTTCATATTAACGAGTTCAAATTCGTGTTTTTTCTCGGTAACGAGTTGTCCTTGAAGAAAAAAAAAAAAAAAAAGTTTCTCTCGATAACGTGGACATCGCCGAAATTTGTGTTTTCCTTTATAACGAGTAGAAATTTGTGTTTTATCTTTGGTAACGAGTTCGAATTCATGTTTTCTTCATATTAACGAGTTCAAATTCGTGTTTTTCTCTCTCGTAACGAGTTGTCCTTGAAGAAAAAAAGGTTTTTTCTCTCGATAACGAGTGGACATCGCCGGAAATTTGTGTTTTCCTTTATAACGAGTAGAAATTTGTGTTTTATCTTTGGTAACGAGTTCGAATTCATGTTTTCTTCATATTAACGAGTTCAAATTCGTGTTTTTCTCTAACGAACGTTGTCCTTGAAGAAAAAAAAGGTTTTTTCTCTGATAACGAAAAAAAAAGTTTTTTTCTCTCCGATAACGAGTGACATCGCCGGAAATTTGTGTTTTCCTTTATAACGAGTAGAAATTTGTGTTTTATCTTTGGTAACGAGTTCGAATTCATGTTTTCTTCATATTAACGAGTTCAAATTCAAATTGTGTTTTTCTCTCGTAACGAGTTGTCCTTGAAGAAAAAAAGGTTTTTTCTAACGATAACGAGTGGACATCGCCGGAAATTTGTGTTTTCCCTTTATAACGAGTAGAAATTTGTGTTTTATCTTTGGTAACGAGTTCGAATTCATGTGTTTTCTTCATATTAACGAGTTCAAATTCGTGTTTTTCTCTCGTAACGAGTTGTCCTTGAAGAAAAAAAAAAGGTTTTTTCTCTCGATAACGAGTGGACATCGCCGGAAATTTGTGTTTTCCTTTATAACGAGTAGAAATTTGTGTTTTATCTTTGGTAACGAGTTCGAAATTCATGTTTTCTTCATATTAACGAGTTCAAATTCGTGTTTTTCTCTCGGTAACGAGTTGTCCTTGAAGAAAAAAAGGTTTTTTCTCTCGATAACGAGTGTTTTCATCGCCGTAAATTTGTGTTTTCCTTTATAACGAGTAGAAATTTGTGTTTTTCTCTTTGGTAACGAGTTCGAATTCATGTTTTTTCTTCATATTAACGAAATTTGTGTTTTCCTTTATAACGTGTTTTGTTTTCTTTGGTAACGAGTTCGAATTCATGTTTTCTTCATATTAACGAGTTCAAATTCGTGTTTTTCTCTCGGTAACGAGTTGTCCTTGAAGAAAAAAAGGTTTTTTCTCTCGATAACGAGTGGACATCGCCGGAAATTTGTGTCCCTTTATAACGAAATTTGTAGAAATTTGTGTTTTATCTTTGGTAACGAGTTCGAATTCATGTTTTCTTCATATTAACGAGTTCAAATTCGTGTTTTTCTCTCGGTAACGAGTTGTCCTTGAAGAAAAAAAAAAAAAAGGTTTTTTCTCTCGATAACGAGTGGACATCGCCGGAAATTTGTGTTTTCCCTTTATAACGAGTAGAAATTTGTGTTTTATCTTTGGTAACGAGTTCGAATTCATGTTTTCTTCATATTAACGAGTTCAAATTCGTGTTTTTCTCTCGGTAACGAGTTGTCCTTGAAGAAAAAAAAAAAGGTTTTTTCTCTCGATAACGAGTGGACATCGCCGGAAATTTGTGTTTTCCCTTTATAACGAGTAGAAATTTGTGTTTTATCTTTGGTAACGAGTTCGAATTCATGTTTTCTTCATATTAACGAGTTCAAATTCGTGTTTTTCTCTCGGTAACGAGTTGTCCTTGAAGAAAAAATTTTTTCTCTCGATAACGAGTGGACATCGCCGGAAATTTGTGTTTTCCCTTTATAACGAGTAGAAATTTGTGTTTTATCTTTGGTAACGAGTTCGAATTCATGTTTTCTTCATATTAACGAGTTCAAATTCGTGTTTTTCTCTCGGTAACGAGTTGTCCTTGAAGAAAAAAAAAAGGTTTTTTCTCTCGATAACGAGTGGACATCGCCGGAAATTTGTGTTTTCCCTTTATAACGAGTAGAAATTTGTGTTTTATCTTTGGCAACGAGTTCGAATTCATGTTTTCTTCATATTAACGAGTTCAAATTCGTGTTTTTCTCGAGTAACGAGTTGTCCTTGAAGAAAAAAAAAATTTCTCTGATAACGAGTGGACATCGCCGGAAATTTGTGTTTTCCTTTTATAACGAGTAGAAATTTGTGTTTTATCTTTGGTAACGAGTTCGAATTCATGTTTTCTTCATATTAACGAGTTCAAATTCGTGTTTTTCTCTCGAAAATTGTTTTGTCCCTTGAAGAAAAAAAGGTTTTTTCTCCGATAACGAGTGGACATCGCCGGAAATTTGTGTTTTCCCTTTATAACGAGTAGAAATTTGTGTTTTATCTTTGGTAACGAGTTCGAATTCATGTTTTCTTCATATTAACGAGTTCAAATTCGTGTTTTTCTCTCGGTAACGAGTTGTCCTTGAAGAAAAAAAGGTTTTTTCTCTCGATAACGAGTGGACATCGCCGGAAATTTGTGTTTTCCCTTTATAACGAGTAGAAATTTGTGTTTTATCTTTGGTAACGAGTTCGAATTCATGTTTTCTTCATATTAACGAGTTCAAATTCGTGTTTTTCTCTCGGTAACGAGTTGTCCTTGAAGAAAAAAAAAAAGGTTTTTTCTCTCGATAACGAGTGGACATCGCCGGAAATTTGTGTTTTCCCTTTATAACGAGTAGAAATTTGTGTTTTATCTTTGGTAACGAGTTCGAATTCATGTTTTCTTCATATTAACGAGTTCAAATTCGTGTTTTTCTCTCGGTAAGAGTTGTCCTTGAAGAAAAAAAAAAGGTTTTTTCTCTCGATAACGAGTGGACATCGCCGGAAATTTGTGTTTTCCCTTTTATAACGAGTAGAAATTTGTGTTTTATCTTTGGTAACGAGTTCGAATTCATGTTTTCTTCATATTAACGAGTTCAAATTCGTGTTTTTCTCTCGGTAACGAGTTGTCCTTGAAGAAAAAAAAGGTTTTTTCTCTCGATAACGAGTGGACATCGCCGGAAATTTGTGTTTTCCTTTATAACGAGTAGAAATTTGTGTTTTATCTTTGGTAACGAGTTCGAATTCATGTTTTCTTCATATTAACGAGTTCAAATTCGTGTTTTTCTCTCGGTAACGAGTTGTCCTTGAAGAAAAAAAGGTTTTTTCTCTCGATAACGAGTGGACATCGCCGGAAATTTGTGTTTTCCTTTATAACGAGTAGAAATTTGTGTTTTATCTTTGGTAACGAGTTCGAATTCATGTTTTCTTCATATTAACGAGTTCAAATTTGTTTTTCTCTCGGTAACGAGTTGTCCTTGAAGAAAAAAAAAGGTTTTTTCTCTCGATAACGAGTGGACATCGCCGGAAATTTGTGTTTTCCTTTTATAACGAGTAGAAATTTGTGTTTTATCTTTGGTAACGAGTTCGAATTCATGTTTTCTTCATATTAACGAGTTCAAATTCGTGTTTTTCTCTCGGTAACGAGTTGTCCTTGAAGAAAAAAAAGTTTTTTCTCTCGATAACGAGTGGACATCGCCGGAAATTTGTGTTTTCCTTTATAACGAGTAGAAATTTGTGTTTTATCTTTGGTAACGAGTTCGAATTCATGTTTTCTTCATATTAACGAGTTCAAATTCGTGTTTTTCTCTCGGTAACGAGTTGTCCTTGAAGAAAAAAAAAGTTTTTTCTCTCGATAACGAGTGGACATCGCCGGAAATTTGTGTTTTCCCTTTATAACGAGTTTATAACGAGTAGAAATTTGTGTTTTATCTTTGGTAACGAGTTCGAATTCATGTTTTCTTCATATTAA